>RQOL01000718.1:2737196-3256802 GCA_013076295.1 Sanderia malayensis
ATGCAGACGAAAATGGCCAAATTTTTTTTGAATTTATAAAATACAGCTAAGCAAAAGGCCTTTGCTAAAGATTTGATAAATTCCCAGTTGTGAAATGGTACGATGATATTGGGAGTAATCGCAATTGACCTTGAGGTCGGAAATTCGCTGCTATTATTATTTGCAAACACATTGTTTTTTAAAGTTGAAAATCGCCAAAAAAGCAATGGAAATTTAAGAAATATTCTCTCGGAGACCGTCTAATTTCGAGTTTCTCGGTTTGCAATCCGTTAAAATAGCTCAAGCAGAACAAAAAATGTTAGTATTATTCGACTTGTAATTGACGAGTTAGGCCCTGAATTCAAAGCGATCCATTGTCGATTCATCAGAAAAGCAAGCTTTGGTCTTCAATTGTCCTTTTCCATCCATTTTATCTCCAAATTATGATGCGGCTACTTTTTAATAGCACTTGATCTAATAAGATTTGTTTGTGGTTTCCATGACCCATCTCTGCTGAAATGACTCTCCGTGAGCATAATTTTATAAAAACACGGCCCTCTTTTATGCGAAGGCAATGTTTGTATCTTACAGATTGTCAATATGATATTGGAAATCATATACGCGGGAGTTATTGGACTGCTGGTCTACTTGTTAATCACTACTTCATTCGACTAACAGAGCTGAAGAACTACCCACCAGGGCCAATACCATTGCCGGTTATAGGCAACCTCCATCTACTTGGTTTGAAGCCGCACGAATCTCTTGTCCAACTCTCCAAGAAATATGGACCAGTCATGAGTTTGAGTATCGGCCCTCAGCGAATTGTTGTCTTCAATAGCATTGAGCCAGCAAAGGAAGCATTGCTGAAGAAAGGGGAAGAGTTTGCAGGGAGGCCACAAGATGTGATTTCTGCAGAAATAGTTACCCATGGATACAATGACATCGCATTTTCTGATTACGGCCCTTCTTGGAAAATGATGAGGAAAGTGGCGCATTCTTCAATGAAGATGTTTGGAGCAGGTATGGAAGATCTCGAGGGCAAGGTTTTGATCGAGATTGAAGAGCTCTTTGGAAGATTTGATGCAAAGGAAGGAACCCCATTCAATCCCTATCACGATATGGGTAAGTATTTTGTCCATTTCTTGGGTGAATATTTGGTCCATTTCTTGGGTGAATATCTGGTCCATTTCTTGGGTGAATATTTGGTCAATTTTTTTTATATTATTTTCATATTGAAATGAACAATTTATCTTCCCCACAGTGGATATGCTGTATGCATCTTTGTTCTTTCAGCTCTTGGGGTACTGAATATCATTTGCTCGATAATCTTTGGAAATCGATACGATGTTAACGACCCAGAATTCATAGATATCATCCAATTCAACCGTGACTTGGTCCAAGGATTTGATAATTCAAGTGCGTTGGCATTTATGCCCTGGCTGAAGTTCTTCCCTAACAAAGGTCTTTCTCAGCTGAAAAGGGCCGTAAAGCTCCGTGATGAAATAATGTACAAGAAGATTAAGGAACACAAAGAGACCTTTGATGCCAGCAACCACAGAGATCTGACTGATGCATTGTGGAATGAATTTCTAAATGAAGGTCATGTCGGTCCGGCAATAACAACAATTCGCTTGACGGAGAAGAATTTCGAAATGATTCTTACCGATCTGTTTGTAGCTGGGTCTGAGACAACAACAACAACACTTCAATGGTCTGTGTTGTATCTTTCAAAGTGGCCAGAGGTGCAGAAAAAGATTGCGGAGGAGCGAGAGAACGTCATCGGTGAAAGACAGCCACGTCTTGTTGACAGAGGAAAATTGCATTTACTTTGAAGCAACGATGCATGAAATAATGTTCTCTTCACTTGTTCCACTGGGTGTACCACATAAAACAATATGTGATACAGAGATCCATGGCCATCATACCCCAAAGGTACACAGATTTGGTTCAATACATGGGCCTATCACAACGATGAACGCTACTGGAAGGATCCCAAGAGCTTCAAGCCTGAGCGCTGTTGAATGAGGATGGTGAATTTGTACCAGGCATAAGGAAAAGCTATCTGCCATTTGGTGCTGGGAGAAGAGTCTGTCTTGGTGAAGCCATGGCTAAAATCGAGTTGTTCTTATTCCTTTCAAACATATTGCAACGATATGAAATACAGCAAGTTCCAGGAGAATGCCCACCAAGTCTCGAAGGAACCCTTTCAGTGGCATATTCACCAAAGCCATTCAATGTTGTGTTGAAGCAGCGAGGCATGGAATAATCATTGCTTTTATATGATTCACGTAGCTTAACGTTCTTATTTTATCTTTTGACTTTCAGAGTGCTATTGATATTTTTACGTTTAGCGTATAACCGTTATTGCATTTTGCTACTTATTTAGTTTTCAGTTGTCAATGATAATCTGAGCACAACTCTTTAAGGAGTGTGTCCAGCATAGCCACCTTTCATTTATTGAGCTGCATTTATATTTTAAGGTTGTAAGCAAAGTATTAAAAGATGTAGAAAGTTAAAGGACTTACCTTTGCTCTTGCACAGTCTCTGAAATTAAAAACGGTGCCAATGAAATAAGCAGTCCTTGCTGAGTATTTCTTTAAAATGGCCTGAAGACTGATTCCAGGCGACGTCCTGCAATAACAATGTTCGTCACATTAAAAGCAACTCAAAGGATATTTTTGTTTGTGAGAGAGTAAATGTCGAGATAAATTAATCAAAAAGCACAATTACACTTACCGTTTTGAAGACTTTAATGATCTGTTTTTTCTGGGCTTTTTAAAGTCTGCATCTTGTGAGGGATCATGAAAATCAGACCACGGAGCAATGGAGACATCTTGGTGCAGATTTCAACATTTGCCAAACCTTACTTAATTACCTATACTTTAAACAACCAAATCACATTATAAATGAATCAAAAAGTTATAAATATTTTCAATGTAGTTATTGTACTGGAGGCCGCATAGCATTGCGTAGAAATTTAATTTGCTAAATGTAAAAATACTCGTACGCAGAGAAGGTAATTGTAGCTGAGTGTGAAATAACAATGTTGGACGACAGATAGGGTCCGTCATTCATGACATTTCATCCCATGCTAGCAAAGATATTTTTATACACAATGCAGGAATCCAC
This sequence comes from Sanderia malayensis, assembly GCA_013076295.1. Taxonomy (NCBI): domain Eukaryota; kingdom Metazoa; phylum Cnidaria; class Scyphozoa; order Semaeostomeae; family Pelagiidae; genus Sanderia; species Sanderia malayensis. Next base: position 2,740,305 of record RQOL01000718.1, read on the forward strand.
ATGCAGGCATCAATGCAAATGAATCTCTGATGAAGTACGTTACTTGACTAGTGCAAAAAGAAAGTCAATTGCTATTTATATATACAAAAACAGCCCTGAGCCGCCCTGCTTGGTCACACATGCGTACATGAGCAATACAGCAGTGTCTGTTATTACATTAGAAAAAGGTGGATGCACCAGTTGGGCCAGATCGAGTTGTGAGGCCTGTCGCAGTTGAACCTTTCGAGTTGATGATAATCGCCTTGCGTTTCTTTTGTTTTTGAGATTGATCAAATTGCATGAGTACAAACACAAGATCGGTCGGTGCCAACACAAAGTTGAATTCTGGGAAGGTAATGACGTAACGTTTCGTGCTCTTTACACCTGATGTAGGGCGTGAATTGTCGCGATAGCGATAAAGACCCAAACATATCATGTTGTATGTTCTCAGAGCATAAAGAAACAAATCACCAAACAATCCACATTCCTGCAAAAAAACCATTCTCTCGTTTACAAGAGCCAACTCTCAGATCGTTTACTCAGCCCCAAACCAAGATATAAGAATAATAATCAACATAGCTTAAACTTACACCAAACTCTGCCAATGGTCCATCATACAATGATATTGATGCTACCTTGCATCTGTTTCTTGCCGCTGCGATCTCTGGGCTTTCTTGTGTGCCAACAATAGGTATCCCTTCAGCCATTTGTGTGTCCAAGTCTGGACTGACGGCCCCAGTGACCAGGTTTCGCACCAGCGTCAGTATATCACTGTTGAAATATGTCTACAATAAAATAAATCAGTCAGAAATTTCTAACATTTATTGGAAGAATGTATGACTAATTAGAAAATCATAACAGCAATTAGAGAATCAAGTAGCAGACTCGGGACAAAATGGAAGATGATGAATAGACAAAAATCAGATAGCCACAACGCAAGTAAAAGAATTGTGAGACCGGTTAGAAGGTTGCAAGACGGTTTAGTAGTTGTTAACCTGTTTGTGTGAATTGATCTAATTCTACTTACTGCACTGACGAGCGAGTCGAGGACAGAGACAGTAAATGCAGATCCACAAGCATATGGTTGCGTTAAATAGATTCCATCGTCATCATAAATGTTCATGTCATCTTGATCAAGATACATTGCATTTGAATCACACACTAAATAGAAAGTAAATAGATTAGTTTTCATGTTGGTATGAAATTAGTGTGCATTCAATATTGTAAAACTGACAGACCCGGGCGGATAGATTTGAAATCAAATCTAAAACACAGATTTTACTGCACAATGCTGGTAGTGTTTTGATTATATGGAGAAAATTTACCTCACCAAGGGTAATTTGATATATCTATCATGTAAAGGTAAGCTAAAAAATACAACAGATGAACTTCGCTTGTTAGCCCTAGGTCTGGCAGGCGAGGCGTTTTTCACATATAAACAGGTCATATGAAGATAAAGCTTCTATTACTGGAAATAACTGGACTAAATCACCAATGGAAACTAGTAAATAGTGGGTGGGTTAAATCTTGTATAAGAAACTCACCTAATTCCGTGATCATTGGAATATTAGCACCTGCAACTCTTGTAGATCCTTGTGCATTTGTAAGAGCAAAATGAGATGACGACATTCCAATTGGATTGTTGTTCACCAATATACTGACTTCATCAGCGCCCTCTTGGTAAGCTGCTGTCTTGACGCTGGATTCATTCTCGAAGATCATTGCTTTAATGTTCTGTGTAACCAGGATACTTTCTTTGTCCAAAAGTGCCTGGTGCTCTTCTTCTCTGGCAAGACTTGGTGAAAATATTAATACCATATCAGCGAGGTTTACATTCACAGCACGTAGATCAGCACGCGAGTAGGCTGAACCCTGAAAAACGACAGAAAATATATCCCAAGAAGTTATGCTAGACAATGTTTAGACAATGTTTTTTATGTGTAGGAACAATTAGACATTTTTAGAAATAATTCAACATTTTTAAAAATTATGGCCTTCAGTCCCAGAACTAGAAGGTCAGTCGTCAGTTCACTGTAGATCTTCGCACAAGTAATGTTAAGGTCGCTAGATTCACGGTTTGCGTTCCAACTATTTATGCTAGAGAGACCAGATAATTGTTATTCTGTGTAGGTAGGGTCTTAAACAAGTCTGAGATACGTTTTACTTACCGGTACAAGCTCAATATCCGGAAAATAACAAATGTCTTCCCACTACAAACAATAAAAAAAATTAGGCAAAAAAGAACGACTGTTGTTATAATGATATCTTCCGTCGTTACAGGGCCTGATAATTACCTCTCTTAGCAAGTAATCGCCATCTCCAAGGATAACAATTTTCTTCATCTCATTCGCATGTAGGTTACTTGCTCTTAACGGCAACACCTTCAAGACAATATACACGTTGCATACAAATTATACGTGACTGGAACCTGAATATTTTGAAATGAGCTCGACCTGCAAATCTGTGCAATAAGATGGGATATAGGGGTGGACTCTTACCAGGCCACGGAGTCCAATTGACGGGGAATATCTTTGGTTTAAGAGAAGGACAAGGACATGATTCTTGAATTGTTTCTGTGCAGCTTCAGCGCGAGTCTGTGGGATGAAAATGGAATCAACTTCTGTCACAAAACATAAACCAGTGATCACATAAGTGATATATTGAAGATGGATACATTATGAATGATTGATATTTTGAAGATGGTAACATTAGGAATGATTGCTATTTTGAAGATGGATACATTATGAATTATTGATATTTTGAAGATGGATACATTATGAATTATTGATATATGTATATAATCTTATGGTAAGCGTACCATCCTGACAGCTGAGAACCCCTTGGCTCACACCAAAAAAATGTACCAGTTGCATCGAACTTCGGTTTTTCACCATTCGGATATATATCGTCTGTCAAGTCACGGGTGCTGCAAAGTAAAGCAAATAGGAAAATAACCGTACAGCAGTAGTTCGTAATTAAAGTAAAAATAAAAAATGATGGCACAAATCTGCCTCCGTGTAGAATATTGAAATTCTACATATTTCGGGTTAAACTCATCACCAGGACGTTTGCTATATCGTTTTCTATGCTTACTTTAACGACAAAATAAAAATTTATCAACTGAAAGGTTTATCAAACAAGGACAGGGAAGTGGCAATAAAATTTGAGCAAAATCTTTCAATTTAATTAATTTAATTTAATAATTAGCTTAATTATTAATTATTATTAATTATTAAATATAGTAGAAAAATATTAATTAGATTGGAAACTTTTAATTAATTATTAAGGATAATAAATTAACGTAAATCAATTTACTATGTATAATCATATGTATTATTAATATATGATAATGAGACTTACGACTTTGTTGTGACTGGAGGGTCAAGCAAGGCAATCGGATTCATATCAACTTTTGTGTCTGCCCCTTTCTTCTTTTTCTTCTTAAAAATACCCATCATTCCATTGTTAAGCTTGCCTGAAAAAAATCAAGCAAATATAACACGAAAAATACAAGATTACATCTTATAAATATTACAAGGAAAGGCAGAAATAATTTTTTGAATATGAAATAATCATGCCTTTGCTGCATTTGCATTTTTTCATCTTTGATGCATCCCTCAGGTCTTTGTGACACAAACTGCAGTAGATTGAAACCCTGAAATGAAAATAGGATCATATGGTTTATATAACCACATTCACAAGCTAAAATCGTCACTATAATTAAAGAAACATGAAAGAACTTGCAGGATTGATTGATTAAGATTGGTTGAAATGGTGCAAATTGTTCAGATGATTACCTCTGTACTTCTTCTGCGTCTTGAGCAAAGAAAAATCCCTTGTCCCTGTTTCAATTTTTAATTTCTTATCTGATGGATTCATCACGAAACTATGGAAAAAATAAATTGACGATTAATTCGCGAATGTAGCTGACAGCAGACAGCACTTCTCTTTCGCGTCTTTATGTATTTGAATGCGATAATAATGAATATGGTATGAAAATTTCAAGTGAAAATTAAAAATAAACTTGCAATCTGTTTGCTTCTCCCGGCTTTATTTCAATTGCTATAAGCATAAGATGAAGCTTCTCAAAACATAGCCTGCGGAAATTAGAGAGAAAGCATTAATGACAAACGTGGGTGATCTCTTTGAGAAAAATCACGGCTTACTGAAGGAGATATAATGAAATGTAAAAATAGATATAGTTAAAAAACAGGCACGTACTCTGCAGCCTGTGCAAAATTTAAATTATTGAATGAGTTTGATAGCACTGCTGTGTACATTTCATTTGCAGAACCTTTCATATAGGCCACCTTCCATTGCTCATTCTCGTGAATTTCCTCGGTTATCTGGAGAGATAAATATATGTTAACAACCTCTGGTGTAATCTATAGCATAGCATCATCAAATATATATTAACAACCTTTGGTATAATATATAGCATAGTATCAATCGATTAATAAACACACAATCAGAGAACACATGTCTGAGGGTTAGATTGGAGGGAAGACAACTGAGCTGGAGGTTGCTAAATTATACTTGTAATGAGCAAAAATGTTCCACAGACTGATGGAGATTAATACCAACCGTGTCACCACGCATGGCGAAAAGATTAGCCAGCAATGTAGAAAAGCCAGGAGCATGACAGCTCTGAGCAATAAACCCAAGTTTCAACTGAATAGAAAAAAGAGGACTTAGTACAAGAAACGTATGTTGCTTTCAGATCTGGAAATAGTACATACTCTCATATACAATATGTGAAGATATATGAGAACTGTTGCCTCAGCTGTTACCTAGATGTATAGAAAGACGTGTTACCTCATCAATGCAAACGATGTCATCTCCGATTTTGGGATTCCACTGAGGACAATTCAGCAAATGTGCCTGATCAACGAAGAGTTATGAATCAAAGTGAGAAAGACCAGATGACGACTCGATAAAAGGGGTGAAGTGGGAGTGAAAATTAACCACTAAATAATTATTTATAATATGTAGACTTTATAGTGCATAAACTATCTTATGATGTGAGGGTATGAGGGGAGAATAAAGGGGATGTAAGTACCTTATTCTTGTAATTCATCAATTGAACAATACATCGCATGTGTTCATTGTAGTTTTTCACAGAAATCACCCTGCAATGAAATGCAATTTAGCTACGTTCTGTCTGTATATGCTTGTGTCGCATTCAATTGCATTGGAGGCGTGATATTTACGAGGTTATTGCATGAAAGAATGACATTGTGTGTATACCTCAATATGTTTATCGTGTCTTCAATGCTGGGATCTCGGCAGTTCTTGTCGCAAAGAATAACCACAGCATCTGCATCTCTCATCTTGAAGAGCGAAACAGAATAGAATTAGCTACAAATGGCAAGGTTGCATATAAAAGCAATGTTTAATAGATGTATGCCATAATTTAAATTGACAAAATATATCACTTACATCTTGATTAAAACGTTGTACGCTGGTGCAACTAAATAAATGGTATACATATGGTAGTAAAAGATGTAGAAAGTTAAAGGACTTACCTTTGCTCTTGCACAGTCTCTGAAGTTAAACACCGTGCCAATGAAATAAGCAGTCCTTGTGGAGTATTTCTTTAAAATGGCCTGAAGACTGATTCCAGGGGACGTCCTGCAATAACAATGTTCGTCACATTAAAAGCAGCTTATGACTTTTTCGTGGATTTCGCAAGTCTTGGGGGCCTATAGCTGACCCCTTCTTCTAGCATTATCCCCTTTTCCCCATTGGGATCATGCTAGATTATATTCCATATTGTAGTAAAAAAATATCAAAATACGCATGGAAACAGAAATACGAGCTTACGGTCCAAGGAAGACAATGATAACATGTGCATCTTCTCTGTCTGGATGTAGAAAATCCCGCACAAACATCTCGACACTCTCTTCTGTTATATGGCCACAGACTATGATGTGTCTAAAACAATGATAAATTCATTTACATCCAGCTAAGATGAGTACAATAGAGCAACTAACAAAGTAAGTGGGTATCAATCAATTATTCAGCAGCTAATATTAAGTTTTCATACGAATTACTAAAGTAGGGTAATATGCACGTACAACAGAGAAATTAACAAAGTAAGTGGGTATCAATCATTTATTCAATAGCTAATATTAAATTTTGTACGAATTACTAAAGTAGGGTGATATACATGTGCGTACGTACTTTCGACCAGGAGTTGGTGAAAATGATCTGTTATATTTTGTATGTGAGCTGGCAAATTCCAAAATTGCCGGAACATAGCTGGCGAATAAAGCCTGTAGACAAGACAAGACGTTAATCATAAGTTCGTATTAATCATAGGTTCATAATAATCATAGGTTCGTATAATCATAGGTTCATAATAATCATAGGTTCATATAACCATAGATTCGTATTAATCATAGGTTCATAATCATCACAGGCAAAAGCTAATAGAAATTGAAAGACAAATCGAGGTCATTGATCAAATCTAAGCATCAAACTCACCAATCCGACACAGATAAATATCATTGTGAAAATTCTTCCCAAATACGTATGTGCATATATATCACCATAGCCAACTGTTGACATTGTAACCTGCAAACAATCAACATAATAAGTCGAACATTGAATAGATGGGGGAATGTGGTAAATTAGCCCAATGCAGAGCCCGACGTCAAAAGCCTCATGCGTATATACAACTAGCCAATCAGACAATAATATGAATGAATAGCTTAGTAGTCAAGGTACTTACCAGTAAGAAATACAATGCTTCGAAGTAATTCAGAGTTTGGGCATTCGCATATTTGATTGGTGGCCAGAAGTCCCCAGTTGTTTCAAGCTGTTTCAAAGATTAAACAATGTATAATAAGATGAATTATGCATAACAGCTTAAAATAATAATGAAAATAACGTAATCTCTATCTAAACATATGCTACTAATAAACAGAAATAATTTGGTCTTTACGTGACTGAAAGACTTGGACTCCACAAAGAAAGCAAAGTAGATATACGTTTACTTATGCGCTTGGTTTAATATGGAAAAGAAATATCATGAATCTATGATAGTAAAAAGCTGTTGAGCTGTTTATGGTAAGATATGCGAGGCTATACACACCAAATGAACGAAGCCAGCAGAAGAAAGCCACAATGCAAAGAAATTTCCAAAAATTCTCGCCATTTCCACGCTCGATCTATAACAGAAACATGTTACAACTCAAGCTAGTATATTAGCTAGTAAGCTAGTATGCTTAGCCAGGCAATAGTATGAGTAACATAGCAGTCAGTTGTTATGGTTGCTATCTACTCCGACTGTGTAGTAAGTCTAATTCGATACATACGTACCCGGAGCTGAGAACATTGAGGAACTGTAAAATCTCAGCCAGTTTAATCAGCTCCAAAGCTCTCAAGAAGCGAAGACCTTTATAGATGGAAACACACAAGGGTCAATCGAGTTTAGAAAAGATTGGAACAAATGGTTGATAAGTGATGTTTGCTGTGTGACATATTTATACTCACCAATCCAGTTTCGATTGATGGCCAGGGCGACAAACACGGGTGGGATCGTAAGAAGATCAACATACGTCATTAGATCAAGAACCCAAAAGACAAGCTTATCGTTGGCAGCAAGAAACTGGAAAGAAAATGCAATAACTTAATGTTAAAAAAACACTCTTGTACATAATGAGGGTAGAAAATTGAAAATATTGTATAATCGTATAATGCAAGTGTGTATACAGTCAACTCTGTCTAATTTGAACACCCCGGGGAAGCGTGAAAATGTTCGAATTACAAATAGTTCGAATTATAGAGGTTTGTTTTATTAAAGTTGGTTCATTAGTGATCCTTGAAGGAACAGAGAATTTTGTTCGAATTAAATAGAGTTCGAATTACACGAGTACGAACTATGCAGATTTGACTGTATTGCATAATTTGTTAATGTATATAGCATTCTGAGTTGCATATTGCATACTTGCTTGCATTATTGCATTGAACTATGCATAAATGACTAGCTTACGGCATACTTACTCGAATTGCAAAATGAAAAATGAAAAAGATATTGAGACATATTTCAAATCTCCATAATACTTGGTCAGCCGGGTCAAGGCAATGCTCTACGGGGCTGTGATAAAAGCAGACAAGAATATAAGCTATTAAATCTGTATAAACAGTTCGACAATGAATGGAGAGGTGCGCGATTGGCAATTGAAGAAGCATGAATACTCACAATGATGACTCAGTAATGTAAAGAGCACACGCAGACAGACTTGATATAAATGATAGCACAACCTGCAAAAAAGCGAAAAGTGGAACTCCAATTAACTTAATATAACAAATAGAAAATCTTTGTTGCTAATTGTTATTATTAATTAGTTATAATTATCGTTATTAAATAAAGTAAATATAGCTAGTAAATAAGGCTTAAGCAACAATCTTATATTCGGGTATAATTGAAAAAAATAAGATGAATTTACGTCAGAACATCTACATCTACATCTACATTTACATCTACCGATTACTGTCTTCCTTCTATAAAGAAGATTCTGACAGGGGTGAAAGCCAGAATGGAGAGTATGCATCACACTGATAGGAGTAGTCTCATCAGCGTGATTGATTCCCATTATGGGCTTCACTGATTAAAATGTTAGATGTAGATGTAGATGAGTAAGTATGAGAGTATGAGAGTATGCAGAGTATGCAGAGTATGAGAGAAGCAAGTATAGTCGTTTAAGGAGATGCTTACGAGAATTCTTCCTTGCAAAGTTTGTGCAGATACGAGGGCTCCGGCACCTTCTTTTAATGCAACATACCAACTTGCATCTTGCTCCTCGTCTTTCTTCTTCTGCTTCAGCTTTGGTGGAGTGACAGCGGTGGTTAGATCCGAGACACTTGTGCTGCGTCTTGTGCTTCGCTTTATGAAGATATACAATAAACGGCCAATGAGCACTAGAACAAGTCCACCGAAGTATATGCCAGCACTTGCACCGATGAAGTATTGCCATTTTCTATCTTCGACATTAATAGGCTTGTATTTATCGCACTTTGCTGACATCGTTGTTTATGATGCGTCGTGTGCGGTTGGTTCAATTAATGCAGGTTGCAAACAGGCAAGAATAAAATGAGCTCTGTTGTTAATCTGGATTTCAAGGCAGACGGAATTCAGCTTGTTCGAGTCTGGTTATCCACTAATTAAATCAGCAAAGTGTACACATCTTTAACTTTTCATCTACTCTCACAACTTTGAAGAACAAAACAGTGACGGCTTGTAACTAAAATTTTGAAAAAGAAATCCATCATACATTTTAAAATATTAATGATGTTTTGTGTTGTTATGGAGTATCAATACATATTGAATCAATTCAATGGTTTAAAAAATTGAATGAATTTCTCGAACTACTAAACATTACATTCGACAGTTTTATCAAAGTTTGCTTGAAGTGGACTAAAACATGACTGTTCTGCCAAAATAACCAGCTGAAAACAGTAGGTTAAAGGCTCCAAGATAATAAAAGAAATGTTTTAAAATACGGTCCTATAGAATTGAAACAAGAAAGCAAGCAGGTGGTTCTATTAATTAAAGAGAATCGCTTTCATTATTTGAACCACGTTCAACGATTCAACAAGATTTAGCGCATACCAAGTGTTAACGTGCCCTCCTTTCTGACCTAGAGTTTTGGGTAAATAAGTTGTCCAAGATGTTTAAGTGCATCTTCTTATCGCATTTAAATCCATAATTTTGGGATAGAAATCTGTTTGAAATAGCAAACTATTAATGTATTTATCAAGATGCACAAAAATAAATTTAGTTCTCAATGGAAACTTCATTTCAATGATCAAGCGAAATTATTTCGATTTTTAAATTTCTAAGCAAAGCAATGAAGTGTCTGACGTTTTATAAACGAAAGATGTTGCACTGTGGAAAAGTTTCATTTCAACAATCAAATGTAATCAATTCTAATCAGGATCTGAAAAAGTATGAAATATCACCATAAATTATCAATAGCTATTAGGCTAGACAATATGATGTTTTTAATATTAGACAGCAATTATTGAACAAGACATGATGTTTTAAAAGCAGTTAGGTATTGCATCCACGAATTTATTGCTAAGAATAGAATCAGCTGAATTGTACTAATTATGACGTGAAAATTAAATGAATAAAATCAAGACAATATATTGTGATTAAATGTTGATTTTTTTGTTCTTCGTAAGAAAGTTTAAAGCCCAATTGATGTGCAGTAAAATATTGCAAGCGTTTTACCGGGACTTATGATGTTTGGCTTAGACACAAAATCTGTTTGCTTGTAATACAGCTGTATAAAATTATTTTGATGGAAATAACGTGACATGTGAATCAACACATTTGAAGAATTTGGCAAAAGTACTTCCCATATAATAAGGATCCTCTTAAAAACACTATGCCCTCGAATAACTTTCTAATGTCTTCAATCATGCTCGAATAACATTTTCATTGAGGGAAATATATTTCTATTTATAAGGCCCTTTGTGAAACAATTTTAAGATTTTAAATAATATCATATATCGTAATTACCTTTTGAACCCTTTGGCTTTCCGAATTGCAGCAAAAAATATTCAGCCTGCAAGACAACAAAAAATCTTATGCTCGGATTTTTCAAATGAATAAACATATCTGGTTGCCATATTAATACTACACACAGAGCTCAGCAGGTTTCAGAGCATTCACAAAATAAACCAGTGTTCAATCATTTGCGGATGAACATTTCTGTGAAAGACAGCAAACAATGTGCTCAGTTCAATCCTGTTAATAAACCATTCATTGCATTCGTTAACTGAAAAACAACATTTTCCACGCACCCATGTTTGTTTCGCGTAAGGAACAACACAAACTATGCATTAAAAGCCTTCTATTATTTTATAATCTAAGCTTTACAACAATAAAACGCAGTTGCGTGCAACTCTTGAATTACTTTTTAATAATAAACTTCATAAAGTGATTTTATTTATATATATAAACCTTTTCAACGCTACGTTGCTTCAGAATAGTATTAAAATAAAGGCTTTCTCACAGACTACAAAAGATGATCTTTGTCCGTAGCATTCATTTGCTATATTTAAATTCACACCTCAATGTATAAGAATTGTAGTAATCAGAGTTGTAAGAGCGTATTAAAAAGTAGAGAGGGTACGGCAATAAAAGGGGCACGACACGTGACACGTCTAATTTCAAGAGGGGCAATTGTTTATCTATAAAAGGGGCATATTTCGTGCCTTTGCAAAAAAGTGGGGGAGAGGGGAAACGTGTCGCCTTAAGCCCCCCAGCCCTTGTCATTGCTTGCAATATAACTGCTCTATAACTATGATTGACGATTTGTACATTGAGCAATTTATATCGGTGTAGACTGCACATCTTGTATGATAACTGGTAATATTGATGTATGTTTGAGATATTCTAATGAAGCTAAATCTTTGATTCATCTAGAGCTAGCATCCCATAGAAAAAAACCATATAGAAGTAGCTGTTCAAATGGTCGAGTACAGTAATGATAACAAACATGAAATCTTACCTTCTACTCCTCGCCTATTCTCTCACCTTTCCTCTCCAAAACTTTCAAATTTCGCGCCATTTATTCTATTTCCGGTAAAATTAGCGTTGGCATTTACTTCCGCGTGGCTTTGAACTCTGTTCGCTTCGCTGCATTTGTTGCTTTCCTTGCTGCAATTGCTTCCCTTGCCTTGCCATTATTATTCGGTTGCAGTGTTTTTTCGTTGGATGACATGGCCCCTGCTCCAACTCAACCCCGTCCAGACTTATTCACAACTGTGCCACCTCAATCTACAAAAAAACCAGGACAATTAACAGTGAACAGCTGACGCAGTTTTTTGACAAGGTATATCTATTCTCAAATGTTTTATATATTTGGGTGTTGTTATACAAGGCTTTTGTTTATTCGCAAATTTTTAACATGAAAGCTGAAAAGGTCAGTTATTTCCTAGTGCAAGGTGGTCATCAAGCAAAAAATAACCCCCATGCTCTATGCATTGTCCCCCCTGCCCTTGTGAAAATGCCAATGAAAATTGTCATGCTAAAGAGCCATTCTTTCAATGAAATTAACTCAACTCCAACCCAAGTATAGTCTGGAGGAGGCTTAACATATTTTGAATAGCAATACATTTAGGGTCAAGAGTCAACTGTAGAGCAGTGCTTCTTTCAAAGTTATATCCCCCCTTTACCAAATTGTTGAAAGCTAACTGGGAGAGGGAGGGGGTAGACCTGGGGGTGTCCCGATTGTGGCTGTCCCAATTGTGGCCATTCTTGCAATGTGCTATGCAGTTATACATACTTGGCTGGCATATCTGATACCAATATAACATAAGAGAGATACTTCCTGATAAAATATCCATAACATAAGAGATGTCTTTCAATGTCCATTTATTTCTGATAGGGATTTGTGATAGTAAAAGATTTATTCAAGCCAGAGGAGTTACAGCCTGCAATTGATGGAGTAAATGAGCTTGTGGATAAACTTGCCTCCAAGCTTTACAATGCTGGAAAAATAAAAGGTGAGAAGAGGTTTTTATAACTTTAAGAAGTATCTAAAAGCTTTTATCCAAACCATTTGATATTTGTCTTTTGAGAAATATAAATTAGGATGAACCTGTTCCATTTTGCACTTGAAGTATTTTCTTCATTCTACCACCTCTGCATAAGAAAGAATTGGTATAAGTTTATATTAAGTTATTATTATGTTAATAACCAATTATAAATCATATCACTTTTTTGCAAAATTTAATAAGATATTTAATCAACTTCTAAGCTCCCACAAGGTCACAGGAGCTACCATAGTTCTTATCTCGGAATATCCCTTAAAATCTCATTTTATATCACATGTTTCACTAAAAATAGTTGAATAATAGTGCATACATGTTATTGAAGATTCATTGAAGAGGAAATAAAGCTAGTAATACATTTAAAATAAAGATAATGAAATAAAGTAAAACGTTATTTTATTTACCCTGGACACACCACCTCGTGGTTTTATATTCAACGAGATTTGACGTCGGCAAGAATTTGCGTTGCCGCCAAGATCTCTCGACCCAGTCTCTTAAATAAACAAGGTACTTAAATTGTCCTCGCATACGACACAGATATGAGACGTCAGAAGCCCCCAATATTTCCGAAAACTAACTAAATGGCCCTCTTTTTAAAGATTCCCCTTTCTTCTTCAAGTGGTACCCCTTCTACTTCCATACCCCCAACATCTTAAATGCCCGCCACGTCCCTGCAATTCCCGCCCAGTTAAACAAGGCGAAGCCGTGGCGATAAATTACTTTATATCCTGATTTTACTTTCAAGATAAATATGAGAAAGCTTCTTTCAATGAGCGATTGATCTTGCTGGAAAAGGAATGGAAAGGTTCGCCTGTTTTACTTCATAAAGAGGTTACCTACCAGAGGTAAGGTATAATAATATTTCATCCTCTCTTCATTACCAGTGCAAAGATCCATTTGACTCAAACTCAGCAGAAAACGACCTAGTACCAACAACTAAACTAACAGACATGTTTGTCATGCATGCACAATTCTCGTATTGGGAATCGCTTGTTAAAAATTAAATTTGCCCAAAAAAGGTGTAATACATTTTGTATCCTTCAGGGATTCAAGCATGTGTGGTCACACGAAAAGTTGCTCAACATTGTGGAACAGATTATTGGTCCTGATATTTCCGGCCATCCAGTTTGGAACTTGAGAACGAAGGTAACGAATCACCAACAAAGAAAACATCTTATAGCTATCCGCGGGAAATCTGGGTCCACTCAAATTTGAACCATTACTCCTAGAGAGCTGGGAATTGTCTCAACGTGATCAGTAGGACCTATTTAGTATAATTCGACTCCTTGTGAGTCAGTTTTCAGTCTATTTCAAAATTTGAATTTTTCAGTACCTGCTTCATGTAAGGTAGAAAGTTTAAATGGCCATCCGCGGGCGATCTGGGTCCACTAAAATTTGAACCATTACTCCTAGAGAGCTGGGAATTGTCTCAACGTGATCAGTAGGACCTATTTAGTATAATTCGACTCCTTGTGAGTCAGTTTTCAGTCTATTTCAAAATTTGAATTTTTCAGTACCTGCTTCATGTAAGGTAGAAAGTTTAAATGGCCATCCGCGGGCGATCTGGGTCCACTAAAATTTGAACCATTACTCCTAGAGAGCTGGGAATTGTCTCAACGTGATCAGTAGGACCTATTTAGTATAATTCGACTCATTGTGAGTCATTTTTCAGTCTATTTCAAAATTTGAATTTTTCAGTACCTGCTTCATGTAAGGTAGAAAGTTTAAATGGCCATCCGCGGGCGATCTGGGTCCACTAAAATTTGAACCATTACTCCTAGAGAGCTGGGCATTGTCTCAACGTGATCAGTAGGACCTATTTAGTATAATTCGACTCATTGTGAGTCAGTTTTCAGTCTATTTCAAAATTTGAATTTTTCAGTACCTGCTTCATGTAAGGTAGAAAGTTTAAATAGCTATCCGCGGGCGATCTGAGTTCACTAAAATTTGAACCATTAGTCCTAGAGAGCTGGGAATTGTCTCAACGTGATCAGTAGGACCTATTTAGTATAATTCGACTCCTTGTGAGTCAGTTTTCAGTCTATTTCAAAATTTGAATTTTTCAGTACCTGCTTCATGTAAGGTAGAAAGTTTAAATAGCTATCCCGCGGGCGATCTGGGTCCACTAAAATTTGAACCCATTAGTCCTAGAGAGCTGGGAATTGTCTCAACGTGATCAGTAGGACCTATTTAGTATAATTCGACTCCTTGTGAGTCAGTTTTCAGTCTATTTCAAAATGTCAATTTTTTCAGTACCTGCTTCATGTAAGCTAGAAAGTTTAAAATGCTATCCGCGGGCGATCTGGGTCCACTAAAATTTGAACCATTAGTCCTAGAGAGTTGGGAATTGTCTCATCGTGATCAGTAGGACCTATTTAGTATAATTCGACTCCTTGTGAGTCAGTTTTCAGTCTATTTCAAAATTTGAATTTTTCAGTACCTGCTTCATGTAAGGTAGAAAGTTTAAATAGCTATCCGCGGGCGATTTGGGTCCACTAAAATTTGAACCATTAGTCCTAGAGAGCTGGGCATTGTCTCAACGTGATCAGTAGGACCTATTTAGTATAATTCGACTCCTTGTGAGTCAGTTTTCAGTCTATTTCAAAATTTCAAATTTTTCAGTACCTGCTTCATGTAAGCTAGAAAGTTTAAATAGCTATCCGCGGGCGATTTGGGTCCACTAAAATTTGAACCATTAGTCCTAGAGAGCTGGGCATTGTCTCAACGTGATCAGTAGGACCTATTTAGTATAATTCGACTCATTGTGAGTCATTTTTCAGTCTATTTCAAAATTTGAATTTTTCAGTACCTGCTTCATGTAAGGTAGAAAGTTTAAATAGCTATCCGCGGGCGATCTGAGTTCACTAAAATTTGAACCATTAGTCCTAGAGAGTTGGGAATTGTCTCAACGTGATCAGTAGGACCTATTTAGTATAATTCGACTCATTGTGAGTCATTTTTCAGTCTATTTCAAAATTTGAATTTTTCAGTACCTGCTTCATGTAAGGTAGAAAGTTTAAATAGCTATCCGCGGGCGATCTGGGCCCACTAAAATTTGAACCATTAGTCCTAGAGAGCTGGGAATTGTCTCAACGTGATCAGTAGGACCTATTAAGTATAACTGTGAGTCATTTTTCAGTCTATTTCGAAATTTGAATTTGTCAGTACCTACTTCATGTAAGATAGAAAGTTTCAGCCAGTTTTTGCATTCTTGTGGCTCAAAGCAACGATATTTCAAGTCTTTAATAGCGCAGACGTCTTGACAATACCAGATTCCAGATCTCCGTTGCTTTTATAAATGTCCTGCTTAAGTCCTTTCATATCTTCGTGCATCTTATTTTGCAGACACCTGGGAATGTGGAAACGACCGTTCCTTGGCATCAAGGTATGTGAAGCATTAAGAATACAGCATGTTATTCTTGTCTCACTACGTTTTAGATCTTGGTGCTTTAATCGGTTGACAATCTTCAATGCACCATAATATCGATTACAATTGAGCCTCACTTCAAAATCAAACAGAGCCATCTTCACACCAGCTGACCATTCGTACGATTTATGCTCTGTTTGGTGGCTAAGCAAGATACTTGGTATCCTCGGAGCTTTGAAACTTAAGCACCAATGAGCTATTCATAAAAGATTTGTTCGTTTTTTAGATAATGCGTATTTAGAAGAAGGAAGCGACAATATTTTGATTCCAACAGCTTGGATACCATTGATAGATGCCAATCTGACAAATGGATGTATGATGGTATGGTAGTGTGCGTTTATATACAACTTGGGACAAAAGTCCTGGGACACTCTTGCGACTTATAATAATAACCATTGTCAAAAATAAGTGCTACTAATAAATCTGTGTCGCTTTTTGTTGTCTAATGTACAGGTTGTATCTGAGGGACATAGAAAAGGTTTCACTGCTAAACATGCTTGCTGTGCGGGACCAACTTGGTATGTCGAAATTCAAGAAGATGAAATCAAAGAAAAACTAGGTGAAGCAATTATTATTGATTAATGTCCAATCTATTTTTGAGACAAGCAGCTTCGTCATGTACTATTCCAACGCCAGACACGTTACGGCACGAACAGTGAGTAATGTCCACGACTTGCTGATAATAATACTATATCTTACAGGTGTTGATGCCAAAGAAAATGCAATTGTTTGCGAAGTTCCATTTGGTAGTGTGCTGTTTATCAATAACGTTGTACCACACAAAAGGTAAATTATAATCATTATTGCAGTATTAGTATTGTAGTACCTCAAGCTTTGTTCAAACGCTTACAACATTTGACTAAACTTCAATGTAACAATGAAGCAACGGAAAATCCACCCCACCACTTGTGTTATGCATTATTCATAATACTTATATTTACCTGGTATTCTCTTTGATTTCAGCCTCTTGAATAATTCGAATAACATCAGATGGAGTTTGGACCTACGCTGGAATCGAACACAAGATTACAATTACTTCTATGGAGTTAAGGCAAGTATTTCACAATGAACAACAACGAAACATACTAACCCAAACCGCTTGTCTGCATGTGCATACAGATAGCTACAGGTGTATTATACTGAGAAAGGTTCAGATATGCAATTCAGACCCCTATATAAGAACCAATGAATTAGGAAGTTCTAGTATGGCATTTCTACTCAAATAATAGAAGAAACAATAGCCTATTGTTCAAGAACAATGTAAAACAACTGAAAATTTACAGGTTTTACTGTGATACCTTATTGTATACTCAATATGTTTGATACTCGTATAGAATTCCATTCCAATGAGGAAGTCGGGAAACAGTAATTTTCCAATCAAGTGGCAAGAACTTCAAGGAACCGCTGCGCAGTATGCTACCGAGGCTGCTTACGCACGGGAGGCGGGAAAACTGGATGAGCTGGTAAGTTTCCAATTTCACGTTTAGTTAGTAATTACTTAGTACTTATGTACTTATTACTTAAGTAGTCAACTATGTATCGCACAAAATGTTGCTGTTTTGATGATGTTGTTATTTTTATAATGTTATAAGGATACAGTTGAAGATGATGAATTTGACACAACAGTAGCTGGACCATGGATGACCCGCTGGGAAATTGTTCATCATAATAAACATACAAAGACATTTCAAAGATCTGCTAACACCTTAATGGTGAAACCATAACAACAATATACATAAACGTGAGGCAACCTTCAGATAAAGAGACTTGCTAACAAATCTAAATCATGAAAATTTAACGCGTATACCTTATTTAGCTGCTTGCCTACAACATGTTGAAAAAAATTGGAAATTCTTCATTGCTTTTACCGGAAGGAAAGTCTGTGATGCTTTGTATGTTTTCTGTTGATCTGTCATGAGAAACTTCAGTGAGAACTCGTTCTGGATTGGTACTGTAAGGCAAATCTGATCGTCTTACAAGACTGCTTCTCACTGATCCCTTTAGTGATGCAGATGAAGTCTGCAAAGAAAGTTATTAAAAAAGGTTATATTATAGGCAAACTACAGATTATTTCACATTTCACATCTTATAATAAGTTATACAAGGTTGAAAGGTAAGTATCAATGTTTTGGAACTTGGTCCTTTTGAATAAAATTTCGCAATAATAGTGGATATCAAATCAGAAAAAACATTTGGATCTAATTGACGACTTCTTCTTGGTCTGACGACCACAATTTTCAATTTTTTCCGAATATTTCCAAAACACACCTGATCATTAAAGATTGGTGAACAAAAATGATCTGTCAGGGTTTCGTACCTTAGATAATTGATCCTCAAAGGTATAAGTTGTTAAATTGGGGGAACCTACAGTGTGGAAAGGTATGTATGATAAAAGTACATGATCATGCGTTCTTACCTTGCAAGAAGACCGTTGTTCTAATAGTTTCTTGCTCATATTATCAGTAATGTCTTGATGACTTACTTCAGGATGCAAAGATGTTTCATTGAATTCTGAAGAATATCCTCGTAATTCGTAACTTGGAACAACTTGTGTCTCTTTGCTCCAAGATGGAGATTGATCACGGTTCTCAATTCCCTGCTTTGATTTCTTTGAAAACAACGCAAGGATTTGACTTGCTGATCTTTTATTACGACGAGATGTGCTTGAAAAGGATGGCTTAAAAGACGTTGTAGCTGGCGAAATGTTCGAATCCACCTTAATCGGATACTTGTTTTCAACTGGTATTGTTTGTATTATCGCCTGTGGATCGCTATTTGCATACAGCGTGTTTTGGCCGTCGTGAAACAAGCTCGGCTCCGTATTCGACGCTTTCTGAAAACCCCCAATCCCCTTTTCGCCCTCATCCATTCCAACTATCCTTTGAGTTTCAAGCTGACAGAATAAGCCATGTTCGTTTATTTGCCGTTCTTCATCGCGTTGATTGTAAAGATTGCGAAAACTCGCATTTTCTCTATTGCATAACTTTACGTTGGGGCTAATTCTAATTGCATCGTAATTTGCAGATAAACCTGATAAACCTGGATGACTGCAGGCTGCAGAATTTAAGCTGCCATGTACAACATCATCTCTTACTGCTTTCAGTGAAATATTTCTGTCAATAAGTGGTGGTCGAAAAGGCTGAAAAATCAAATGTATGATAATAACATTAAGGATATAATAACTTCGCTTGTTAGGTAAAAACATCTAATATGATATACGATATATAAAAAAAGGATTATGATACACTTTAGTATATTTGCATGGTATATTATCTTAATCTTCATTTGGTTTCTTATGTTTCCTACTTGGCTGTATAACAATCGAAAGATGTTATGATAGCAAACATAAACGTCCTATAACAGCGTTTTGCCTTGACAATGGGGCATTCCTACTTCTAGCATCTCTGACATCTAACAATCATCTAATGAAATTCCAAGTATCTAAAAAATCAACATCTCATCCCTCAAAATTCTCCAAAATTCAACCCAATAATTTATACTGCTCTATTCACCTTTTGGCTGGTGTGTTTTGAGCTGAGTCCATGACGTGTTACTGTGACTCTCTGCATATTGGATGGTGGATTATGTAACATGATAGAATTGCTTGTGTTTAATGCTGCATTGGGCATTCCCATTGAGCATTCATGCTCCACTTGGATGAGATATTTTTCACTCTCCAGTTCAACATCAGGATATACCTTGAAATGAAAGAGCACAATTCTTCTATCAATGAGTGAAAATAATGAAGAGCACAAAAATGGTTATAATTATGATTATGACTTCGTAAATGGTCATGATTATTATTATGATTTTACAAACTTTTTCAGCTGATGTGAAGATGCTGTCAAGACTTTTCCTTTCCTCTGACAACAAATTTGCTATAAATAGTAAAGGAGTAAGATTGTATAATGAATTGTACACTTCAAAACTTCATTTGTAAAAAGTTAGGTATTAACTGCATACATATGTCATATGCAAAATCTTTAAAAAAACAGAATACATGATAAAAAATGAAAAACCTTTCTTCCAGTAGATGACATCTCTAAAAACCCATCCTAAAATGCATATTATAAATATATTATCATTGGAATTCCAAAAATGTGTAATGCTATTTAATAACGAGAGAGTTTTGCCTACTATGACTGACTTTGTTGGTGGCTGGCAATGATAATTTTTCTTACCTGCCATACTTTATTTTTCTTCATTTTCTGGTGAGTGTACAGCACCTACAACAAAATTTATTGCTAATAGACACCTTTTAAGGGTACACAAGTATATTTATCTGCGCTATTCGTCAAAATACGTTGTACATCTGCAAGTAGTATAGTATGATCATGCTTGGTTGGGCCTCTTGCACAAGGCCTAAACGCCCCGCCCCTTTTCATTTTGCCATACTATTATCTCATTGCCAAATAAATTCTACACTTTTCATAGAGAATCTTAAACGATAATTTGAAAGCTACTCACCTTGAACAGCATACTTGAATAATAAAAGGTTGTTATTCACAAACTCTTGAAAATTTCAACGTAAACCAGCATAACGAAACTTCATGCATTGGGCAGGCATCAACGCCGTGGCATGGCGTGAAGAAAATTATTTTCTCGCGCTATAACTTGAATAGCCTCTACTTCAAATAGAGATTTAGATAAGCAGGGGACAAATGAATGGACATAAATTTCGTGATGTCGCAAAAAGCAATAATAAGAATGAACCTTTAATATAGAAAAAAGTATACAGCGTTCAATCATGTGATATATAATAAACGAAAGCCATAGAATATATAATAAATTGCTTTTATTTGGAGCTCATTTAGTCTTAATGATTAAGTAGTTCTTCAAATTAAGAAAGATGATAAAGTTTGTTTGCGTCAAGCTTCAATTTCGCATCCCTTGCAGTGGTTAGTTTATATGTCTTGATATTTCCCATTTACGAGTAATATCGGTGAGAAGCTTCGGGACGATTTTTCCCAAACGATTGCAGAAGAGCATGCTGCATTTCTTTGTAACATCGTCGCATTTTTTAACGATAAACTGGTTTGCAAAGTAACGCTCATCTTTGTAAACACACAATCTTCGTTGGCTTTTCTTTTCGCCTTCTTTCTTCTTCCCATCCGATTTTGTCTCCTCTTCAATATGAGGCAGAATTGGCATCGAGGTTACAGTAACGGCGGCACCTGCATTGCATTCCCATCCTTCCCAATATATTAACTTGGCATCCTTATTACAAACCAAGCCATAGCACCATTTCAAATCTTTTACCCAGTGATTATAAACCACCTCGTCTTTGTCGTACATTACTCCATCAAAGTAACAGCCTGGCGAAGTTGTCGTAATAACACGAGAAATTGGAGCAACTGTAGTCAATGTTGCTGTTTTTGTTGTTGTTGAGGGTGGAAGTGCCTCAGTTGTAGTTTCCATTCTTCGTGGCACAGTTTCATCGTGAGCTGGCTCAGTTGTTGGATAATGTGGCTCAGTTGTTGGGTAAGATGGCTCAGTTGTTGGATAATGTGACTCAGTTGTTGGGTAATGTGGCTCAGTTGTTGGATAATGTGGCTCAGTTGTTGGGTAAGGTGGCTCAGTTGTTGGATAAGGTGGTGCAGTTGTTGGAGTTCCTCGACAATTCCATTTATCCCATTGCAAAATGTCACCATTGTACGAGCAGTAGCTACCATAGCACCAATCCGAGCGTTGATCATATCCCTCGCTGATATCTTCACCTGGTTGGAAGAATCTCCCATCGCTGAAACAGCCATGACGAAATGGTATGGTTGTGGGTGGGTATGTCATTGGAGCTGGTGGAGTTGTGACGAAAGGGAAGGTTGTCAAGTCCTTTTTCTTGCAATTCCATGCATCCCAGCTTACCTTCTGACCAGATTCATCACAATACGTTCCATAGCACCAATCAGAGTGTTCATCATAACCTTTTTCTATCTCTGATCCGATTGGATAAAACTTCCCGTTGTAAATACAGCCGCGGAAATTCATGTCAGCTATGGTGCTTGGAATAGGCTCCGTTGTTCTTCTCTCAAATAATTGAGGCTCATATGTTGTTGGCTCATATGTTCTTGGTTCGTAAGTTTTTGGTTCATCCGTTCTTGGCTCATCCGTTTTTGGTTCGTCTGTTCTTGGTTCATCTGTTCTTGGCTCATCTGTTCTTGGCTCATCTGTTCTTGGCTCATCTGTTCTTGGCTCGTCCGTTCTTGGTTCATATGTTCTTGGTTCGTCTGTTCTTGGTTCGTCCGTTCGTTCAGCTGTACTGGGTTTCGGTGGTCTGTTAGTTGTTGTAAAACAGTTAAAATTGTCCCAGTGCTCTATTTGTCCAGAGGAATGACAATTCGTTCCAAAGCACCAGTTCGAGCCAGCACGGTAACCACGTTCGATTTCCGAATTCAAAGGATAATACTTTCCATTGTACAAACATCCGGGCACTGTCGTAGGGTTGTCGGGTGTTGTCGTGACGACAATAGAAGTACTATGCCTGCACTCTCTATTGCGCATGACAACTTCTCCGTCAATGCAAACTTGAAGATAACAACGTCTTTTGTTATTTTCCACACCTCTGAATATTTCACTGCCATGTGGGTATTGTGTGCCTTCGTGCGTGCAACCTTTCGTTGATTTCACTGTTGTAGTTGAAACTGAATCGTCCTTCTTTTGCTGTAATGTGGTTATAATACCTCGCCCAGTTGGTACGGGTTGGGTACTTGTGGCTCTTCGACAAGCTACGTCTATTAGTTGCCATATTGTGCCATCTCCTCGACATATACCGACATTACACCAGTTATTCTTTTCATCGAAATCGCTGTATACCTTACTGTAAGGCTGATAAGCTTTGCCTTGATACGTGCAAGACTTCTGACCGTCTGCTTGCTCGATAACAAAGCATACAGCAAATAGAATCAATCCAAAGAATAAACTTTTGTCCATTTCAATCTGCAAAGTAAGATATATAGTAAAAAGAGAAAAACAAAGGTTAGCAAGAAGCGATGAAATACATCTTTTACCTTAATGTTCAGTTTATTCGAGTCTGCTTGCTGTTGAAATGCATTTGCTGATTAACTTGTGACTTTATTATCTTTGTATTTGCAGCTTTTATCCATCACTTCCGTTGAAATGGAACAATTGATTTCCTGTCTCACGCCAGGACGCTGCGAAGCTGGAAACGCATTCTTGTGCTCGGACGGAGGAGAATATGCAAATGAGCTGACTGTTTGATCAAAGCACAGTCGGAGATGACATCAATGAAACCAACACACAGTTGGCAACAGCAATAACAGTAAATGGCCTCTTAGCATACCGTTGTGATGGTTTGAGTTGGTATCGTGATTTAAAAACCATGGGCCTCTACGAACCAGTATAATTCTTCTTCAGGTTATAGATTTCAGTCAACAAATGTGATTTCTTTCCTTCGCCCAACTTCATCGAGTCAATTTCATTCTTCGTGCGTTCCCAAAGAGACAAGAGAACGAATAAAGTCTGCTCCACCGAAAAGCCAAGAGAGCAGATCAAAGGACTACTCTCTTTGCAACCACGTCAATGAAGATCGAACTTGGATCGAGCGATGCAAGAAGGAAAGAACTCTTCAAAACACATGGTAATTTGATCTCATTTATGTCCATAATAATAAATAGGCCCACTGGGGTTTTAAACAACGTTAATCAAACATGATTTTTAACCAATCTTTTTTTGATTATAGGGAAAGAAAG
This sequence comes from Sanderia malayensis, assembly GCA_013076295.1. Taxonomy (NCBI): domain Eukaryota; kingdom Metazoa; phylum Cnidaria; class Scyphozoa; order Semaeostomeae; family Pelagiidae; genus Sanderia; species Sanderia malayensis. The sequence continues at coordinate 2,763,987 of RQOL01000718.1, forward strand.
TTTGACTTCTTAACAGAATTTGATCAGAAGGTGAGTATTTCATGTGTACTCGTTCATTTCTGGGGTACAGGTGTTGCAATATATTGCCTCCATAATGTCAGAGAATAATTTATTTTTCTTTCTTGTCAGGGTAATCTCAGACCAAAGCCACAGATAAGTGAGAGCAGCAACCAGTCGAGATTTTCCCCATCGTTCCCTTCAGCATCATCAAGGGTCATTGGCCGAAGATGCCAATCAGCTCCAGCACGGAGAATGCAGAGTCTTGAACAATCAATGCATCGTGGTAAAAGACGGAACAAGGACCTGGTATATCATGATTAGACACAGCACCATATATTTCTTTGCTGTGAACATTCAGCATTATATTCATACACGGTTGTGGTATTTCAAATCCCACGAGATTTATATTCAACTATTGGCAACATGCCTCATGTTGCAGTGGTATTTTCTGTCAATTTAACTTTGGAATTTTACATACCATATAAGAAGAAGTACTTCAAGTATACAGACCACAAAACAGACACAAATATAGGCTCGCATTATGATAATCAGCTATATAATGGTAATTATGATAATGTATAAAAACTTCACCCATGGTGTATTTTAATAATTAGTTGAAACAAATTCATTTGTGTTATTGATTATGATACTTTGACAAAACATAGAAGTCACTTTTATCTAGAAACCTACTGACTTTAGCATGTTTACACTTGTAAATAAAAGTTAAATTTTTGTATTAGAATATTGATGTTAATATAATGGATGATGCTTAGAGCATGGGTTGTTATACAACCAATTCTGCTTCACTAATTAGGAATTGGCATCAACTTTGTGTATATCGTTGATTGCATCTCATTCAATTGCAAAATTATTACTTTCAGGAAATACTAACCACATGACCACATGAGGAGCTCAAGGTGCTTCACTGCATCAACAAAAGTTGATGTTTCACTCTGAGTCTGATTGTTTCACTCTGCAAAAAGAATATAAATAAATAAAGCATGTACTGTCTTGATTAAAAAGAACAGAAAAATTATTAAATATGAAAAACTGAACTACCTTGCATCCACTTTGTGTATTTCGTATTCTGTTGTCATTTTTGTTTGCTTTCCTTGGATGCTTCCGGTTTTAATCGATGATAAATATTTTCATAAACTACAAATGTTATACAGCAAGCCGGTGTCACTCTAAAAGAGCAAAGAAATTGAATGCCATGGAGTCCCAAACTTGTTTGGCAGTCTCCAATTAACTCAAATAATAAAATAATTGTAATTCAAACAGAAAAAATTCTACTTACCTGAGCAGATTTGGTGTCAAGCCTTGTAAAAACCAGCTATGCCTTCATTTCTACAAAAATAGAAAAGTCAGATCAGAGAAGTTTAAAATACAGCCATATCAATAATTTTGCAATGCAATACAATGCAACAGTAGTACCTTAAAGTTTTTTGATATAACATTCAACAACTCCATTGTAGTTTTTGATAGAATCTTGATCCTGTACAAATGCAAACAAAAATTAGCCTTTCACACTTTGTAGATAGTAAAATATGTGTACAAAATAAGAGTTAATCTTTTCGATTTAATATCACACAAATTTTACAATGACTTACTTGAAGCCTGGACCGCAAAACCTGATAAGGGTATGTTGTGACAACAGCAACGACTTTTGAAGTTGCTGCCATTACGATATATGTCAAAGCATCCTAAACAAAACAGAGGAACATTCTCAACGGTACTCATGGCAAGTCAACAAGTTGAGCAACTTTCTCAAACAACACAAACAGTGGGTCAAAAATACTTTCTAAATCGACAGAATCAAACAATATTATAGCTTTTTCTCAAAAACCTTTGCAGCATACTGTTGTGTACCAACCTGTTTGACGGCTACAGACTTTCCTGTGTACCTACTGTTAACTTTTTTTAATTCTTCATAAGCCATAAACTGTATCGCACCATGCGAGACACCAAAAAGACCGGGAACAAAACCCCTGCAACAAAAAAAGTAAAAAAAGAAAAAATATAACATGTATTTATAAATGAGGAACTTAAAATGAAATACATCACTTACTTTGTAATATCCTCTGATGCCTTCATGCTTAAAAAGTTTTAATTAAACCATCTAAAATAGAAGAGAGTTTATATTCACGCGAGAAAGGCCAGACAAAATAACATATAGTAATGTGGGATGTAATTTATGCACATAATTAGAATCTCTTATGCACCTATGACTCCCATTGTATTGTAATTCTGCATTGGATCCCTTTGGGAGAGAATTGAAGACACATCCTCGTCTTTACAACCCAAACAGGATTAGTTATGCACAATGTACCAGCACTAAGACAAGGAATACACCAATTGACAACACTGCATTACTGTCTTGGTGTTGAAATAGAATTTAGTTAGCTTTATTTGTCACTGGTTCAAACAGGTCAAGGAGACAATACCACTTAGTTAAAAAAATCTCTGATCTATTACAAACCTGCAATAGTTCCAACTAGAAGATGATGCCTTGCTGATAGATTCTCAACACCTTTTGCTTCACACATCCATGCTTTGAGGAAATTGAAACCAAAGAAATAAAGACCCCATGATGATCCAGCACAACAACATTTGGAGATACACCCTAAGATATAAAACAAATTAAGAAATTAATGAGCATTGTTGACAAAACATATAGCTTAGCTAGCCTCCTCTGCTCTCTACATATCAAATACAATAGTGAAAAATTCTCAATAATGGATATTATATCCCTGGTGTTTGAATTACTACATTTTCTTGATTAAATGCCCCAGGGCACTTATTAATTCCAGTGCTTCTTAGGAAGGAAGGTGCTTATTTGAGGGGGCGCTCAGTGCACACATTTTAACTTACATACCTGGTACAAGGCTCTGATTCCTCCTGAGCTCCGGATGGATTTGAATGCATCTTTATTCCATGGTATGATGGTCTGCTACCAACCCATCATTAACTAGAACGTATGATATCAAATACTAAAATAATAATGCCACACATCATGTGGGCCGCAAAGGAAGGGGTAACTAACAGGAAATCATTCGTTAATCAGTGATCAAATGAGGCTAAACAAACTTCACCTTGAAATCTAATTTTAATTAAATCCAATGGATGTAGGGCTAATGTTGAGGCAACCCCTCCAGATGTACCAGCAATAAGGTGTTTCTATTTTAAAATATTTTATTTTTCCAGAAGGCATGATCAGTCGCCTGGTTTTCGAGTCTTCTGCCGCCATCACGCTCACGCATGTACCTCCTAGCATAGCCTCTTTTGGAAGAGAAATAGGAAGGAAAGGAATGTCATTTTTTCTTTCATAACAATAACGCAATAACTATACTACGACGTTAATAGTTAATAGTTTTTTATATATTACTACGACGTTATTATATGCATTCGTGGAAGTCGAAGAATATTTTAAAAACAAATTGCTGACGTCTTCAATCGGAAACGATCCCTTCGTCAGTGAACAGTCAAGTCAAGTAACGTTGAAACTAAACTTTCTAAGTCTTTGTCGTTTATTTTGATTTTAATTTATTCCTTTTCTTTGTTTGATTGTTTTTGTTCTTCTAATTTGAAGGGCTTATTGTCTACGACGTTTTATTTTAGCTTGAACGTCGAAGCAATTGCGTTGTATGCATTTCGTATTAAAGTGAAGAGGATAGTGTTTATCAATAACTTTTTTTGTGTTTTAAAAGGTTGATAAATTGCAAAAAGATGAGCATACAACCTTCAACAGTTACTTATAGCCGCATAGTGATTCTCCTGCTGTACAAGCCGCTTCATTTCCTCCGACGGCGTCACGCGCTGTGGCATGAACGGAAAACAATAATTTTAGGCATTTTACAGATAATATCTGGGACCCTTGGCTCGCACTTTGGTCTTCTTTTGTTGATTGATAATCGTGCTGGTGAATTTTTGGGGGGTTTAAATTCGTTGGATTGGGGATTACAGTATGGGTAGGTTCGATTTTTGATATCTTTTTCACCATTTGTGATTTAAACAGTTCTTTTACCTTTTCAGTCAAATTAAGGAGACACTTTTTGCTCCACAACAAAACAAGTAAAAGAATTTTTGCATATTGGTTATAATGACTTTTCCTTATCTCTCAGGTATTTACTAATGGCATTTTCGGTATTCTTTCGGCCAGCTACAAAACTAGCCGAAGTCTTGTAAGTGAAAGAACTCTTGTAACTTGCAGGCTGATATTTCATTAACTTTCTCCAGTCAACATGCCTGTATCATTTTTGTTTCATTTCAGAATATGGTGAACACGATTTTTGCAATAGTGTCCATAATCTGTACCTTCGTAGGGTTTGGACTCTTCGTCATGATGGCTCTATCAAAAGTTACTTCATGTGACTCCCTGAGTGACTTTTGTTACAGACGAGAAACCCGTCTTGCATTTTATGTTTTACTGCTGATCTTGTTCGTAACAGAGTGGATTGTGTCTCTTTTTGTTGCTATTTATGGCTTTCGTTCTGACTTATTTGATTGTGCGTGCTGTATCATCGATCAGGTAACCCATTCTATAGAGAATGTTTCCATGTTCTACATATGATGGAGTTTTCTACTAATTATCTGTGTTACATTATAGCAAATTTTACATTGGCCAAGTTTATTGAATATGCACATTTAGAAATGCTTGACAAAATTGTATTTTACTTTTCAGCCTCAAGTTTACCAAGGATCTGGAGAAATACCTGGCGTACAGATGGTCCCAACCTCTACTCAATATGGGCAACCTCAGGTATGTTGGCAACTTCTTATTTGTTAAGGTTTATTGTATTGGTAATATATTAATACATAGTACATTTTAAATATTATTAATAATAACATGAATGACATTCAATGATTTTGATTCACAGACTACAGTCCAAGGCCTAGCCCCTGCCTACATCCAAACTGTACCTCAGACAACCATGACAACAACACCACCAAAATCAGAAAATTGCATTCCACCACTACCACCATCTGACACTCCATAAATGATGTTAATATGTTATTTAAATCTACCTGCAAAAGACATTTTTTTTTCATTTTATTGTTTTACATCTAATAGTATTAGAGTTACAACGTGGTCAAGTTAGTTATGTTTTTCTTCAAGAGTGTAAAAATTGTTTTCTCTCATTATCATCTAAAGGTAAAATGGCTGGCCACCATTACGTTGTGCAGATATATTAACATTTATTATGGTAATTTAATTAATTTATGCATTATATTGACCTGGCTGTAATTTTAGTGAGTTGACACTTGATGAGTAATATTTGTTGGAGTTTTTTGTCATGTAATAATCATCTGTCTACTTTTAAAATTTCCAATTCTCTCTTTCGTCTACTCTCCTGGTAAAAGAAGGAAAACACCACAAGAACGAAAGAATTATTATTTTTGAGTGTACAAAATGTAAAGGTGGTCAAAAGAAGAATAAAGGTAGTCAGACTTTTGCAAGCCTTCTTATAATAGCAGCCCCCCCTTACACCCCGCCCCCACCGTTAATAAATTTTTGAAGATATTTCCAACCCACACTCCTGGCGTTATCTGCTCTGCAGGTGATAATCCTGAAAGCAAATTGAATATGACAATGGATCGTTTATTTATTAATCAACACGATATTATGAATTTTTACATACAGGTCCTAAGTAAGAAGAATGCGTCAGCTGATTTGATTTCCTTTCATGAGTCATTATTTTCTTCACGAGTCACACACAATAAATAGAATAGACAACCAAAACACAAATTGCTTCCGCAACCGCGTGCATGTTAAAATAAAGAGGAAAAGTTATTGATTATCACTTATTTGTTTTCACTGTTTTAAGAGGTTGATAAATTGCAAAAATATCGTCATGAAACCAGCAACAATTCCTGCTAGCAGCACCACCCTTTCTCCTGAAGTACAAGTCGTTTCAGTTCAGCCAAGATTGCGTTCTGTAAAAGAGCGGCCTACAAGAATTCTTGGCATTTTTCAAATCATAATCAGGGTTGGTAGATGACTGCGCATGCTTGAAGCCAAACAATATGAGAAAAAAAGCCAAAAAAAGCCAAACTATTTGGGATGAAAAAAGCCAGAAAAACAGCCAAATTTCCAAAATTTTATCAGAAAACGCCAAAAAAATGCCAAATCAACGCAATGTTTAAATTTACTATTCAACAATTGTTCAAACGTAGAAATCAGAAATCATCGTCACTGTCTGAATCAGAAGAATTTTCCAGTATTTCCACATCTGTGTTATTGCATGTGGCACTCTTTTGCTGGAGATTCATAAAAAAATGTGTATTGTGTTTTTATATTCTTAGAACAAAGTGTACTGCCGGTCACATTACCAATTCTGTGACACTACAATAGCAAAAGAACGACAAGAGGCTGCATTGGTAAAAAAAAGCCAAAAATAAGCCAAAAAGCCAAGAAATATTTTTGAAGCCAAAGAAGCTCTGAAAAAGCCAGATTTCTCAAATTTGGCTTTTAAAAAGCCAAGTTACCAACCCTGATCATAATTGGAGCCCTTTGCCTAATCTTTGGCATTATTTTAGTGAGTTTTGGTGATGATTCGGGGTTTCAATTCGTTCCAGTGGTAATTGGAGTATGGGTAAGTTTGATTTTTAATGTCTTTTAAACCAGTTTTCGATGTCATGTTTTGAAAAAGCAAGTTTTTTACGTATAAACATATTGGCATATTGATAATAACAAAATAAATCTTTTTTATCTCAGGTCTCAATTGGCGGTATTTTGGGTGTTTTTTCGGCCGTTCACAAAACCAACCAACATCTTGTAAGTAGAAAAACAAGTTATTGTTTATTACTACTCAAGAAAAGAAGTCCGAAATTTCATTCACTTATCCAGACAACACATATTTATTATTTTATAATTTTGTCATTTCAGAATGTAGCAAACACTTGTTTTGCAATTGTGTCCTTCATCAGTGCCGCAGCAGTGTTTGGAGTATTCGTTTTTTTAGTTCTGTTCGCGAATCAATGTGGGAATAGCTCGAATAGAACCAGTTATTACAAGCAACTTGTCCGTTATGCTGTGGGTGTTGTGCTGCTAATTTTGTTCATAACAGAGTTTATTGTATCCATCGCTGCAGCTGTTTATGGCTTCAAGAATATTTGTGGTTGCTGCCCTCCCAAATCCAACGAAGAGGTAACGCAATCTTTTATATCTTGTTGTTATCATATCATAAAGAATTTTTCTATGCACTCTACATATGGTGGAGCTTTCTACAGATTATCCGCATGTATTATAGCCAGTTCTGTATTTATATCCTGAAAGTTTTATTAAATATAGATATATGCATTTATTAGGCTCAACTTTACCAAAGATCTGGAATACAATCCGCCGCTATGCAGGTTACCCCAATTTCTACTCAATATGATCAGCCTCAGGTAGTATGTTAGCAACTTCTTATTTTAAGGTTTAATACGTTGATAATATATTAATATTAACATTTTTAATGTTACTAATAATAATATATGAATGACCTGTGATGATTTTGATTCACAGAGTACAGACCAAGACCACCACCGGCCTATTTCCAAACTACACCTCAAATAACCATGATGACAGACAACAAAAGCACCAATATGAAAACATTGCATTCCACCACTACCACCATCCGAGGCTTCATAAATGCTGCTCATCTATTTTTCAAATCCAACTTCAAAAATTATTCTGTTTTGGATCTTTTTGTATTTAATTGTTTTGTATATAATGTTAGTTTCATGGCAGTAATAACCTTCAAGTTTTTGTTGTTTAATTACCTCTTTATTTTCAGGCCAACTACACGCAATACATGCATACACACTTAATGTATTTTTATTATTTATTTAATTAGTATCATCAGATTTCAGGGTAAAGTAGCTTTTTGTGGTGTATGTAACTAATTTCAAGTATGTTAAGACTTGATAAGGAGTCAGCCCCAAAACATTGTTTTAAATTTTTACTTAATGTAATGTAATTGCAATTAACAATTTATAATTAATGATTGTATTCTTAAACATCTTATGACGTAACTTGTAACTAGTAATCTGCTGAAAAAATTTAAGTTTTGAGTTGAGTTTGAGATATTTGGAACAACAAACTAAAAAATTGTCTCATGAGTGACGTAAAAATGAGGGGGAGAAGATGGTGATAATGATAATATTCTTACCTCGCATTTACAAATTTGTTTACCATAATGTTTTTGTTTTTCTACGCGGAACTTCATCGCTGATTTCATTCGTCAATGCAAATTTAATCCGCCCACGCTCGGTCCGGAAAACAAAGCAAGAAGAATGCATTGTGCATTGAAACCATCCACCATTTCCATGACGAAGCGAAATGTAAATTTCCCAACCACCTCTTCAATTTTCAACAAATTTGCCTTTCGCTCTGGTTCGTCTTAGAACAAAGAGGAAAAGTTTCTAATTATCACTTGTTTTGAGTGTTTTAAAAGCTTGATAAATTGCAAGGATATCAATATGCAACCTGTAACGGTTCCTGTTAGCAGTACCGTCATCTCTCCTGGTGTACAAGTCGTTTCAGTTCCACCAACAGTGCGTTCTGTGGATGAGCGGCCTACAAGGCTTCTGGGCATTTTCCAAATCATAATTGGAGCTCTTTGCCTAATCTTTGGCATTGCTTTGGTGTCTGCTGTTGGCTCTAAACATTGGGTATCAACAGTTGGTTTTGGAATTTGGACTGGAATATGGGTATGTTTTGATTTCTGTGCCTTTTGAACAGGTTTTGATGTCGTTTTTTAGAATGCAATTTATTTCCGTCTTTTATAATCAAGCAGACATGTTTGTTTCAGAAGGGAATTCATGATTTCGTGAAATCATTGGAGCATTGATAATACTTTTCTTTATCTCAGATCGCTATTGGTGGGATACTCGGTGTTCTTTCAGCCGTTCACAAAAATACCCAAGGTCTTGTAAGTAAAAAAACAACTGTCATTTTGCATTGTTCACACCATCACTACGCAATAAAAAAAGCAACGAAATTTGATTCACAGTAGACGACATATGTATCGTGCGTTCCTTATCATTTCAGAATGCGGCTAACATGGCTTTTGCTATCGTTTCTTCATGCATCACCTTCTTTGAAGTCATCTTCTACGCCATTGCTGTCAGCTACTACAGAACCTCCTCGAATTGCAGTTACAGTACCTACGGCTACTACGGCTACACTTACTACCCCTGCTATCGAGATGCTAATTATACCGGTGTGGGATTATCCGCTGTTCTGCTATTCTTGGTCATCGCAGAGTTTATTGTGTCCATTGCTGTTTCTATTTACTGCTGCAAGTCTGCATGTGACTGCTGTGTTCAATCCTATGGAGGGGTAACTCAATCTTCTTGCTTGTAGAATATATTTTTGAGTTATGCATATGACATGGCTTTCTAATAGGTTTTTGTGGATAGCAGATTATTTTCATATTCTTGCATAGTTTTGCAGCCACTATTTGTAGTTGTATCTGCAACAGTTTGTTGAATGCACATATGAACATATGAAGAAAAATTGCAATGTTTATTTCTTAGGCCGTAGTTCACCAGGCTCCTGGGTTGACATTTGCTACTCAGCAGGGTGTCCCAATTTCTACTCAATATGGACAGCCTCAGATAGTGGTGTGTTTATTATTCATTTATTTTATAAATCTATTACTTTAATAACATTGATAGTAGTATATTAATAAATTGATTTTTATTTGCAGAGTACATACCCATCCCCTCAATATATCCAAGCTGTACCTCAGACAACCATGATCACAACAACTGTGCCAACATCACAACAGTACACCCAGCAGCCACCACCTTATGCCCAGTAAATGGTGCTCATCTGTTCTTCAGAACTCTTTGTAAAGAATATTCTTTTTTGCATTTAATTGTTTTGTAGTTTAATTGTAGTATCTGATCATGTTTTGCATTGCATTAAGAACAGTATTTTAACATATCAGCCATTGTTGCGTCTAACATATGTAAGAAGTTTAACCTATAAATTGAGGTTTCCAATGTTTTATGTTACTGATGGACATTCTGATAAGGCCATTTTCGTTTTAGGTATTTCCTCCCCAAAATGATTAACTTGTCTCTGTACTCTTGTCTGCATACCCCTGCTTATCCATTTTGGGGGCTTTCCCCCGTGCCCTGTTTAGTTTGACCCCCATTTATTAGTATGTATTTAAGGTTGTTTTATGACCCTCTTAATGTAAATCACTTGCTATAAACATGGCGTATTCATTTCAACTGTAGTAATGTATTTATTGCATGCTTAATTTGCTTATTGAACTAATGTTTTATCACGTGCACTGTTAAACTTGTCATGTGACTATCACGTGATTTTTTGTTATTAAAGTCATAATTCCTATTATCATTAGTGGTGTGAAGCTAAATTTCACGGTAGCTATAATCATTTTATTATTGTTACTTCTTTTCTCACTTACATGGGTTTCTTTTTTATTGTGTACGCGAATCCTATTATTTGAGTGCGCAGGCATTCTCATGCATAAACAGTCTGCATGCCACGCAGCATCAGCAACACGAGAGCGGTCAAAATCAAAATGCCGGTCCTTGCCTGGTATATGGCCAAACAAACCAAAATATTTTCTGCATGGAACCTGTTCTGTTCATACAATAGCACTTAGCAGCCCTGAGGTAGCAGGGCAGCATAAAGGGAATTGTTGAGTGCCAGACTTTTTGCCAATGGTGAAATTTGTCACATCCGTATCCAACTCCAACCCCACTTTATATTTTCTTTCTTATTAAAATTTAAATCATAGTTGATAGAGGAGTTCCGCTCTATTAACTTTGTTTAAATGAATTGCGAATTTCATTTAATGACAGTTTCCCCAATTAGTAGAAAATGCTAAATACCTTGACACTTAATAAAGTCATTATTATTATTATTTTATTATCCTTCTTATAACCGAATGTTAAACTTAGGTGTTCTTTGCCCTGCTTGTTGTTTACATAGAGAATCACAGTAAATTGCATTGTAAATAAAGTGGACGAAGTCCCATGCGTGGCAGCTGCAACAACAAATGATGTCACACGAAACTGGAGAAGTTGATCTTGTTGTTTGTGGTTACGAATAAGCATTTTTTCTCATTGAACATTTTCTTTTCCACTCAAATCAAGAAGGATGACGACTTCATTAACACATAACCTCCGTCTTCATTGAATGAGAATTTTGTGGGATTGAAAACGAACTTTGAAAAAGGTTTTTAATTCTCCTTTTGTATTTCATTACCATATTGTTCTTTATGCCATAATTAATTATTTGTCAAACTCATGTGCTCTCTCTGCTGACACAAATTCCTATTTGTTGTCGACAAGTTGGAAATGCTTGACTTAGCTCTCATTGTTTTCGTCAGGTTTCGATTTGACACGAACCACGCATGAAAAAACATTGAGACGAAACAAAAAAGAGCTAAATTGAACAAATATTGCTCAAACAAAGAGGTATTTGTTTCAAGTCCCATCGTCAGATATTCATTTCTTCGACCAAAACCAGTATCACTGCGGAGGCTTTCGGGAATTTAACCCAGCAGTTCTTCTTCAGGCGTTGGGGAGGAAGTTTCAATGTCATTGAAAGAGTTCAGTATATTTGCATTGGATGTCATGATGATGAAAGGTTTGTGGTTTGAATAACATACCCACAGTTTGCTTGTGAATTCTCAGACACATTTTGGTCAATGTTCGCTCTCTTCTCTCCACCTTTACAAACGACCAAAATATTATTTTTTTGCGGTTGAACAAGAAGCCAGTGGCAGGGGAAACTTCTAGTAACTTATCAACAACAACTCTATACCATGGCCGAAGCAACGACAGCTGAAGTTATCATAAAGTCGATTTTCATGATCATTTTTATCGTTTTGGCAATATGTGGAAACTTACTTGTTTGCGTCGCAATAAAGACAAACTCTCGTTTACAAAACCTGACGAATTATTACGTTTTTAATCTTGCAGTGGCTGACTTTTTATTTGCGATCACAGGAATGCCATTGATATTAATAACAACAATAGCAAGAAAATGGATTCTTGGCCATGCAATGTGTCAGATAAGTGGTACACTGACAACTTTGTTTGTTCTCGTGTCGATTTTTACCCTTGCGTTGATCAGCGTGAATCGATATTTTGCAATAGGTCGTGCCACTTCGTACAAGAGCATCTACAGAAAGAATAGAGTTTTAGTAAGCATAGCTTGTGTCTGGGTTTTTGCTGCAGGAGTGTCTATAGCGCCTCAGCTTGGATGGAGCAGAATCAAACAAGGAGATAACTTTTGTACGATCGACGGCCGTAAACATCTCTCCTATGCCGGAGTTGTTATCGCCCTGGCGTACATATTACCGTTGTTTATCTTGATCTGTCTGTACACGAAAATATTCTTTGTTTTGAGAGATCATGAAAAGTCCATGGCTGAAATGCGCTGGGCCGGAAATATGAACAAACAGAAGCTTTATGCAGAGGCTGATTTTGAAACGGGGTCTATTGGTTACAGCGACAGTATGAGGGTCACAAATAATGGCGAAAAAACATCGACTCTTCAGAAACATCACAACCGTGATGATGAGAGTGCCTCGCATACCAACGACCAAGGCGAGGAGAAATTTCGATCGTCTTTAGAACAGGAAACGACCCAAGAATGCGGCTCGACAACAAAGAAGACACGTGACTCAGACACTCCCGGGGGTACGACTGATTTCCAGAATAACATCGAAACGAAGCCGTCAAGTTCAAGTGACAAGCACTCTGAGGGCAATGACGATTTTGCCATGACGAAACATGATGATAAAGGAAGGAATATTGGCAGCTCACCACTTGCATCTCTCCCTGAAATTGAGGCGCAAGTGGAACTGATAGTTAGTGACCGAACCAGCCCCACCGTAACCTACAATTGTAAGGATAATGGCGACGGAAAAACGACTGAACACTCCAAACGTGGTAGATCCGTGACCGGGTTGACGCTGAACTGGAGGCGCAAGTCGAAAAGCCCCAGCAAAAAAATCAAAAAGATGATAATGGAAGCCAGAGTGACAAGAATGCTTTTTGTCGTTGTCGCGTTCTTTTTTGTTTGCTGGACACCCCTGGTTGTTGGCACAATTCTTTATGCTTTTAATGCAGAACCAAAGAATTTTAATGTGTTAAGTATGGGGTTTGTTATCGCTTGCATGAACTCAATATGCAATCCTATCATCTACGCATTCATGAACAAACTTTTCAGAAGAACATTCAAGGAAATATTCCAGAAAATGTTCAGCAGTTGCAGGCGTGCGAGGAAGGAAGAGGTTAGCCAAACCTTGTGACGATTTTCTCAAATCTTGGCGTCTCATTGCATTTCAACTCAAAACACGGCCTTTTTATAACAACCGCATTTACTCCAGCACTAATTCTACTTTTCAACCCAGAATGCAATGCAGCATTAGAATATTAAAATTTCTTCTCAATCTGACAAATAGATATCACGAAGTGGCCCAATAAAAACTTCGCCTCGTTGAACATTTGATCAATTAGGACAAATATGTTAACTGCAATGCAAACTATTCATTAGACAATATGCATTCCACTGAAATCATGCACATTTTGATGCACGCTGTATAATCATTGCATCTTTTTATTTTTATTGAAACCGATTTGTATTATAAACATAATGTTGTAATCACCAGTTTTTCACTGGATGCCTAGATATCACCGCAGTCGCTTTTTTCTTTTATTGCTTAATCGTTTTTATTTCACTAAGTTTTTATTTACTTCATATACATTTCACTTCACATAAAGATGTTTGCACTGTTTTTGCCTCGTGGCATCTGGTCAGGCTGATTTTTATTTTTGAGTAACCAACTTTCCTCCGTTGCTGACTTTTTCTAATTATCTTGGGATAAAGACAGCTGCGTTTTTATTATTTACATCAAAAAGCTATCTAAAGCTGTGGGGCTAATCGAGATCAGAACATTGATCTGTGAAAAATGCGTTGGCATATTGGTATATTTATGACCTGGACATCTGTCCATTCCACGGAAAGCTTCTTCAGCAAACGCAAGCCGTTAAAACTTTAAATTATTGATTATCACAACCTTTTTCGAACAATTCACAAACTCGCCTTCTTTCATGTCGCTTTTTCGTCAATTATTTCCACTACCAATCTCAATTTTGCGGTCATGATCTCATTATTTGGTTTGATTTTGACTCTTGATTGAAACGAGGCGAGGGCAAGCGAAAAGCCTTTCATCGTGGCTACAATTTCACACGAATTACCAACTGTGTGCAATTTATCATCAGCTCATGAATGAAATTGAAAACAACTGCCAACCTCCTGGCTCATCATAGGTAAGGTAAATTCAATAATGGGCAACCGAACAATTAATAACAATTTAACAATAATGAAATAGTTTACATTGAAATATTTTGTTATAAATTATGCATTATATTTTTGAACGAGTTAATTAATTTGAGTGCAAATACAAGTTTTACCAACTCATAGCAACGAAAAAACAAATGGTTATATCAAAATATGATAAATCTATCAAGTTTGGTCGGTATTATTGTTTCAATTCATCTTGTTGACTTTCGTGGAGCCTGAATCCTTGATCCTTTTCTTCCTTGTTCCTTCGTAAGTGATTTTTATCCTTCTTCTTCTTTCTCTTTTCTTCTTTGGTGCCTCCTTATATACAAAAAAATACACGATATTAAAATTATTTCTTGCATTGATCAAATCAGAATCTGCAATAGCTCGTTCATTTAGAACACTAAACAAAACTCCCCATCTTCCTTGTCAATGGTTCAAAGTATCTTCATTTCGTTATGTTGCATTCACTTCACTATAAAGCAGGTTAATACCTTTCGTTTTTTCGGCACAGAAGCCTCTCCCACGTGGTTTTCATCTGAAGAAGGAACCTTCATTTTTGACTCGTCTGATTCTTTGTTTTCCTCGACTTGTTGAATCTCAGTTTCCTCGACAAGACGTCGTCCTGTCTTTGATATAGAATTGCTAACATGATCCTATTGAAAAATAACCTTTTTATGACTGTAACTTTAATTTTTAGGATTAAAAGAAAGAGCAGCAGTCTTAATCAAAGTCAAATAACTAACAGTATTAGGAAGAATTTCTGGGCGTATTGGTTTGTACGGTTTTCCTTTTATTTCTTTTTGTTTCTTGTCTTCAATGATGTGAGAGGAACTAATATCATTGTTGACTTCTTCATCCGTGGTCGAGGGCGACAATTCTTTGTCTGATGCCTGAGGGTGAGACGAGCTTTCCTGAAAAATCGAAACTTTAAACTTGTAAACTAAAAAAAATGTTTGTAAGCAGTACATAGACCCGTTGTTTTTGCACCAATTCTAAAGCTGACACTCAGAATCGGAATGAAATTATGCATTGACATACTGCCTCGTTATTTCTGCATTTGAATGCAGAAAGGTCTACGATGAACTTCTTTTTCCCTGTTGGTGGCTTGTAGTTTCTGAATGAACAATCGCATACAAATATCACTGATGAGTGCAAGTGATCTGGCCTAGCAGCCTAGCCTTGACGACTTGCTGATAGACAGTATGTGAACACTATAACATGTATAAAAATCGTTAAGTTACAGCTTGCTTTATTAAATTGCACCAAATACTCACGGTAATGTTATTCTGGGTCTCAGGGACAACATTATCTTTGCAAAGTTTAACTATTTAACTAGATAGCAAAGGAGACAACACTGAACTTCGTAGCACATTTTTTTACGAATTTACTTCCTCTCCCTCTTACCTTTTATACTGTGACGCATGCGGGGCAATGCGCTGTTCTGTTTGTGTATTGAAATGCCTTTTGATTTTATGGGATAATTTTCCATGGCGACTTAGAATTATTATCAGACTTATGGGTGTAAAATGAAAGCGAAAGCCAACCCAAGTGCTTCAACACGACTTATCTGTGTTTAGAAACTTCTTGCACAATGAAAACATTATTGCAAAAGAATGAAATCGTAGAAAGCGCTTCGAAAGCAGAAAAAGTAAGTGCCTAGGCCGGAGTATTCGTTTGTGGTGGGTGTTTATAACATAGGTACTCTAACCTGACCTATTTTGTTTTATTTTTAGCGGGATTGATAGCCTCATTAGATATTTATAGCGGGGAAAAATGAATGAAATTAGAATTTTTTAGTTGTTTGAATTGTTCCCACCCCACGTGGCCCGTGATTTGTATTTCCAAGAACATCAGACTATTGTTGACAAGTTTATAGATAGCAGAAATTCGATCTTAATCAAAGTCAATTTTTCTTCTTGTCAATTACGAAGACTACCAGCTGCTTTATTTCCATTGCACAGTTGTAGTAGTGAATGTGCAGGTTTGGTTTGCAATATTCATGCAAGCAAATGCTTTATTTATTTATTTTTTGCATTTAGCAGCTGAACTTACAGCATGCTGTTATTTGGTGAATTTGAAGCTGCAAGAATGAGAAAACAAATGCCAATATTAAAATCAAATGGAAGACAAAATCAAATTGATACAAATACTGTTGGAGAGGTGTGAACTTGAAATAGTAGACAAGATATTTTGCCATTTATGGAATATATATGCTTTGCTTTGAGCTCATTATATATTTCTGTTTGTTTTGATTTGTGTTTTCATTCTAGTTTTTTGGATTTCAAGTTTTAAAAAAGGAGATTGAACACCAAGATAGGAAAAAAACATTTCAAAAGCCGGTATTTGAGCTATGCTTTTTCCAATAATTTTTTACCCAGTAGGTTTCTTAAAATAATCTTACTATTTAGGGGCTTCTGATCACTTTGAAACAAGTTTCAGCTCTCTGGGACAGTTGATTCACAAGTTAAGATCCAAGGGTGCCTGCAACTAGTGATTTACTTTAGAAGTTTACATGTCTTCTGGATACTCCACACTCACTGAACCAATTAGCCAATGAATACAATATTTTCATTTTTGAATAGACAAAATTGCCATTGCTGAGACTGACCAAGAGGAAAGGAGACCAAGTGACAAATAAAACCCGTCCCTTGAACGAAACATCTACACTGAAACTCCCACAGATCATCCAGGTCCCATCTGCCCAATCGGAACAGAATGTGAGACGTAAAGATAGCCAGAAATCACAGGTAAGCATCGAGAATTGTCCAATTTCACTCTCAAAACCAGTCCTGCATGTCACTGATTGGTATAATACAACACATGTTGTTAGTTAAATAGTACGCATGCGTCGTGCGCTAAGCAACGCTAAAATCAATGCAAGGCTTCTGCAGGAGTTTTGTATTAAAGCGAGGCTGGTCGTTTTGATCATTAACGTCTCGGAATGGTTTTACAAGTACGTGTTCTGTGTTATTGCTATTTTGATGCCATCATGTATGCTGCATCATATTTTGGTTTCGCATTATGGACCGAATTTCTTGCCATGTGGATCGAGAGTTTGGCAATACACAAATCTATATTTGTCTCGAACGTGCGCACATGACGTTAATCAAAACACTTTGATACAATTATAAACTCTTTATCAATAATGAAGGATTTTAAGCGAATAGAAGCGTGTGACCAATACCATCTGAAGTAGCTACTATTGCTTATTTATTGTGTTTCAATGAGTAACTATTCATGTTTGTGATCAGCGTATGAAAATCACACGAAATATGATATGTTTCGATGCATATTAAATGGATTGTCTATTTATTTATAAGTCCCGATGCTATTTCAGATAGCTGTCCAGTTAACCCCCCGTGTCTGATGGAAACATGCTTGTTGAGCGGGCGTATCGGAGACATGACAAAACTACACCTGTTATTCTTATCCTTTCCATTGCAAATCGAATCATTAATTCAATAATATTCTAAGCACAGAGCACAGTCTTTCGAATTGAATATACTATGAAGTGGAGAGTTGCTGAAACGTGTGTGTTTATAAGTCGAGATTTCTCTCTGTAAGAACGTGTTGATAAATCACGGGTCGTCTCGCTATCGTGCTATTGCTACCACGTACTGCACGTTGAATCAATATTAATGGCTTCAAGCAAAGTACTGTGCCCGCTTCTCGGCTTGCTATTGCCGTCGCAATGAAGGGTTCTAAGCGTAATAGCGATGCCAGTAAACCAACAGCAAATAGACGATGGCTGTTGACGAGAAGGCTGCTCAAAAGACCCTCTTTGGCTTCTTCGCAATCATCTGAACACCAGGTTAGATTTAACATCTTCATAGCACTCTCTGACGTATGATCCTATCTAACGCAAGCATCAGCATAGCAAATAATATTGAGCGTTAGTTAGGGCTGTATTGTTCCAGATATCAAGGGTGTTTAATCAAAGGTATGCTTATAACCAGGTTGTGATTATTTCTGCAAAGCTTTATAGCGATGTTTATCGTAGTATAAGTTAGCGCAGGGGATATTTTTGCTACTGCTCATTGCTGCATGCATAGTAGTTGATATGGAAATAGCTGCTTGTAGATTTGGGGCTGTTTATCTTCTAGTCTGTTTTTTCATCGTAGCCAGCAACTTTACTGCTTTGGAATTTTCTCTTCTGATTCCCTAGGCAGTGCATTAGTTCGTTTTGTAGAGGATGTTTGAAATCTGTAACTAGAATTTTACACAGGATGTGAGAGCTTTGATGCGTTAGTTTTTTACTATTGCCTCATCAGCAGTAATAACAGCCAGCTGCATTTTTGCCGGTCACTTAAAAGGAGACGAGTGCATTTAAGTCTATACGAAAGCGATTTGCAATTATAAATCCGCAGGGTTCTTCATAGGCGGTATGTTGATTACAATTGAAACCAAGAACATACTCAGACTCGCATACAATGGATTTGTTTAATTTCAAACCATGCCCTCACTTGGAAATCTCATGAGATAATTAGCGATTTTTATTGTCACCCTTTCCCAATGCAAATCAATTTGCTTCCGAGCAGAGCATGCCAGTTGAATCGACCTATAGCCAATTAGTCACGGATTCATTTTTGGATTTGACATTGTGCGAAGAAAGCAAATTGATCAGAAATCTCTTTAACACCTGCAGATGTTTGAAAACAACTATTTTGCTGAGTTTCAATTCGCCATGCATTATTCACAATCGAATTCCTTCTTTTCATTGATTATAAGCATTTCTGGTTTCCAAATCGTACTTTTAACAGTTCAATATTTAAATACATTTCACTTAACTTGTGGCCAAAATTATCACATATTTCAGTCATGATTTGAATAATTGATTGATCCATATTAAGACTTGCAGTTTTATCAAGTGGTTATCCGTTGGATAATTTTTTATTGTGTGCTTATGAAAACTAGAGACCATTAGATTATATCATAAAAGGTTTACCAGCAGAAAGTAGGCGTGGCAATGGATACCATGTGAGAAATGTTTTTTCATCATATTGGAATTTTCACGCTTCTGGTTTCGAATTATGTTTGTTGTTCAACACACGAGTGTGAAATTGAAAAACATATGTTGACGAACAGATATTTTTAAATCTTTAGACTCTTTGTATTTTCTTCATCTTTTTGGTCTTTTCGATTTATTCCAATTAACAGAGTGCGCTGATTTATAATTTGAAATTAACTCCAATACACCAAAATTGTTTGTTTTATTTCTGCCGACAAAGCAACAGGTCATCAAATATAAAAATGCCTGAATAAATCAAAATCCATCAACCTATTAAATCATTAATTATTTTGTATATTAATTTCTAATACTAATTGCATCTTTGTGATGCTAAACGTGCCTGCGTGTTGTCCGGTATGCATTTTCTAAACCACATGAAAGTCCGATGTAAATTATATGCGAACAAAGTCTGTCTGATGTCTGTCTGATGGTTTGGCATTGCAGTATAAGACACCCTTATATAGCTCTTATATTTCTGCATTAACTGTGCTTGTTCTGTTGTATGAACTGAACACCTGAGCTTATCAATGTAACCATGCCTACGTGCAGTGATTAAAACAACGCAATAGTGCTAACAACACTTACTTGCGTGCATGTTACATTCACGCATATATTGCATTTATTGTATCATATAATCATATAGGTGAATTTACAAATGCTATGCGTTACAGATGTGTTATGTAGCTGTCTTGATGCAGCCAATTTATATTGACGTATCGCTCTGATTTTGCTGTTGGAATATTGCGGATTCCGTGTTATTGAATATTATTGTAATGCAAGGAAGCAGAATTGACGATCATAGCAAATGTGATTCGCTTGAATTTTCATATTGCGGTTGTTTTTGCAAGCCGAGATCTCCTCAATCGCTTTCCACCTGCGATTTTCACTGGTTTAAGGACACATTAGTTTATCTGTTAGTCACCGCTGCTTGATTTGAAGAAGAATGCAATGCTTCACTCTTGAAAGGCAAATCGTCCACACTATACAGATGATCATAGATTAACCAAAGGTCTAGAGCTACATATTCCAGGATGGAGATATAGAGAATCGGAATATTTTCATCACTTTTTTTGCTGAGGAAGACACAAAACTCGTCGTTACTTGCACACGGGATTCTCAAGAGAAATTTGTAGCATTTTGCATGAATTTGAATTTGCTACTATCCGTCAAACAAAACGAAATTACAACGGCCTTTCACAAGCACCGTGCGCTAATTGGAGTAATATTCATTGACACAAACAACCAATCTTGCTGTTTCCGGTTTATTTATTAGCTTTTTTACATGTGCCAATGATACGAGCAAAATACATGCCAAATACTATTTGCAACAGCCGTGCGGCTATCAGCAATTGGCAAGTGCCGATTGCAACAAACTTCGAGCGACATGCCCCCAAAGAAAGTGATTTCAATTAATGATACAAAACGATTGACTGGAGCTGGAAACGCACTGCGTTTATCGGATAATAAGAAATATTTTTCATTCAAGGTAAGACAACTAGTTTTATTTTTGTTGGTGTGCGGTTAAAAGGTGTTTTCTCAGCTTTGGGGTCGGCGTATTGTCTCTTCCACCCCTTCCACTGGAAAATTTATACGGTCCAATCAAAGTTACTCAGCATTTTACGTGTTTCAATTTCAGTTTAGAATATTTCAGGCTGTTGATAATGTTTCAACAGTGTGTTCTCACTGAACGTAGTTTCCCATTGTTTTGTACGATCCGACCGACTGCAGTTTGCAATCCGTTTAGTTCTTTATAAACCGGTTGGTTCTTTTTTGACCCGGCTGGTTCTTACGAAGCGATCGAAACGCAGCATTATTGCTTGAAAGACAGCTCTTGTAAATATCATGCCATGTTTAAATAGCTTCGTTTCAGTCTATTTAAAGCCTCCATTACAGTATACGTACTTGTTGATCTCCTGCGCACCTAAAGAGCAAGTCTGTCATGTCCGTTTGGATACTTTTCTTTAATGTTGTTATTAGCGAAGTGATAATTACTATAAGACAACAAATGTCTTTTGCTGCGTGCAACATTTTTCTTGAAACGCCTTCATGCATAATTGATAAGTAGAAAGTTATGTAATATTTGCATTGGTGTAAAAAGTGCAGTTTCTTGCTGCGATAATCGGATCCTCCAGCTTAAAAACGGGCGAACATGCGATAGGACAGAAATCTGACGTCATGATACGCAATTTTGGATTATTTACGGCTACGCAACTGTGATAAGAGATGCCTCTATCTCCTGAATTCTGCATAATTTGATACGGTCAGATAAACAGCCTGCTATTTTATGCTGTGTTCAGTGCTAATTATGCATCCATGCTTATGAATATTTATGAAATTGAGGGAACAACGGTCTGCAATCAATTTGTAGAATACACGTGCGCTCGCTTTCCTGAACTGTTTTGGCTGATCGACACTTGATCGATGTGTCGCCAGGCCACACCAAAGTTGACATGGATCAGATAATTTCTTTATACCGTATGTCTCCGTTAAACGCCCTCTCTCGAATAAGCCTGGCATAAACGCCCCCACAACAGAACATGCTTTGAATTAAGTTCCTCCCCCTTTGATTGAGCACCCCATCTCAAATACTGAGTTGAAACGACATTTGTCTTGACGAATTTTTGACATTAGTTAAAGGTTATGAAAACTGTATAATTTAAACAATGCGTCTTTTTCACTTATACCTATATAGGTAGGTATAGTAGGTAGGTAGGTAGGTATAGTCGGAAGAAGTTCTGGAATTAATAAGCGCCTTGGGGCGCTTAATCGTGGAATTGCGGTAATTAAGTTTGAGCTTTACTTGACATTTCGATTGTCATGTCACGTAATAAGCCGTGTTTATCACGAACCAGCCGGTCATAGTTCGATTTAGCTTTTTATTTGATTTGTATTTTGGATTACTAATCGCCATTTTGACTCGAACGCCGATTCCACGATATGATTCGCAGTATTTTTCATTGCTTGACACAAACGCCATGCTTGGTACTACATCCATGTGAATTCAATCGTATGTAACACTTTTCAACATGGCGTGTACCTAATCTGTCGTTGTTTAACATGCTGAAGGAAATTGAAATTGAAAACAAGCCTTGTTGCTATGCAGGTGGCGTTCACCCCCGTATTGTCTGCCTATTGTTCATTAGCTTGCAAAAAGACCTTTGAGCAAACAAATCTTCTGGTATCTTCACCTGCTCTTCGCACTGGTTGGCGTTCGTGGATATTTCAGTTTCATCGCATGTTTTCGGCTGCAAGTTTCTCTTGTGGTGTACAACAGCACATTCAACAATACCGCTTCGTCTTTGAAAATCGGGTTCGAACTGAGCGCCAACGTGCTTCAAGTCAGCCTTGAGTCTTTCAACAGAGCTGATTAATCCGTCTAAGTGCACTGGCCATAAGAATCACTATTTATTGGCGCGTTTTAAGAAACCGAGCAGAAGGTGCTCTATCAACAAAGTCGTCGATTTTCGTTTCATCATTGTTTGACGGCGGTTGATGCATTTTTGTGTTATTACTGGCCGGTGTGTAATTGTCCTTGAAGAAGGAGAAGAAGGAACATTTTTGTACAATTTCTTTACACATCTATGCCGATTGCGAAGAGCTTTAAAGGCATTAAATGTATGTGGCAATTCAAATCATTTGTCGAAAGGCTTTGGACTAACCCAAACGTAAGATCACCTCGAATTTAATTTTTCGCCCACTCGCTTGCTTTGGTTGTATTTTGTTTGATTGCTCGCGTACAGAGCGCTACCTTCTTCCCAACGTTAACGAGGGAATTGCAAGGGAATATGCTCCTTATTAACTTTCCCCTATCCACCTCTGTCCGCAGTATTCACGCTTGTACTTTATTAACGGTTTTAATTTTGTATTTTTTCGCTGCCAAACATATCGCTGCCTCTTTGAAGGAACCATTTTCTTGCATTTGTCTTCCTAGTTTCAAGCCGTCGATAACGGATTAGGTTACCGGACGCTTATGCTTGATATAATATTATTGTGTACCCTCCTGTGAAATCCATACGACCCATAACAATCAACTCAGAGTGCTGCATATTCAGGGGACGAACACGCTGGTTAATTGCTTTGTAGTATTAATATAGCTAGCAAATCAATTTGTAATATGCCTTGATTTGTTCTGACTCATATTCTCAGTTTTCATGGCCAAACACCTGGTGCTGTTGGCATTAAGTCTATGTCCCATATGTATTAATATTACAGAGAACAACCTACACCACTCTGCCAGTGATCACGTTCTATTGTTATTGTCAAAGCAGCATGCGTTTTATATATTATAACCTGTATAATATGTTCATTTTCTATTGAAGAGTCGTCTAAAGCCGCTTTCTAAAGACCATGCATTGCGTACTGATTCACTATAGGCTATGATTAATTAGATTATAGTAGTCAGTGTTGCTTTGTTTCACGCTCAATGAGCCTAGGTAACTATATGTCGCTTGCATTGTCATGCCATGCGCATTAATCAGTATTATTCTTCCCAAATTTAGGTCTGCACTTTCCTTTCTGTTGTGATGTTTTTCCCCAGCTAGTTCGAGGCAGGCAAAATTTCATGCGCGATATCTTGACATCAAAGTCCGACAAATCATACGAATTTATTATTTTTTTTTGGACTGCATTTTCCGTACTAATAACCGAGACTTGTTAATAAACGTATTCTAATTAGTAGTAAGTGAAATTTTACGTTGCAGTTGATTTAGCAATGGAATAAGGCCCCATGGAAACTGTTGTTGCTATCGAGTTGCCTTGTATTAATTACTTCTGTTTGGTCTTCAGTGCCGTCTTCAATAAAAACACGATCCAAAGCAGATGTTCCTATTGTTTAAACTGCTTATTAAGTAATTTACTGTTCACAGCATTCAAGCGTTGAATTATTTATTTCTTGCTTAGAAATCCCACATTTTTCTGGTTTTTAACTCTGTATTTTATCATCTTCACCAAACATTGTCACTCGAAAAGCTTCGATTCTCGAAATTTCTTTGATGTATATGCTAAGATATGTATACTGCATGTACACAGTTAATAAAGTCGTCGCATGAAATCTATTCATACAAGAATTGCCATTCATTTTGCTGTTAAATTTGCAAACTTCTTAACACCGTAGTATGCTCATCATACAACACAATAAAGCTAAAAAGTATCATATCCTATGAGAAATAGGAAATTATTTATTAAATATATGAAGGATATAGCTTCATAGAAAATATCTCATTGATACATGCAGTTCTCCGACACTTTATTATTTTCAGAAAGTGAACAATGTTTCCCCCACCCTTTGTGTAATATTGAAATCTGAAATCACTGAATATATGATAATTAATTAGATACATGAATGGTCTTGGAGTGAAAATATCAAATGTATCACATGTGAGTTTATTTGGGTAATTGGCGCGACTGTGAACTTTTCTTTTTTTTCCAGCCTTCAAATGCTCCCAACAGTAGTCACTCACCAAACTCGCAAAGAAATAATGTCGAGTGAGTATGTTTTGATTCAATCCGTTTCTTGTTGTTGTGGCTATTGTAGTCTCTGGAATTTACGTCATCTCTGCATATTGAATGCATTTGTTCGATAGCTCTTTCGTTGCAACATTCTAACATGTCTGTATTTACAGAGAGAGTCAAAGCCCACAAGGGAGCAAGGATAAAAAGCCAATCAAATGGCCCATGACACCTGGATGTGGGTATCTTTGTAACATAATTGTAATATTCACAGATTCAATCTTAATATTGATCAAAAGTATCGAATTATTGGATTGCTTTTTCTTATTATCCAGCTTGCCTGAAACTTTATGCTGACAAGTTGACGACTTTTGAACAAGCAGAGATACTCGATTTTCCAGAGATTTGGTTTCTTGGCTTGAACGGAAAGAAAATAGAAGGCGTTCCTGGTGCGCCAACCAATAACGGTGAGTAATTATAGGTTTAATAAGTCTCTAGCTGTGGCATAAAATTGTACAGGTGTAGCAGCTATTACAGTATGCCAGTTAAGTGGGATTAATAGATGTCAGGTGTAGTGAATAACGCTTTTTTACAGTGGACACATTTCATCCATAATCGGTCATTTTTTATCCAAAAACCAAAACCAATATGAAGCTCAATTGGTTCATGCTGCCGTTGAATTTTCTGATTTGACTGCATTGCCTTTCAGGCTATGATGATGAAAACGGTAGCTACATCAGAGTGTTCAATGATCACATTGCGTACAGGTATGAAGTAGTTGATTTGCTGGGAAAAGGTTCATTTGGACAGGTCGTCAAGGCGTATGATCACAAGAATGGAGAGTATGTGGCACTCAAAATCATTCGCAACAAGAAAAGGTATGCTGTTGTTGTTGCTATTTATTTGCCTTTGGTTTCACCACGTCGTGGTATTCATGGACCTCAATAACCTATAAATGTATATGTAGCTTTTAATTCTACCACCCCAGTAGGTCTAATCAGCCCATTGATAAACAATACGAGATGATATATTTTCAGGAGGTAGAGTATTTTGACCATGTTGTCTTATACTGTCACCCCTGGAAGGTCTATTTAACGTTTAAATTCGAATTGAGCTATTTCCAGGAGGTAACGCTTGCCTGAAGCGACTACCATATTGTTTCATTTCATTTGATAAACTTGTTTTCATAATGTCAGGTTTCACCACCAAGCTCTCGTAGAAGTGAAGATACTGGACACCCTCCGAAAGAAGGTAGATCATTGATTAGACTCATTATGATAATGAGCCTTTTTTAAACAATTTGATGATTGATCGACAAAGCCTGCTCATTCCTATGGCAACATGTAATAAATTTCTAGAAGGTTTCCATATTTACTAATAATGTAAATTTTTTGTGATTGTCCAGGACAAGGATTGCTCGTCGAATGCTATTCGCATGAAAGAGTATTTCTACTTTAGGTAAGCATGGTTTACAGCGAGCTTTTACAATCAGAAGCTGTACGCTCAAAGCTTCAACATTGTCACACACTAAAACATCTTTTCTAACATTTTACACATTCTTCTTTGTTTCAGAAATCATTTGTGTATATCTTTTGAGCTTCTTGGGTAATTATTTCTTGTTTTTTCTAATCATTTAGTTTTATTGATTTCTCCACAATTTGTATTGTTAGTTGTAATTAATCACCGGATTAATTATACATTAGTTAAATATATTATTAATTTTAATTATTTTATTTTAGAATGAATCTTTATGAACTTATCAAAAAGAATAATTTTCAAGGGTTCAGCTTGACGTTAATCAGAAAGTATGAATTACTTTATTTTGATGTACTATTGTTCAGTGCAGTTAAACGCGTATACTTTACATAACTTGTGTCCTGTTGTACCAAAGCCACTATCTCACGAAACATTTTAGAAAAACATATTTTTATTTCTAATGGTTTTATAAGTTATTTACTCTTTTTTTAGATTTGCCATATCAATATTGCAATGTCTCAGGGTGATTTTGAAATGCAGAATAATTCATTGTGATCTAAAACCTGTAAGAATATTCACCATTTTTCTTTCAGTAATCCATTAGATACAGTGTTGCTTGTGTGGTATTTGCTCTTCATTTTGATGTGGTTGCTAGCATGTTATCTTTTGGTTTTTTAGGAAAACATTTTGCTACAAAAGCGTGGTTCCACTGCAATAAAAGTCATCGATTTTGGTTCAAGCTGCTTTGAACACCAACGTGGTAACTATTTATGCTATCTTCTAATATTTCTGTCTGCTGAAATTATTTTTAACTCCACGTAAGCTTTACTTACTCGTTATATTAGAATATTTTTAATCGATGAAAGTTGATGATTTCTATGTGTGATGAGATATTTGCTATGTCCATCGCACGTATATCTTTTTATTAATTTTATTGTTTTTTTAGTATATACTTACATTCAAAGTCGCTTCTACAGATCTCCTGAGATAATCTTAGGTAAACACAGTTGTTTGACATTGCAGAATACGTCAGAAGTATATTGTTTTTCTCGAAGTGGGAATGACACATTCACATTTATCAGACTACCCTGTTTTATAATACGTTCATAACTCTTTCCATAGGGGTTTCATATAGCTCTGCTATAGATATGTGGAGTCTCGGTTGTATTCTTTCCGAGTTGCACACAGGGTATCCGATATTTCCCGGTGAGAACGAGGTTGAACAGTTGGCATGCATAATGGAGGTATGCTTAGCTTCATTAAGTCTCTAACAAGCCCTCTAACAAGCCTTCTTGAATCTTGCAAATTAAATAAATCAATCCATAAGGGTGGTATGTTATTGCTTCTTAAATTTCTCTGAAACTTTTAATTTATTAAATTAGAATGCGATTCATATTTTATTATCATTATTTATTTGTTTTTCACAGATTTTTGGCCTTCCACCGTCTAGTTTAATTGCTAATGCTCAAAGGAGGAGGCTATTTTTTGGTAAGAGGTGCTGATAACCTACAAGTAGCCTACACTGTAAAGATATTTGCTGCTGCATATATTTAGTGAATCATTGTATCTATTAATGCTAAAAGTACCTCACTGTATTTGTCTCTTTAGATTCCAAGTACCAACCTCGTTGTCTGACCAACTCAAAAGGGAAGAAAAGGCCAATATCCAGCAAAGATCTAAGCGCATGCGTCAAGTGCAATGATCCACACTTCTTGGATTTCCTCAAACGCTGTTTCGAGTAAGTTTATTGATAAAGATTAGAGTCTTCTGATCGATTTGTCTGTTGTTATTCTATAGAGGTTGAGAAAATAAATTTACAAATTCAGCATTTTCTAACGAAGCTTCAAGGTGTAGGTAGACGTTATTTATTTGATGAAATTTTCTTGCAGATGGGATCCCAGTTCGCGAATGACTCCCGATGAAGCACTTCAGCATAGTTGGTTACAAGAGGTACGTTCACTATT
Source organism: Sanderia malayensis (assembly GCA_013076295.1). NCBI lineage: Eukaryota > Metazoa > Cnidaria > Scyphozoa > Semaeostomeae > Pelagiidae > Sanderia > Sanderia malayensis. The sequence goes on from RQOL01000718.1 coordinate 2,792,209, forward strand.
TAAAGCATTGTTCGAGAGAATACCATTCAAAACAGGTTCTTGCATATTGATTTTTGAAATCAACTTTAAAACAGCCGCTTGTTTGTTTATAGCCTCAGGGCCCGAGCTGGCTTTCTACGGACCTAATAACAGTAATAATGCATCAATTAAGTTGATATAGGTAAATGCGTTGCAAAGGGAATTGTAAATAATAAGGTTGTGATTTTCGTTGTAGAACCACCCGAGACGGCGATCTGTGCCAAAAACCAACCATCGCAAACACTCCATACCGAGCAGTGTAGGCGACGCATCATCAAAGTCATCCCGCCATGCTTCTTCAAATGATTTCGCCAACGTTAAATCAGTTGGTGTGCCATTGAAACGTGGTGCTAAGGTCACTGATAAACTACACCCACTGTTGTGCGAAACACAGACGCTTAATAGCAGCAGCATTAAAGCTGCCAACCTCTCTTCGATGCAGAAAGGTCCGAATGAAATCGAGGCAGGTAAGAAATTGACGTCACGAACTGCCGCGATCACTTTGCAAAGTGAAGCAAGTGATCACGAAGCAGCAACAACAACCAAAGTTGTTGGTAAAACAACTCACGAATCAAGTAGCGAACAGAGTCAGTTTCTACCCCCTATCAAATAGTAAATCTGCTCTTGATGTATAAGTGTTTATTGGGCAAATCGCGGGGGTGACGCGCAATTGTTTACCGACGATTAATGTTTTGGGAGGAATCTGCATCTGCACAGTTTACTACAATTATTGTTCACCAAAATGAAGGGATGGTGTCTTGTGGTGGAGGATAAATTTTTTTGGTGCTTAGAAGTTTATTTGACGCGTCATTTTGGAAGATGTTTTTCTCCAGAATCCACACAATGCCATAACCACAAACTACAGAATGCACTAACCACTTGATCTAAAATTTATGCTTCGTCTACTCTGCGAAACACGTGATAATTTCAAGTTAAAGCACCGAATTTCAAGAAAGGTCGTGAAGAAGAATCATCTATTTGCAATGCGTCCAATATTAGAGTTTTAGAGGAGTTGGGAGTCCGAAGAGGTCTGTAACTTACTTGCAATGTACCATGGCATTTTTGGAGCAACAGTGGCTTTACGATGTGTACTAGTTTAGAGACAACTGCCGCCTTGAAGGTGTTTCACAAGTATTGTCTCTGGTTCACAGAGGCTTGCACCTTTTACCACTCGTCTCATTGATTGCACCAAGGTAGAAGCAAAATCACGATATACAACGAGTTTAAACGTTCACTCACAAGAACTATGTACATCAAATTATTATTTATTGTAATCATTAGAACATTGGTGCAATTGTAGTGATCTTAGCAACACATTGAAATGAATAGATTTTAAATTTCAATTATCATTGTATGAATTTAAAATTTGAATTTTAAGCAGGAATGGATTGTAAATAATCGAGATAATCTGAGTTTTTATCAATAAACAATCGGGAATCTATACCTGTGTGTTATTTTTTTCATTCATCTTCCTTCTAACTTTTGACAGTTTTCTTTTTAAAAGATAACACGAGAGACTACCACAGTTGACAATATATAACAATACATCTTCTTGGAATAAATATAATAAAAATTCGATATTAACCGCATTAAATACCAATTTACACTAAACATAAGTACATCGGATTCAATTGTTTCAAATTGGAATCTTTTTTTCATCTTTATTGCCATCCTTTGGATATTCTGATTGGTAAACTGCGTAGGTGTATAACACGGACCCGGCCAGACCAACTGCAACACTATGGAAAGACAAAGCGAAGACGAAACATTATCCATTGTGATACAAAAGGACTGAATGTTCTATTGATTCATGCATTGGCGCACAGGTTGTTCAAAAGGTTGAATTGCCACAGGTTGTCAAAAATTAAGTTTGTAAGAAAGACGCTTACCTGAGGGCTAAACTACTTGACAAAGTAAAATCAAAGATGAAAATTGAAAGTATTGACATCAATGCCTATGAGGAAAAGAGTAGTGGAGATGAAGACATTTTTCAAGCACTTTAAAAGCTTTTAGGAGAACTTTGAGGAGGATATATGCCTTACAGGTTAATTGCTACATTGACGTTAAATGGGCTACAATAGCAGATGCATGGTTGACATACCATTGAAAGACTGTTAATCCATCGTACTTTGGACACAAGCATTAGATCAGTCAACTTACTGTACGACACCAAGACTAGGGAACCAGTCAAACCACTACAAGATGAAGCAAACGGTCAATTGGTCAAAGAAAAAAATGAATAGATGCTAGTAGATGTATTCATACAATGATGATGATGATGATGAATAGTTCCTTGCCTGAGAACACAGCCTATATGAAACCTATTGTAATGTAAAAAAGGAAAGTCTATTGATTCACCAACTTCACCTGAACAGAAAAAGTTTTTTTGTTAGGGTTTCGGATTAGCAGTGCATTTTGTATGTATGAACGAAATAGTCTTCACTGATTCACTCACCTGATAAAGACCCTATGAGAATCAGTGAGATAACGCTATGGATGAAAATATGTGGGAGTTATAATAGGTGGTCCTGGTTTGGAAATGGCTAGACAATAAGGACTAAGCTTATGAAAAATGTTAACATACCTAAAAGATGAATTAAATAAGATTTTGTCCAATTCCCTAAAGATTATAAAGAAATACATGTGGTAAAATAACCTTGTGAAGTTCTCATTGAATTTGATACACCAATATATTTGTGACAAGATTATTCAAGATATTCAAAGTAATGCAGTTTACAGTATGCAGTTTGATATTTATCAAAGAGAAAGAGGGAACTTACTTTAGAGGCAATTTATTTGCTCTCTTTGCATATAAGGAGTAAAAAGCTGCAAAGAACAGTTATGATGTCAAATTAAAATTATCTGTTGTTGATACTACATGATGAAATGTTTGCTAACCTCATACTCACCAACACAAATTGTGTGAATTAGCATCCATTTATATGACTTATAGTCAATCTGGAATAAAATGCAAAGAGTATTGTGAAATTTATGTTTAATACAATCCTTTAAAGGTTTTGTTTTGCAAAAATTGTGGTTACCTCAGAATCATTGTGAATTGTAAAGATCATTCCAAAAGTGCTGGCAACTAATCCAAGCAAACAAATTGAAGAGTATGTCTACAGAAGAAATAAAACTTATGATTGGGATGATGGTAGCATGGCAGCTATTGTGTATAAATCATCACCCACAAATTATGTACCTGCTTGAAGATGACTTCTTCCACAACAGTAATAAAAACATAGACAAGGTTGTACATCACACAGAAAATTGGCACTGGCTGAAATAGAAAGAAAATTGTGTGCTAACAAATAAATTTAATGATGAACTTGATCATGAAATGTCATACCAAAAGTGGAGCATACCAAGAGAGACAGAGCTTTTGAGCCAGAATATATACCAATTGTAAAAGCAATCACTGCAGGAAGCCATTTACTAAACAGCGACCTGAAAAGATATTAGTTCACTTTTAATACCAAAATTGCACTACCCAGAATTTAAATAATAAAACTTGGAGCATGAATGGTGGTGGAACAAACGTACTTATCTAAAGATGAAAATTGTATCATTCCAAAAGAAGATATGGTCATCAGCATTAATAGCACAAATCCCATTTGCCAGCTACAAAAATATATGCAATTTTTAAATTTACTGGTTTCACCAAAGCAATACCTTCCTTCACTTCACAAAATGAAAATTTGATGATCATTATAATTTATTACAATTGAGTATATTGATTGTTAAAAATACAATAGGATAAAAAGGTTTCTAAAAATATTATTACCTCTGGTAGACAGTAGGATAAGTAAATTTTAAAACTGATAAAACATACTGAAAGAATAAAAAAAATATTTTATCATCAGACAATTTTGGATTTGGTCCAGGTTGGAAAACATGCAAATGCTCGCAGTGACGCTACGCTGCTCGTAGTTTTGAGTCGCAGCTACGAACAAAAGCATCCGCCATTCACTCGCAGCTCGCAGCTCGCAGCAGCCAGTATTTTGTTCAAACAACTGCGGTTGCTCGCACCACAAAAGTCTTTTGCTCGCAGGTCGCAGCCCACAATTTACGTTTGCTCGCTACGACGTGTCCGCGAAAATCGACATGTTTTCCAACCTGGGATTTGGTGCTGTCAGTTTCTCTAAAAACAACGACACCAACATTGCTTAGCATTCATTAGCCTAACAGAAGTGAAATTTAAATGGTACGAAAATAATTGTACAAACCTTGTTTACAAATGTCGCACCGATGGAGCTCAGTGAAAATACAAGAACTAAAACTTGCGACGTTTGTATTTTAATAATCATTTTGGATTTGGAATAAGGCAGCAGGCAACGATCATCTATCTCCAAAAATCTGACACCCGTCAGTAGTCCTCTACGCATGCGCTTTACGACAGGGACTTATCCATAGAGATGGAGTTTATCACATCCAGGTTGTAGCCTAGTGGTAACGTGCCTGCAAGTTGATCTGAAGACAACTGGTTCGAACCCTGATCAGAGCATCTGCTTTGTATTTTGATAAATCAATAATTTGAATACTAAGAAGACGCAGTACCATATATGGGCCACTGCGCAGGAGGATCAATGACGTGGTAAGGTCCAATGCATCTGATGGTTGGGCTTAGGGTTATGAATGGGGTTAGGGTTAGGGTTAGGGTTAGGGTTAGGGTTAGGGTTAGGGTTGAAGTATACCAAAGGTAGGCGGACATGCGCAGTACCATATATGGGCCACTGCGCAGGAGGATCAATGACGTAGTAAGGTCCAATGCATCTGATGGTTGGGCTTAGGGTTAGGGTTAGGATTAGGGTTAGGGTTAGGGTTGAAGTATACCAAAGGTAGGCGGACATGCGCAGTACCATATATGGGCCACTGCGCAGGAGGATCAATGACGTAGTAAGGTCCAATGCATCTGATGGTTGGGCTTAGGGTTAGGGTTAGGATTAGGGTTAGGGTTAGGGTTGAAGTATACTAAAGGTAGGCGGACGTGCGCAGTACCATATATGAGCTACTGCGCAGGAGGATCCATGACGTAGTAAGGTCCAATGCGTCTGATGGTTGGGCTTAGGGTTAGGGTTACGATTAGGGTTAGGGTTAGGGTTGAAGTATACAAAAGGTAGGCGGACGTGCGCAGTACCATATATGAGCTACTGCGCAGGAGGATCCATGACGTAGTAAGGTCCAATGCATCTGATGGTTGGACTTAGGGTTAGGGTTACGATTAGGGTTAGGGTTAGGGTTGAAGTATACTAAAGGTAGGCGGTCATGCGCAGTACCATATACGGGCCACTGCGCAGGAGGATCAATGACGTAATATAGTCCAATGTATCTGATGGTTGGGCTTAGGGTTAGGGTTACGATTAGGGTTAGGGTTAGGGTTGAAGTATACTAAAGGTAGGCGGTCCTGCGCAGTACCATATACGGGCTACTTCGCAGGAAGATCCATGACGTAATATAGTCAATGCATTTGATGGTTGGGTTAAGGGTTAGGGTTAGGATTAGGGTCAGGGTTAGGGTCAGGGTTGAAGTATACTAAAGGTAGGCGGACATGCGCAGTACCATATACGAGCTACTGTGCAGGAGGATCCTTGACGTAATATGGTCAAATGCATCTGATGGTTGGGCTTAGGGTTAGGGTTACGATTAGGATTAGGGTTAGGGTTAGGGCTAGGGTTGAAGTATACTAAAGGCAGGCGAGCATGCGCAGTACCATATTTGGGCTACTGCGCAGGAGGTTGCGTGACGTTGTATTTGTATTCGGCCAATCACAGCGAGGATTTTTTTCAGGATTCTAGCTGTAATTTGATTCGTTGGTGATAATGAAATTCATTGAAAAGGAGAAACAGGAAGAAGTTACTGACGTTCACTGACGTTCACGATTGTTTGGTTTTCATCAAGTTTTCATGTTCTGGCATCTCCTTCGGTACTTTTTGTAGTTTCAAGTGCCGCAAAGACCGTTTTTCGAAGCATGGAGCAGCCAAAAATGGTTATTTTTCTAGCAGCATTATTCTGCCTGCTTGTCAATGAAGCACAGTGTTCAGGATTGTCCAGCGAAGGAGTACAGTTCCCACCTCCATTGATAAAAGTAGAAGGAGAACCTTTAGGCCACTTGAAGCCTTATGGTTGGCAGAGTGCTCCTGAGAAACCCGTGAAAGAATACAGCGAACCACTGCCAGCAGAAGAATTTTGGAATAAGCATGTGAAAGATCACATCCCGCTTGTGTTCAGGCAAGCAATAAAAAAGTCGCCAGCTATAAAGGAGTGGACAGATGAATATTTGGCAAAAAAATATGGAGACCTTGATGTCCTTGTTGAACTTAAGAAGGAGAATAGGACGAAATCTTCCGGTCGTATGAGGATACAAGACTTCATCAAGATCTACAAAAAAGAAGAAGTATATATTGTTACTATGCTTCCAAGTGAAATGATGCCAGATATTCAAGTAAGTTTACTTTGTTCAATTTATCTTGATTTGTTTTTTCGTTGTGTGGTGAAAGAGGAAGTTATTAGAAAATATGCACGTGAACGCCAGCACATACTTGCCACGCCCCACGCCCACCTCCCCTGACCGCGTTATCCCGTGTTAATTGGGCTATTGTTAATTTTATCTGCAGGCTGTGCCAAGTGTTTTGTGTGGAACATTCAAAAATTACACTCACGAATCAAATCTATGGGTTAGTAATGGTGGAACGAGGTCTGTAATCCATTACGATGCAGATCACAATCTGCATTGCATGATTGCTGGAAGAAAAGATTTCATGATGATCAAAAATAAATATTCAGAAAAGCTTTATTTTGGTCCAAAAGTAAGTTGACCATTTTTTGTCTCTGGTTACTAATGTGATAAAGCAGTTACACATGCTTTAAATGACCTGTTATTTTTTATTTTTGTAGCCAAAGGGTGTTGGTTCTGGCTTCTCTTCTTTAGACCCAGATAAGGTGGACATGAATAAATATCCAAACCATGCAAAAGTTCCCTGGACATGGGCCACACTCTATCCCGGTGACTGTATTTTTATTCCCAGTGGTAAGTTGCTTACGATTAGCATGTTTTCATAGCTCAAGTTGCTATGCTAGAGTTGATTTGATATGTTGGCTTTCAGTTGCCGTACTTGGTTTCGTATTTATCTATTTATTGCTATTGGTTTGTTGTCTAATTATAATTTTTGGTTTATCTCTTATAGTTTATATTCATCAAGTGCGCTCATATGATAGAAGTATTGCTGTTACTACCCTGTTCACTGCTGACTTGAATGAAAGCTTTCAAGGCAATGACTGCACACCAGAACTGATGAAGGAGTACCATAGCATGTCAGAAATTGATTTCCGTTGGACCTACAAGAAAGGAGACCCAACCATTGATATGGGCTTCATGAATGATAAGCTTGTGCGTAAAAATATGCAAGATGCTATAAAAAGCAAGGACAAGTTTAAAAACAAGGATGGCAGATTGTATTGGAAACATTTTATCCGATTTGGACTTGATTTTCCACACATGAAAATTGCAAGAAATGTTACAAAGGCGAAGATGGTGTTTGATAAGTTGTCTGGTGAAAAAGGCTACATTGATATGGAAATGGCAAATAGTTTTCCAAGAGATGATATAAAGCAGGTTGTTCGTCTTGTTGAAAGTGCACACGGAATTGTAACAGATGGTACACAAAAAGTACTGGCTCTACCAGGTATGAGAGACAAATTCGACGACGGGCCACCGAATGAGGATGAAGTCAACAAGGTCTTAGATGCGGCTAAGATAACACGGCGTCAGCGAGAGAAGTACTTACAACAAATTTTAGAAGAGGAGGAAGATGAGGATGAAGTTGGTGATGGTGGTGAACAAGATGGCGGAGAGGATGATGAACGAGATGGTGAAGAAAGAAGAAATGAGGTTGGCAAGGAAGATGAAGCACCCGAAGGAGAGGAAGATGAAGAAGAAGGAGAAGAGGTTCCTGATGAAGAAGTTGTGGAAGAATATGAAGAGACTATTGTCCCAGGCAAGAAAAAACCAAAGGCGGGTGTGCCAGGCAAGAAGACAGCAGAGAAGATTGAATTAAAATCAAGTGATCAAGCAAGTCAAAAGGAAAAGAAGAGGAAGAATCAACAAGAACGCGATGAACTATGATATACCCTGTGTGACAGAACGTTTCATTTTTAATCTTTTTTATAATTTCTTTGCCCTTTGAGTTGATAACCATTTGCACCAATGTATTTAATTTTCCTATGGAAGCTTTTGATAATTCTATTTCGCTAAAAGGATATAGTGGAGTTGTGATAGTGCTGTAGCCGTACTGAATAAAATCAATTTTGTGCTGAGAATGGACTGTTGCTTATTTTTGAGTGCGCATGCGCTGCGGGCAATCAAGCGCTTTTTCGACATCGTATCGGAAGAACTTTGAGAGGAACAGGTATTTGTAAAGAAGGGCTTTTGAAAAATGGGGTGTTTAAGCAAAGTTTCTGAAATATTTAGGGATACCTTCTCTTTCGCGCCCCTGCGCAAAATCGATATAAGGGCGTAAATGTGAATTGGTATAATTCCCCCTCTATGAAGTTTTAACTATTTATTCACTACCTTTATCTCTTATCTATCAGTTTTTAACATAATTATTCTATAACTTCTATATTGGTGCTATCCTGTGGTAAGCTTCATTATGATTTGGAATTCATTAGAAACAAGCTGTGTGATAATAAAATTCCCTTTTTACTCATGTGGAAACGAAATGTTGCTTCAGTCGCTTCTCGAAAATGACGAAATAGCTAACGTGACGTGTCGTTAATTCACTGGATCACTTCTCCCTTCTGTCTTTATGCCAATTTTGATCAGTCTCATTTCCAGCAAGAAATTATCAGAAATGAGGCTTTTACTAGTGAAATTCCATACTTTGTTATCCATATATGGAACAGAACAGGTGCGGGCTTTATTTGAAGCACATGTTTTTTGCTCTGTCTGTCTGTCTTGCTCTGTCCTGTCACTTCCTTCTTCACAACAGCTGAAAGTGTGCTTGACGCTTTTGAATCTGGCTCCTGTAACATTTCAGTTTATTCGTCGTTGCTCCACAGTTATCATGGCAAGGCCACAAGTTTTCTTCGATATGACTGCTGGTGGAAAGCCATTGGGAAGAATTGTTATGGAGGTAGGTTTGTTTCACCGATATAATCCCTCTGAAAGCCAGAGTACAACAGAATTCCATTGGTGCATTGCCAAGGCCACTCAGAAATAGGTGTTGCCGATCTTTGAGTTTCAATGAAATGCGACCATAAATTAATGAAGGACAGCAGAAATGTTGTGTTTATAAAAAATCTTTAATTATCATTATGCTGGGTGATACTTTTTCTAATTTTCTTTGAAATTCGATTTCTTCGTTTCAGCTGAGAGATGATATCGTCCCAAGGACAGCTGGTAAGGACGACTCATTTTGGCGTGCATTGTTTTGCATTTTTTTCTGAAATCGCTGCGTTGTCTTCATCTTCGTTGTGTCGCAATTTTTTATCAGAAGGGCGATGTCTGAGAGTTATTTTGTCATTGATTTATTGCAGAAAATTTCAGAGCTCTGTGCACGGGAGAAAAGGGTTTTGGCTACAAGGGATCTAAGTTCCATCGCGTGATCCCGGGCTTCATGTGCCAGGTATGAATCTTGTAATGAATTTAAATTTCCCTTTAAATTTCAATATCTTTCCCTTTTTGGAATAACCATGAAAAACATTGAGCCTTTCCTTGATAAAATGTTTTTTGACTGAAGAAAAATCGTAGTACACTTATAGAAAAGTGTGTTTTGATCTTAATATATACATTTTGAGAGTCAACTGACAGTTTTTGGTGTAATGGGATTTCATTATGATAACAAGCAAACTACCAAATTGTTTCTCAGGGAGGAGATTTCACCAGGGGAGACGGAACAGGTGGCAAATCCATCTATGGCAACAAATTTGCGGATGAAAATTTCACTCTCAAACACACTGGTCCAGGAATCCTGTCCATGGCAAATGCAGGACCAGGTACCAACGGTTCCCAGTTTTTCATTTGTACTGCAAAAACAACATGGTGAGTTTTATTTATTTATTTTATGATTTGATTATTTGCAGAGTCTTTGTATATTTTAGTGAGCTTTTACTGAGCTCAAGTTTACTGATTTGCTTACTTTACTGATTACAACCTTCATTTTAAAGGTTGGATGGTAAACATGTTGTCTTTGGAAGTGTCACAGATGGAATGAGTGTGGTAAAGGAAATTGAAAGCTATGGTAGCCAGGATGGTAAAACATCAAAAACTATTGCCATTGCAAACTCTGGACAGCTATAAACATGCAAACTGAATCCAAAATTATGTGATGCACCATTTTTGTGGCATTGTAAAGAACTCATTTTATACTTTGTTATAGGATTAGGGAGGAATGTATGGCTGTACCAAACATTGCAGAAATATATTCAAATAAAATCTAACGGAGGATTGATTTGTCTTGTTTCTTTCTGTATAACCAGTTTTTTAATGGCTGCTTCCAATGGTTATATCAATTGTCCAACTTGTACACCTGAATATTGACCATTTTATATAGAACAAATACTCAATTAACAACAATTCTTAAACCTGCAACTTTATCATAGATTTAAAAGTTTTAATTATGGTTTGCAACCCATAAATATAATTGTCATCAATAGTGTCTGTCATTCCTTCATAATCAACAAAAGTGTGTGTGAAATCAATCATGCTAGTTACAACATCATCATCATCAACATAATCAATGTTTGACATTGATAGTAATTCAGGTTTTCCTAAATGTTGTTTCTCATTTTTGTCAATTGTCATAATCCCTATCTCTTTTGTTAGGCTGTCTTGTGTGTTGTAGAAGAATCTTTTGTTCTTATCTAATTTTTCTTTTGGAGTCTTTAGGCTTGAATTTTGTCTTATTTGGATTTTCTCACTGATGTTTTGAATTCCATCATAAGCAAGAAGAAGAGAAGTGCAGTAGAATTTCACACGTCTTTGAGTCTTGAACCATTTTATCATCTTCTCTAACCTCTTCAGAATCTTTGCCAATAGAAATATCCTCTCTGGAAAATTATCCAGGTCAAAAAAGGATCTGAATGCTGTGGACAGAACAAAAGAAGTATTCTTATCATCATCAACCACAGTCAAATTTCTAACAACAGCCACCTCAATTTATTTTGGTCCCCAACCCAAATGTTTCCCATGCTAAAACCTTTATAACGAACATCAACCAAGGGCTACCTCTTATTTATGGCCACTTAAGCTTGGATCTTAAAGTTGCCAAATCTAAAGGTTTGACTGCAATTGACTTTTTCAGAAATAAATTCTGCTATCAATAAAGGATCTGCACGCTAGAAATAAAATTCTTCATTTCATATACTGAATTCGTTTGCCATAATACCATACTTACTTGGTTCTAAATCATTGGGAGTTATAGTTTTGCAATGGAATCGATCAAATAATTTCACTTCACAAGTCTTGGCTTTGAAAACCTAGAGAAGAAACAAGGTAAGTGGTAAAGCAACTGCCCAATTTATCTGTATAGCTGTAACATTTTGTGAGAGAAAAGCAAACCTTGTATCCAGAAATTCGGAAACCCAGTACTGACTGATAATCATAACGAATACTCTCTCTGTGTATCTTGTCAGGAGTTGCAAATGGGTCATATGTTCTTTTGCCAATTTTTATGTCCATTACACAAGGTCTTTCAAAGCTGCCAACCAAATTCTGCATCTTTAAGTAGCAAACTAAATAATGGTTGAGAAAAATAGAAATTGTATCCAATTAAGCTAAATACATGTCTCTTGTATATACAAAACAAAAGGATACACTCTCTGCTATTGTGCCAGATTTTTTCTATGCCAAAAAACTGAGGTATAAATTTCTTTAAATTGGGCCAATCATTGCCTTCACGAAATATTGTTTCGTAAAATTCTTGCTCTCTGTAAACCAACTTTGTACCCTTTTCAAGCACTTTTAAAAGGCATCCATTACTATCAACCATGAAACCTGATAAAAAAATGTTAATCAGAGAAATAAGAACGCAATTTCAGATGAAACTTCAGAGGTAAGTAAATTATCAGCTACCTTTTAAATATGCAGTATAATTGTTAATTTGGATTTACTAACATGGTACACTGTGTGTCTCTAAATGCCCAGCAACTTGTTCTGTGAAATTATTGTAACCAGGAATCGGTGGTGGATATTTTGAAGTTGCTGTGAAAATTCCAGTCTTTCTTTTTGTTGGTTCAACTTTCTTTACTTTTGTCTCTTGTTGATGCTGGTGGTCGGCCATTACAACTTGAATTATTTAGAATTTGGTTCACAGAAAATTTATCTCCTTAAAGTAGCAAAGGAAAACAGAAGCTAGGATATTTATATCTAGATAAAGTAAAAGCGAGCTAATCTCATTAAAACAGCGATTATCATTCGTCATTGTTGAAAACCGTGATGAGAAAGAAATATATACTAGGCCCTATTAACTTAGGCCTGGTCAAAACTATCAGAACAAAAGGATGGCACGAGAAAGTGTTAAGTCAACCTTTTGTAAGAATCACAAGTTTTAATTTATATCACAAACCTTTAGATTATAAAAATATATTTATAAACAATGTTAAATAAAGGAGACGGTCGGTATCGCCAATTTTAAAAAGAAATTTGCCAAAAGTTGCCATGTTTTTCTTTTCTTTTCCATTCTCCCGCTCCGTTGGTCCTGTTTCCAGGCTTCTTTCCCGGGGACCCAAGCAGGGACCAAAAAGTTCATATGGCCCAAACAGCGATGGTATATTGTGTTGTGTGCCAAATGCAGATAAATACGGTTTTTACCCCCATTAATTAATGTGCAGTTTACTTAAAGGTTATGTGTTATATGGGTTCAAAACTATCATTCAAAGACAATAGAAAATTGTCTTCTCGTTTGTTTTCTCCAGCTATGCCGTGTAGTCATTCTTTAATTGTTGCAAAGGTCTTTACGACCAAACATTAATAAAAGGATGAAAATAGGTAAGTGCAGTGTAGTAGGGTCGCACTGCAACGATAGAGATATGATATAAGATATATCCTATCTCTATGACTGTAACATAACATTCATTTGACTTCTTTCACTTCTTTCATTACGGTTGCATTTGGATCACCAACTCCTGATTGTCTTGTTGAACGTGTTGATGTTGATGACGACACATCCGCTTGTGTTTTCCCCTCTTCACGCTTCATACCACAGCAATAACAGCAACAACAGCATATACTCTTTGTATCTGCTCTGAACTTCTCATCCAATATGCTGTAGACTATGGGATTGAAGCCGGTATGTAGAAGCAAGATTACACCAAACATCTGCAGCACATCGTATGTTGTATCAAATGTATTAAATTTATTTGCAAGTTCCATGTAGAGAAACAGGATTTGATTGGGCAGGCAAAGAATAGCAAAGCCCAGAACCACGGCTATCAGTATCCGGGCCGACTTCTTCTGGTCTTTAATCTGTTGGTCGCTCAAATGCGAATTGGCCAGGCCTTGCATGTTTTTACTGCGACTTCTGATCACCTTAACTATCTTGAAGTTGCAGAAAGCGATTATTGACAGTGGTATAATGTACTCTGCAAGAGCAAGAAAAACTGCAAAAACACGTCTTGATGTTAGGCCCCAGTCCTCGTAACAATTTTTACCAGATGAGCGGACTTTGATGACGTAAACATTTGGAATGTAAATCAAGAAGGCAAACGTCCAAACTATGAAAAGGCTGATAAACACTCGTTTGTGTGTCCACTTGCGAGAAATACTGCTTGTTATTCCAAGGTACCTGAAAAAGCAAAAGGAAAAGGAACCCCTTATTACTGTTTTTATCTGGAAGGACCCTTCTGGATAAAAAACATTGCAGTGTTTAAACTAAGATCCATACAGCTCATGCAGGGGATAAACGAGCAAGCCGTATTGATAGGTAGCTGTTGTTGCTTCAAATCTACAAAGACTGCGGAGGGGCAGTGTAAAAGTGTGAATACATACTCAAAGCTCCTCCGCTGCAGTCAATTGGCCCATCAGTTTGCTATTTGAGCTGAACACATGGGTTTATATCCATTCAATGACAACACAAATAGCGAATGAATATTACTCTATTATTTACCTTTCTATGGCGATAATCGTGATTGTGCCAATAGCAGCCATGAATGGTGTTTGTCTGAAGTATTTCTTAAAGGCACACAAAGGAACTGCGTCGTTCGCTTCTTCACTGTGTATCTCATTCGGGATCAAAATAAAAGCATTGAAGGCAAACAGCAAGTCGACAAATGCCAAATGAGTCAGCAATAATTTGAATGCGGAAATTCGCTCCTTAGAACAGTACCTCTTTAATGTGACCAGTAAGACCGAACCATTGCCAAGGACGCTGATGATGAATGCAATGATGTAGATGATTATTCGGATCATCGAGAAGGTCGAAAGTGGTTTTTCTTGGGCATGTGTAAATGTGCCGTTCGTGCTATTATTAACCAGTGTCACATTTGTCAGGTTGAGTGCCACCATCTTGAGAAGTGGATTTTTTCCTCGCTCTTTGGATAACTTCGGTGAATAGAAGGAGAGAGAGGGCTTATTGTTGATATGCCAACCTCTTCGATGCCGTCGGAATGATCGTGCCTGGTGGGTTGATTTTGAAATGGGTCAAGCAGGGCACATTATAATGAAATCACCGGGTGCTAACTCAGTCGAATTTAATGGAATTGAAATGAAATGACAGTATGCATTTATTAAACAACAATGCGGCCATTTGATTTCACGCAGAAAGAATGTTAATCACCAACGTAATTGACTACAAAGAGTTTATCTATTTACGAAGACTTGTTGTTTCATGCCAATGGCTGTGTCCCCAAAGAAAATCGCTTCAAATTGACCTTTTTCAGGGCCTTTTTACAACGTAACATCAAATAATTTATAAAATTTTCCGGGATGAATCAGAAATTGAAAGTTTGGGCCTTTAATCTTGCACATAAACTGTGATAAGTGATATATTAACACCAATATCAAACAATTACTTACGATTTTATGAACAAGCATTTTTTGGAAACAGAATGAAGACATTTAAAGTAGCTTACCTTAAATGCTGGTCTCGTGTGTTGTGTCTATAACTGAAAATAAACAGTTAAACAATTTAAGAAGATTATTTTTGATGATATTAATCGTCAAAAACTTCTGTGATTCTTCAAGGTTCTTTCCCAAAGGCTGTTCAAATAATTTGTTGAACAGGAAAATCGCAATTATGTTCAGAGTGCGTTGTGCGTGTCAATCAATGATGGATGACGGAAATATAATTATTTTCAACGTGATATCACGTCGACTTTCGATATTTTCACGTCATTATTACCATGCTCAAGTTCAATCCATTCATTTATGGCACCCTACCTTACCTGGTCTTTTTCTGCAAAACGTGCAGTGACGGACTAGTAGTTGTATCTTTTTTTACTTCCAATTTTCACATCCGCTTCACGTTGTCGCTTGTTGACCAAGTTCATGTTTATACGTTCATGTTCATATGCCACGTAAGGAAATAGACACTTTCGAAACTTAACGATTATCTTTTTGTTTCTTTGTTCGGTCTATGACGCAGGTTACTGTATAAACCGACGAAATCCCAAATCCCAACTCAACAAACATGACGTAATGGATGCCTAAGCCTCGATACCGATTAGGTGTGAGATGGAGGTTGCAAACAATTGCTGACCGGTGGAAGATAAGGCCTGTGGGCGTCACCAGTGCCACATTGATGATGTTGTATTGGAGAAAATGGTGCGATAAATTTTCAACGTTTTGAGATTTTTCCTGCAGTTCCTGCATGCCGTCGAGTTACTCTTTAAATTTTTAGTACCTATATGAATTTATGATGTATTAATATGAGGATAGAAGAACTGTTTTGTGGTGTTATCGCTATTTTACTTGAGAAGAAATTGCTGGCCTAAATCTTGTTCTCCGTTTTGCTTTGCCTGCGGAAATAATTCTGTCTGCAGAAGATGGTTCTGAAAAATGGTGTTTACATTGTTCAAGGAGAGCTAAATCATGTTATTGCAGCATTGAGAAGAAGTAATAGATGGTCCGGTGGGCACTATCATCAGGTAAAGTAACGCAATGTCAACAAAAAGTGAAGTCGCAAAATATCCCTATTAAACTTTTCAGATTTTTCACCACCTTGAGTAAGGTACCTGTCATCATTTTCTTGAGATCGTTGGATCACAGACGACTTGTCAGTCAAAGGTGGTAGAAGCTCTGTATTACCCAGGCAAACACTAAAACTTTTGATGAAACTTTGAATTGCATAAACAGCCATGTTTAGGTACCGCCCCCTTTCCTCTCTCCTTATCCACCCCGCGGCCCCAATTTTCATACACCCTTCCTTCAACCCCATCATAGACAATGGTTAATTGTTTTCACCGTGAATGAGAGCATCTTCAATTCTCATTGTTTCAAAATGTTTTCCATGTCAAATATCAGCTGTCAGAGTAATGTTCAGGGTACAGCTGTTTGTGGACAAGAGCATTAAAAAGAAATGTGGGTTTAATTGTAAATGCTTGTTTGAAAATGAAATGAAAGTATTAAAAAAAAAAGAAACGTGAAACTAATTTTTTTGCACATGAAGCACATGAGATTTTTTCCTGTTTATTTTCTAGGATCAAGATCAAGATCCTCTTCTGAATAGTTTTTCTCAGCTTAAGGAAACTTTGCAAAGTATATCAGGTAATTCATCATTGTTGTCTGTATAACTTACATCACACCTTTAACTAAACTCAGTTATGTAATAAAACATATTCATTAAATAGCATAGCGTTACATGTAAGTTAGGAGTATGCAGCATAGCATTGTTTTATAACATCTAAAGATGGTAACAAAGTCAGTTACAAATCATTGTTGTCTGTATTTTTTAGATATAACTGAAATTGATGCAAATATATTCCTTGGACCATTTCTCGATGTAATCAGATCCGAAGATACTACTGGGCCAATAACAGGTGTTGCTTTATCATCTGTAAACAAGTTTCTCTGCTATGGGTTGATAGGTAAGTTCTCAAATCTCACGATTCCTGTAGTCCACTCTATCAATCGTGTCTTTGGTAATAGTATTTGTATTTGACATATATTCTTTTCATTTTGCACAGACCCTACTTCTGAGAACTCAAGTTCTGGTGTAGAAAATCTTGCTGATGCTGTAACTCATGCAAGGTTTGTTGGCACTGATCCAAGCAGTGATGAAGTTGTTCTCATGAAAATCTTACAGGTAATGAGAAGATTATGTTTTGAAGTTTTGAAGAATGCCATAAAATGCTTGATGTGATTTTTATGTGTTATTTACAATGTAAACAGAGGCATAGGAGGGTATAACTTGCGACACATTCAGTCTTAAAAGAGGCAATTTTATCTTAAAAATGGATATTTTTCATGTTTTTGCAAAAAAGTAGTGGGCAGATGTTCTTTGTGGAAATAAAAGATAGCACTTTGATACTTTTTATTTCCAGTTTTTCATGAACGGTGTATGTTGTCTACATTGTCTGAGCTGTTATCTATGAATAGCATTTCATTGAACCATCCACAACATAATGTCATAACATGAAATGTTTTGACCTTCTATCGTAATTTATCCTTGAAATTTCGAGTATCTAAATTGTTCAGATTTTTTAGTTCTCGAAAGTCCAGCACTGAATTTTCTCAACTTTTTGAAGACCAGAGTATTACTTCTTTATAAAGCACCTTAAAAATATGTGTATTGGTTTGGACATAGCAGTTTTTTTATGACTATCGTTTTGGTTCATAATAGACTTTGAGCGTATGTTCTGAGTGTAGCGCTGTTTTGGATATTCTCAGATCTTCTTTAGTGTTTTCTTGTTTGCCGCAGGTTCTGCGTACATTGTTGCTCAGCTCCGTTGGAATTCACATGACCAATGAATCAGTTTGTGAAATCATGCAGTCTTGTTTTAGAATTTGCTTTGAGATGCGTCTTAGTGGTAAGTTTTTGTCTCACATTGGAGCTAGACCTCTATTAACAACGCACACTCTTACCATCAGACATCAACTATCACTGTGTTGAAATTTAATCCTGATGGTACTCGAACCCGTGATCTTTTTTCGTGTACAAAGCGGCAAAATTACTTGAACACACTACTTCTCGCATCGGTTATATTTGCTGGTTAAAAAGCGTTGATGTGATAAATTCTCCTTTATTTTTAGAGTTACTTCGCAGAACTGCAGAGCAAACACTGGTTGACATGGTCCAATTGCTATTCACAAGGTTAAATCCTTAATACTTAATCTCAATCATATTTGTCATGCTATGGATCTATCTACTTGATTTATCTTTGTTGCATTGCATGAAGGCTTCCTGCGTCAGTTTTGACTGAAAATAAGTTTTCTAATGTTTTGAATAAGACGTTTATGTCGCTTCATGTTGCAGACTACCACAGTTCAAAGAGGATGTCAAAGGCTCTGGATCATCACCTCATATAAGAAAGGTACTCCACAATGTTGATCTTTGACCTACTTGATCTTCACCTATGACCTCCTTGAATAGCTTGACCTTTCCTTGTTAGCTTTTTTTTTAACAACGTTGTTATTAATAGTTTGAATGCTAATGCAATCTGGTATTATTTATTTACTGTTATGATGTTTATAGTGTAGTCTTGAAACGTTTTTGTTTTCTCCTTAGTTGTTCAAGAGGTCAGGTGCGTTATCTGGCACTCGACGGCCCAGCAAGAAGCCATCACCCTTGCCAAAGCGAAATCGAGCCGAATCATCGAGGAAATCATCGAGGAATTCTGCCAACAATCAAAATATAAACACGCTTAAATCTGAACTGGAAGAGAACATGACAACAACGACAACAGAAGACACTGCTTGCAAGGATAACAAGTTGGGTCAGGTTGATTGTCCGGACGTTACACAGAACGAAGTTGCTCGTGAAGGTGCGGAATCAAGCAGTGACGGTCCGGAACAAATGAAAACAGTTTCAATTGCAATTTCGGGGCCGGTTGAAGTTGCAAAGAATGAAGACCAATTTGAAAGCGAAGTTGAGGAGTCGAAATCTGGGCAGAGGAAAGAAAGTGTAACTGATACAAGCGAGGCTAAGGAAAGTGAAAACGAGGTTGCAGAGACATCGGTGCGAACTGAAGTTGTGGATGGAATTGCGACGACGGATTTAGAAGGAACAAAAGGTGGAGATTTGGTGGAGAATAAATCATGCGAAGATTTGATAAATGACGCAGAGGATTCAGAAACATTTCGAGATATCAATGATTTCAAACCTGAAATAACTGAAACAGAAGAGAACCAGCCTGAAAATGAATTATCGATTGAGATGAAAAAATCAGACATGTCTGGCCTGGTCAGCAAAGGAGTGATTTCTCTTCAATATCCAGATGATGACGTCAGAAGTATGGAGTCATTGAATTTGAGTGAGGAAACAGCGAAAGAAGAGAAGCTTGAAGTTAAAGACGAGGTCTTTAACTTCTTTAATTTTACATCTTTTATCCCCCTGAGTAAACCGATTCGCTCATTGATAAACAATGAAGGAGAGTAGATTTTCAGGAGGTCGTGTTTTGCTTTGTTTTTAGGCCACGTCCGATGAAAAGGCTTCTGAGTCTGTTGTTGCCAATGAAAAGTACAGTCTGACGGAAGAGAGTGGACACAGTGCGGAGGAGGATGAACACGAAGGAGCAGAGGAATACGTTAATCAACAGGGAGTGCGTTTCATGCCACAACAACAACAGAAAGAAGGTATGTGACGTCATATATCACAACGAAGAACGTTGTCATTTGTTGTTAATGAAGATGGTGATGATCTATGTCTTTTTTTTCCCAGGTCATGCAACCTTGATTCCCTATGGCTTGCCGTGTGTCAGAGAATTGCTTCGTTTCTTGACCACTCTGATAAACCCTCATGATAGGTAAGACTGTGTTTTCTATACTAACTTATCCTAACTATTTATGCGACACCCGGAATGCCCCACATATAGCTGCAATAATCAATTCAAATTCGCTTAATACACGGAGGTATGTTACAAGAAGATATCTACATGTAGCATTCACATAAGACCAGTAATGCGATCATCTGTTTGACTTTTTTCAGGCACAACTCGAACACAATGATCCACATTGGATTGTCTCTTATGACTGTCGCTTTTGAATCTGGTTCAAGTAAAATCGGTCACTTCTCCTCACTGATGAACCAAGTCAAGGATGAAACATGCAAAAATCTGCTATCGGTTTGTTTTGCTGTGATTTCTTACAATTTCAATTAGCCTGCAAACACATTACAATAGACTCTCTTAGTCTTCACGTTGAGCTGAGTTTTCTACCCACCTGTTAATTAATGATATCAATCATGTTTATTTTTCAGCTGTTGCAGTGTGATATTCACATACTGTTCTCCCTAGCAATGCGTGTCTGTTTTCTCATGATGGAGGCTCTAAGGAGTCACCTGAAATACCAAGTCGAGGTTGGTAGACTGGCTTTAATTTGCTCATCTCTATGCTCAATGTCGTGTCGACTTCTACGAAGCACGTATTGTTGAGTACAATCTGTAACCAAGTTCACTATTTATTGCAGACGTTCTTTATAAAACTGATGGATATTCTTGTTTTGGAACACATTAATATTCCGTATGAGAAACGAGAAATGACTCTTGAATATATCAACCAGGTATACAGCGAACTGATATCATATTTCTTGTTTTATTATTTCTATTTCCACGTGTGAAGTCTGACTCATTCGCATTGTTGTTTAACAGCTCTTCCACATTCCATATCTCGTTCCTGAGCTCTACTTAAACTATGACTGCGACATACGTTGCACGAACCTTCTTGAGGATTTCTGTAAAGTTTTATCAAAGGTGAGCAACAGTTCATTCTCTCTGTTCATTACTGTCTTTTGTTATTCTATTAATTACGATTATCATTTTTTATTTTTTCATCTCCTTATCGTCTTTTTCTAATTTTTAGAATGCTTTTCGACCTGGCAATCTGTCCACAGTCAACATGCTAGCTCTGGATGCCCTGTTAACAGTTGTCAATGAAATCGAAGAGAATTCGCACAGGATTTCTTCTCGGACAGAGAGCGACTCTGTTGCTGGGAGACTGGGCTTTGATGACGTCACAGGAAACAATAGAACCATCAGCACATCATCCGAGAAGACTGGTAAGTAGTAAAACTGCAACCCCTGTTTTAGATTGTATTTTGTATTGATTTGTATTGTATCTCGTGCTAGCTGAAGGGGGGTACGTGTAGGGGTAATTTCATGCTTTGACAAACGCTTTTGTAACGCACTAGGAGAAGATGATTCTGGTTCAGATGATAACATGGAGTATCTTGGTATTTTGCCCCCTGCTCCTCCGACTTCAGGTTTCAGTGTGGCCAAGCAGTTGCTGGCCAAAACAAAGCAAACAACTGTGGCCAAACGAAAGCCAAGAACTTATTCAGAGATGAGTGAAGTCAGCCTGCCTTGCTCGGAGGATCTGTCGAAACAGAAGAGAAAGAAAAAGCTTCTTTGGCAAGGCATCGAAGAGTTCAACAAGAAGGCAAAGAAAGGTATCGAGTTTTTGCAAGAGCATGGCTTGATCTCTATTCCTTTGGTCCCCGAAGAATTGGTTAGTTTCTTTAAAGAGAATCAGAAGGTCGATAAAAAGATAATTGGTGAATACATTGGAAGTAGAAGTAACTCAAAAGTACTGGATGCCTTTGTCAGGTTGGTTATCAACTGACTCTTATTTTTTGATTATCAACTCACGAATCAAATGAATCTCCTTGCTAATCCTAACGTTTAATTATAGAAGTCAAATCCCTTCTGTAGTTTATGTAATAATGGCTATGGGATATATGTAACCTTCACGAGGGGTGAACTTTATAGTCGATTTTGTTTTGTTTTCACAGGTCCTTTGATATGAAAGGTCTTGGGATCGGAACTGCTCTGAGACATTTTCTTGAGACTTTCAGACTTCCTGGCGAAAGTCCTGTCATCTCTTTGATCCTTGAACATTTTGCAGAGATATATTACGTAAGTGTGAGCTCTCGAATAAAGCCTTGCATCTCAAGGAATAGGATCTGAAGTATACGGTCAATTTTATCTAATGATGGGTTGTATGATTGTCGTTGTAAGCAGGAAGCAAATCGAGAGAACTTTGCGAATACCGATGCTGTGTTTACGTTGGCATATGCCGTCATCATGCTCAACGTTGATCAACATAATGCTAATGTCAAGCAACAGAAATCTATGACAGTTGACGTAATTTATTTACATTTTCATATTATTCATTTATTCTTCATCTTTTCAATTATTTTCTGATCTTCTTAACTCTACTTCTTTACATCTCTTACTATTATCATTATTATCCTACTACTGATTATTATTTTTAATTAGGAATTCAAAAGAAATGTTCGAGGTGTTAATGGTGGGGGAGATTTTCCTGCAGAAATGATCGAGGAACTTTACATTTCCATAAAGTTAGTATCAAAACATCTTCATTCACCTATTCTAGCCTTTAAACCCTCCTGTTCTTGTTCTTCTTCTCGATGTAGACTTGATTTAGGTTGTATTTTTGCACGGGGGTTAGTCTATGGACAGAATCGACAGATATGCAAGCTGAATGGTTGCTTTGTTACATGGATTAAATGGCCGTTCTTTTACTCAAGAATTCTGAAGTATTGACTTGAACTTTGCAGGAATGAAGAGATAGTTATGCCTTCTGAGAGAACTGGTAAAGTCAAGGAAAACTATGACTGGAAGGTATGTTATGACGTTATCTAACATTGCATACTTTTTTATAGCCATGCTGAACGGTTGACTAAGCAGGCAACCGTGCTAAATCATGACGTTGAAATTGAACTCGAGGCTACGCCAAGGTGGTCAATGCTTTTTAAATGGTGCGTTTCAATGCATTGTATGCATCTCTTATTTCAGGTACTGATAAGGAAAAGTCAATCACCAGACTGCCAGTTCTTGACAATAAACACAAACATGTATGATGAAGATTTGTTTTTGGTTGTATGGGGCCCAACTGTGGCTGCCTTGTCATATGTCTATGACAATGGTTTGGACAAATCGGTCGTCCAAAAGGCTCTCACTGGCTTCAGGTATTCTTTTGAATTTGCTTGAACAATTTCATGACCTTGTTACGAAGGCATTATTGGACCATGTCTCTCTTTATCATGACCATGCTATAAATACAATGCATTGAGTAATGTTTCTTTTAATCTTTTCTCGTGTTGCTTAGGAAATGCGCCGTGATTTCAGCTCGATACGGCTTGAGTGAAGTGTTTGACAATCTCGTCATCTCGTTATGCAAGTTTACAACCCTACTTACACAAGGAGAGGTGGGAGTCTTATTTTTTTCACTGGCTCTTTGTGGCTCAAATGACTATTATAGGGATCAATTGAACTGGGCCTTATCCATTCGTTTTTAACTCCTTCTGTCTATCTCCAGCCAAGTGACAATTTACCGGTGACATTTGGAACGAACATCAAGGCCCAGCTAAGTGCACGAACAGCATTTTCTTTAGCGCATAGACACGGTGACATACTCAGGGAAGGATGGCAAAATCTACTCGTTTGTATTTTGCAACTTTTCAAGACCAAGCTACTACCGACTGTCCTTACAGAGGTGAGTGCATGTGTGGTTGAGCATGCAATTTTAAATGTGCAAATCAGCTAGGCGAGTTATTGACGTAGTTTGAGGATATGATAATGTCGGTTGTATAATCTGCTATTCAGGTTGAAGATTTCATTGACCAAAGTGGGAAGATCAGTTTGATTCGAGAGGAGCCACAGCCTACACCAAGGTGAGTTAACTTCTTATGCATTGATCAACATGATCATTTACTGTTGCTCTCTTCTTCAGCAACTCCTTTCACGTTATATCACGTCGTTTCTGTTGCTATTCCAGGCCTGATACAACTGGTATTCTATCTTCATTTTACCATTATATCCTTGCCAATCCTGACACTTCATATCAACGAGTTCAGTCTGCAGAAGACATTGAGGCTCAACAACAAGCTACCAATTGCATCCAAGTACGTTATGTTTGTCCGTGCTGTTGAATTATGCTCTTGTGGTTTTCTTTGCATTTTTTGGCTTTGCCAATTCCATGAGATTAACTTTCTTGCGTCGTTTTCAGGATTGCCATCCAGAATTGTTAATCACTGAAAGCAAATTTTTAAGAGGAGAATCTTTGCAAGAGTTTGTCAAGGTGGAAAAAATACAGATATTTTTAGCCAATTATTTCTTTAGTTTTAAATCCATTTTGCTTACATTTCACTATGCATCACATTATGCACAAATCTGAAGCATACAGGACTTTTCATATGATATTTTGTTTTGAATGTTCAAATGTTTTCTTGATAGGCATTGGTGTTTTCATCAAAACCAGAAAATGCAGTTGAAAGTTCTGATGTTCCTTTTGATGAAGACGCGGCTACCTTCTTTCTCGAGTTTCTCATTCGCGTTGCTCTTCAAAATAAGTATGCAAATATTATTTTTTAATTTTACTCTGCCCTGTCTAACATCTTCTTATTTTTATTATTATTATTACTATTGTGATTATTACCTATTACTTCTATTCAATTTTTCTTTTCTAGGGATCGAATATCTATTTTGTGGCAAACAGTTCGGGATCATTTGACGAGCATAATTATATCAGCGCAAAAGTCAAGGTAGGCTTGTTTTGCATGGCTTTTCACAACTAAGCCAAGCGTGTGTGAATATCTTTTATGAGGGTTCTATATAGTGAATATCTATTTCATTTGCAGTTTCTTGGTGGAAAGAGCCGTAATCGGGCTTTTGCGTTTGGCCATTCGTCTCATACGGCGTGAGGACATTTCAAGCCAAGTCCTTGTGACTCTACGTGTGTTGTTAATGATGAGACCAGCTGTATTACAAGCATGTTATCGACAAATAGCTTACGGTGTGCACGAGTTGATCCGCACCAATGCAAACAACATCAATCTGTCACGTGATTGGGTTACGATTCTCACGCTATTGGAAGTGGCGGGTGCTGGTGCCCAGCCTCCTACAGTGAAGCCGGGACCTTCACTGACAATGGTTCATGGTGAGAGTCCAGTGTTGGAACAAGAACAGATTGAAGAGGAAACCGGGGAGAAAACATTCCGTTCGGTCCAAGGTGCGTCGGAAGACAATGCTCCGGAACAAAGTGGCGAAACGTGGCTGCTTATAAATCAAGGTCAGCAAGAAGACCAGCCTCTTAATCAATATAATTTAGAATTCGGCGAGAAGCTTGGCAAGCACGATTGTCGTGCGTTTATCAAAGCATCTGGCACGATAGGTTTCATTGTGCGGGATGCTGCGCACGTCTCGCAGGATAATATATTACAGTGCATACACACATCTTTGCTGTTTACTGAGGCGAGTGCCAACGGTGGTGTGAAACTCAGACTTGAAGATCCAGCCCCAAAGGAGGCTAACACAGCTTCAGTCAAGCGACAGCAGGCGGGTAAGGGATTCAAAAAATCAAGAAAGAAAGGGCATAAGTATGGAAAGACAAAGAATGACCCACCCGGTTCACCGATAAGTGAAGATGACGTGGAGATCAATGAAAGCACTAGTAATATTTACGATGCAATCTCACTGCAATTGCTCGACCTCATGTACTTGCTGCATACTAAAGCTTCTTCCATATTGGCCAATGTTGACTGGCATGTATTCCAGGAGAGACAGAGGCAAGAAGTTAGACAACGATGGAGCAGTATTGAAAGTGTTGATAAACTTCCCAGCACTTTTACAGGTGTGTTTGCAATGCAGCTTCGTAGCAAATTCACATTCAGACTCATAGATCATGAACACCTGCATTGAGTTGAATTGTTTTTGTTGTCGAATTGAATTGAATTGTGATTATATCGCTGTTGAATTGGATTGTGATTCTCCTTTTTATTGAATTGGATTGTGATTATTGTTTTAGGCGATGCTGATTTTGGTATGAGCTTGTTGTGGATCAAGTGTTGGTGTCCTTTGCTTCAAGGAATTGCCCGTCTTTGTTGTGATAATAGAAAAGAAATCAGAATGTCTGCATTGACTATTCTGCAGCGCTCTCTCCTTGCCGAAGATCTTCAAACACTCACTGCTACTGAATGGGAAAGCTGTTTTAATAAGGTAATATCATATTGCTAGAACCCCCTGATTACTACTGTGTTTACCAGTCAATTATGGACTATTCCAGGGGGAATCTATGCTTTTAGGAGCTACCTTGGATGAAGCCAATCCTGGGTAGTTCTATCTGCGATATCTTTTAAAGTTAATCAAGTTGTTATTTTATTTTTAGGTTCTTTTTCCGATGTTAGCAAGATTATTAGAAGTCCCTTCTGATGTTGATCCGATTGGCTTGGAAGAAACTCGAATGAGAGCAGCTACTTTACTTTGCAAGGTGAGAAAAACGTTTACAGACCAACCAAGACACTTGCTACCAAATGTGCCATAGCCATGCACCAATACGATGGAATATCCCACACTGTAATGTTATTTCACAGTAGTTTTATTAATGTAATTGTTTTGGGTAATTATAACCGGAATATCTTTCTTTTTTCAGGCATTCTTGAAGTTGTTGAACACTCTTTTGACCCTGTCCACATTCACTGCATTATGGATGACTATTCTGGATTTCATGGATCGCTACATGAAGGCAGATAGCAGTGATCTATTAGTGAGTATTCTCTTTGCTCTTCCACGCTGTCTGATGCTTCTAATGCAGCTATGAAGCGACAAACCCCGTTTCATAGAACTTCTACGGTATGCATTCATGTATTGAATGATTTGCGACATTGTTTTTTAGTCTGAAGCAATACCCGAGTCAATGAAAAACATGTTGTTAGTCATGTCCACATCCGGGGTGTTCGATCGTGATGAAGATGACCAATCACTGCAGCTTACCCAGAAGTCACCTGTTCATGAGCACCAATCAGAAACCAGTAGACATTATTCTGCGCTTTGGCAAGTGACCTGGGAACGAATCGACTGTTTCTTGCCGAATTTGAAACGAGATATGGTCGCGTCCAGATCTCCATTTGCCCAGCGCGCTTCGTCGCCTCCTATTCATGCAGAGCCTGAGCCACAGACGATGGACACTGAAGGGAGGCCAGTATCTGATGACGAATCGTCAAAACCGGCTCAAAAACCACAGGAACAAGGTTAGCTAATAAATCAGTATAGCGTGCTTGATTATTGTTTTGTTAGTATAGGCATCATTTTGGATATTTGCTCTGTTTTGGACCTGTTCAATTTTCGGTTGAGTCTCGTTATGTCTGCATGATATATTTGCATTTTAGAGGCAGACAAGGTCGATGATGTGATAGAAAAGAGCGCAGAACAGGAGCAACAAAGTCCAGTCATGGGTCCAGTAAGAACGTCTTTAGACTCTCACAATCCTGCAAGCAATATCGTTCTCCATTCTCCGCTGCCTATGCTGAATCAGTCCCAAAGCCGTCAGCTGATTCTATCAACTGCTGGACCCCAAACACCTGGCATGCCAATCATTTTAGCTCCACGGCCCCCCTTAGACAAAGAGAGCAATTCTGGAGGGAGACCTGATAATTTACCTTTAAAGATGACATCAACAGAAATCACCGGACAAGTAATTGAGAAAGAGGCTGCCTCTCTTTCAACTCAGTCTGCTGGAGAAGTAAAACCTGATGTCTCACAAACTGAAAAAATGCCCAAAATTATTACTAACTCAGTATATGATATTTGACAATGTTTATTCTTATAGAATTAACATTTAAAAAGTAGATTAATAATGCTTTTTAGGGTATTAGAATTGTTTGCAGCTCTCAGCTGAATTATATTTTGAATTGTGGGAACGGTTTCTTGTCTATCTGCTTCACGCTTCTGCTTGGAACAAAGAGAGTATAAGTTTTAGCAGGGCGGTTATTTGAACTGAAGACTGAAAAGGTGGGACATAGTGCTGACGCAAAATCACACATGAAGTAAGTAGCAGGGTTGGTAACTTGGCTTTTTAAAAGCCAAATTTGAGAAATCTGGCTTTTTCAGAGCTCCTTTGGCTTCAAAAATATTTCTTGGCTTTTTGGCTTATTTTTGGCTTTTTTTTACCAATGCAGCCTCTTGCCATTGTTTTGCTATTGTAGTGTCACAGAATTGGTAGTGTGACAGATAGTACACACTTTTTTATGAAGCCCCAGCTCCAGCAATTTTTTATGAAGCCACATGCAGTAACACTGATGTGAAAATACTGAAAAATTCTTCTGATTCGGACAGTGCCAATGAATTCTGATTTCTATGTTTGGACAATGTTTGAAAAGTAAATTTAAATATTGCATTGATTTGGCATTTTCTTGGCGTTTTCTGACAAAATTTTGGAAATTTGGCTGTTTTTCTGGCTTTTTTCATTCTAAATAGTTTGGCTTTTTTTGGCTTTTTTTCTCATATTATTTGGCTTCAAGCATGCGCAGTCATCTACCAACCCTGGTAAGTAGTTGTGTGCAACTGTAAAGCAAGGAAGCACAGATGAAATCAAAGTGACTGACTGCACAGCCATGGTTATATGCCAATATTTTTTAAAAGGAACCTGCAAGTTTGGCAATCAATGCAGAAATGAGCATCGTACTGAAGGAACAGGTAACCAAAGCAAACTATAAGCCATTTATTAGATGTAGCCTAGTATTATTTTGGCCTAATTTATGTTTTCATCATGGCCTAAAATGCTTGACTGACTTTTTACATTCAGGTGGCTTTGGTCAAAATTCAATATTCACTGGACTAGGCAAGGTAAGAAGAGCCAAACTTATGAATTTTAGTTATTAATTATAATTTTTCTTCCACGTGGTCTGGTGGGCGTTTTCCTGGCATAGCACTCGAAAAAATTTTCAGCTCAAACTGCAAACCCAGTTTTTTTGTTGACAGAGTTCATTGCAATCTCAAAGGGGATCATCTGGGGGCAGCTCATGGGGCCAGCAGACATTGCAAAATAATGATGGAAACCAGGATAGCGCTGTAAAGACAGTGTGAGTCTTGTATATTCATATATTTATGTACCATTTCCTAACTGCCTTGGTCGACCCTTTGATTTAAGCTAATACAGAGGGAGATTTTCTATTTCCTTGATAGGCAAATAATGAAACAAGAAATGGAACTGTGGAAGAAATCAAAGATGTGGCCATTTTCTTGCTTTTCACACCAAAAAGAAAAGCCGTGCATTATTGGCTTAACAGATTATTCACCCGAGGAAGTTCGGTTGGAAGCTTACAAGGCAAAAGAAACTGGAAGCATGAGTCAATATGTAAGATTTTGTGTAATACAATGAAATTGACATGTTTCCCAAACTATTTCTTGATTGGAAACAGTTTGGCAAGAGCTGTTTGCTTTTTTATTGTCATAACATTATGTGATTTTAGTAAAAATTTCTCTTGTAGCTCAATGTTATTCAGCAATACAAGAATCAGTGGATGACAAGACTGGCAGAATTAACAAATTTAAATACTTCAGCCTGGGTATTAATATATTTCCCTGCTATATCTAGCATATTTGTTTATTTGAAGGATTTGCATATACTTTTTTGTTCATTCAAAATTCGTATCTTCAATGTTTTATGGAATATATATTTTAATTTATATTTTTTAATATTATAGGAACAAGAATTAAGAAAAGCGGCAGCCGGCACAAATGGAACATCTCTCTTTCAATCAAATGTCAAACAAACTGGCCTATTTTCATCATCATCATCATTGTTTTCAAACCAGCAGACTGAGAAGAAACCGATCAACGGACTCTTTAGTTCTGGATTCAATCAGTCTAACACTCAAACAGCTGGTCAATCGGTATTTGGGAAACCAGCCACTTTTGGAGCACAGCCATCAAACCCATTTGCAACGCAAACACAGTCTCCATTTGGTAGCCAACAAAGTCAATCATTATTTGGTCATACATCTACTAACCCTGAACAAGGTTAATTTCATTTGTTCATTTGCTCAATTTTAATAAAATGCCAATAGTTGTGATTTAGTTTTATATAAACTAATTCGGCTTATGATTACTCAGTAATCATTACTGCATGTATCAATAAATAAATTGTTGATTAATTCATAGGACAAGGACTCTTTTCCCAATCAACTTCAAACAAGAACATTTTTGGTCAGCAGTCTTTTCCCCAGCCAACCAATCAGACATCGGGGGGCTTGTTCTCCCAATCAACCAATCAGAATACAGGGCTATTCAATCAACCAGCCAATCAGAACTCAAGTGGATTATTCTCACAGCAGACAGCTTCAGCAGTGCCTTCACAGGGGCTTTTTTCAAGTCAGCCAACGCAGGGGCTTTTTAGCGCAAGCAGTGCTAATCAAAGCAATCCATTTGGACAAAAGCAACCCACAATGCAACAACCATCCAATTCAACATTTGGTAATTCAACTCAATCTCAGGTAACGTATTCACGCTTCTTATATTGTTTTTTAAGCAGTTAGCTGTGACAATGAGTTTTCTGCTAAGCAACGCTGTCAGAGAATTCTTTGCAAGCGCGTGTTATTTCACAAAATACCACGTGTTGCTCCTTCGTAGGCCTCAAATCCGTCTGCAACAAGCTCAGTTCAGGTCAACCCTTTTCTCCAAGCATCCGTACAACAATCGGCAAATACAGTTGCCGAGGTCGCTTCAACTCTTCCGCTTACCGAGAAAGACATTGCCGCCTTCAAGGCTGATCGATTTATCTACGGAGAAATTCCAGAGGGCCCGCCTCCTCTTGAGTTATGTTGAAGTCGAGGCTCGATGCGCAGCTGTCTCGTTTGAGTGCACACTAGCATGGACTGGAGGTTAGTTTGGTTGTCTGCTTTAATGTCAATTACATTCTGTTGTTACTGTTTAGTTTCCATCCTTGGATGTTTATAAATAACATCTGGATCCCGAGTTTATGAATAATCTGAACAGGTTCCCTCGCCTCGGGTAGCTGCAGTGTACATGAGACTTTGGAACTTCATGATAATGAAAGGCAATTGATTTTGGTTTATTGCTCACGTCATCTATCTATTGATAATGGCGATAGTGGACTTCTTAATGCTCTATGCGAATTATGATGAAATTATCGCACACGCCCTTCCTTGCGTTAAGCGCATTGCAGGAAACTTGTGGGATCGAATCAGCCTTCCAAGGTGATATGGGAGATGTTTTAAAGATATTCGCAGAGAAAGGAAAGGAAACCATTAATACTTTCACCTCGGGCGATTCTGTTGAATCAATCTGATGAACAGACCGTTTTTGTAATTTGTGGCAAATCCTGTGTGGATTTAAAGGTGAGGAATAAAAATGAGAGACCCTGACACGTCATGAGAGGCCAACTTCAATCTTCAGTGGATATTTTGCACAACAATAGATGGATACGCTGTGATGGTACTGTGGATTTTACCTTACACTCATTTTGCTTTATAAGCAACTGCTTTATAAGCAAGGCAGCACTCGGCAAGGAAAAAAGTTAAGCAATTTTAGTACTGGATTGAAGACTGCTAAGCAATTTGAAAAAATATATTTTCAGTATTTAACAGGAAATGTGAACTGACACCATCTTACTAACATGAATAACCTGTGAAAGCGTTATCTGCCCTCAATACTTGTTGACTTTCAATACTTACCAATTATCAAACCGTTTTCAGTTTCTTTAACCACAATTATAATCTATTTTCAAAAAACACGAACAAGAAGTTGCTAGAAGTAAGCAATTGCTAAGCAATTTTGAGTACTCAAATTCGCCTTCCAGCTAAGCAATTTTTAGTACTGAGCCCGAGTTGAAATTGCTTATAAAATAAAATGAGTGTAATATAATGTTTGCCTGAGATGAAATTGAAAGGTTTTGTGGTAAATAATATAATGGACTGCTTGGATATGGTTATGATGATTATGATGATCAGATGTTGATGACGAATACGAACTCTTTCTGTTTTGCCGACTGTGATGATTATGTGATAAGCTGAAAAGTTTTCCGAATTAGCCCGAGCAGCACTGGTCTACATATTTTTGGAGAAGTTTGTTTTTAGTTTTTCAAGACAGCGATGAGCAAGGTGACTATATGTTTGTTTTCGAATCAATTTTGAATTTCTGTACGTTTAGAAAACTTATCAATCTACGAATGTATTCAGACAATCAAATCTGTACCAATATTCTACTTTATTTGCCTACGAGCTTGTTGATGTTACTTTTCAGAATGATACTGCTATTTGTTGATGATGCTCATGTCGAACTATAGCACTATACTTATTTCAAATGTTTTCTTTGATAGGCTATGCCCTCCAGGTGTATTGGTACACTGATTGTGTTGGGTTTGCTATGTGGATTCTCTGCAACTTATGGATTGGACTACAGGAATCGAATTCTTTTTTTACAAGTCTATCCTCGGCTGTTCAAGTTCACGAATGGACAAGCAGCCTTGTATTACAAGCAAATTGGCAAAGACATCGTCCATGCTTACTGGAACAAAATTGAGGTAGGAAACCACTAAAAAATCTCAGTTTTTCCGTATATCGTCTTCAAATAGGTGTTTTTAAATGTTTATTATCTTTGTATTTCTCCACAATGTTTATGTAATTTACCAGGGCTGGGCGCGCTGGTTGGGCCGCAGGGGGAGGGGCTCATAAGGATAGCATTATTTTGAGCATTTCGGGTAGCAGTTATCTAGGCCCCGTTGCTTAACTTGTTTCTACATCTACGTCTTTCGTTTGGCGATAAAACCCAGAGGGACAAAATCATGGCCCAGCACACGTTACAACGTCCAGTCAATTTCATATGTAATTTGACACTATGAATCATTATTTTCTACATTCAATGACTGGGGTTTTTCCTTTAAACGTTCATTAATTTTTAGCTGCGGTTTACATGTTACAACAATGTGGTCTGTTATCTAGACTCTAGCGTAATAGAAACATTCTTTCCTTTTCAGATATCGTCGAAATGCTACAAGATCCGCTATATTTACACTGGATCTTTTCAAATTTATGGACACTGGAACAAATGCCGACTGCCCAGTCAGAATGGGACATTCGTAATTAAAACTGCATCTGGTGCCCATAGATATCGTAATTTCGACTCATTTCGAGCTTGAATATAGTTTGCGTGATGTTGTTGTTGATGTGACACATGTAGTGAAATGATGAGTAATGTATGCGCAAGGGACAAGACTTTTGGTACGTGGAAATAACGTGCTCTTGCACATGTGATAACAAACGGAAGGTTTAGTATAATTAGCAGGCTTACCACAATAATCAATCATAGGATATCAAGACACCGTCATCAATTTCCAAAAGGTCATTTGGAAACTTAATGCCATATCTTTTAATGTGTCATTTGCATCGCTTAGTTAATGGTCTTAAAACGAGGCTGTCCGTTTTTGGACAGTTTGAAAGCGAGGCAACTGGTGAATAATCATAATCATGTACCGTGTTAATTGTTGTTAGCTGTAATGATATTATTCCGGTTAATTAAATACTAAATAAAAACTGTTGTTTAAATATCTTACCATAAAAGTTTGTTGTTTGTATAAAAATACGAAATATAAAACGTTATATCAAAACAATTTACTTGTTAACAATACTTCCACCATGCTTGATAAAATTTACAAAAAATAAATTTTTTCGTTTGGGGTGTGAAAATAAAAGATTTAAGGCTCTGGTGACAAAAATTCCAAAACCTCGTCTCTTTTTTCTTGTTCCTTTGAAATTAATATTTCATCTTCTTCGTCTTCTTCATCAACGCAAGTCTCTTGTGTTTCATTGATTGGCTCCATGGCACAAAACGCAAGCCGTTTCTTACCTTGTTGTCTCTCTTGGCATTTCTGGTACATGTATTTTGATGTATTTTTTACAGGTTGTGCAGTGAGCTGAAGATGAAACACACCAAGGCATCAGTCGAAATATCAAAGAAGTATTTATTTCAGGTAAGCGGTTGATTGTATACTAGACTGGTAAACTGGTTACTTTGTAAATATGAGCTTTCCTGAAACTTATCGGCCTGGATAGATAGTATTTTGATAGTTTCGAATGAAATAGAAATTTGCCAAAACATTACCTTGTTGCAAATTGGTGCTGTAAGAGGTCTGGAATCTATTCGATATTCCATGATTGACATGTCACCAAATGCGGCTCCACACTGGTAGCCAGTTGCATACATGGAGTACTACAAGTTTGATTAGAAGACATACGTTAGAAATCTCACAAGCGGCGAATTCCCCGAGAACAATGAAATTTGATTGACAACGTATTGTTTAATTAACCAATCACGTACCTGATCTCTCATCATGTGATCTTGACTACCACTCGTCATAAGCCATCGACAGCAACATTTCATTGGCTTACGTAAAAATATGAGCAGCAAAAATGAGACGCAAAATTCCACAATGCTAACAACAAGAAGAATGGCAAAAATTGCACACAGTAATGTTGCTGTATTTTCAAATGTTTTGAAACACGTGTTGCTGCCATTTGATGTGAGATTGAATGTGAAATTCTGTTGTGCTTTGGCTCCTCTGTTTGCCCCACAATTGGGGTAAATGCCACGGTCAATTGTTCGCTTGTAATGCATTGTCGCTTGTCCATTCAATGACATGCTCATGATAGATAGTATGAACGTGAGTATGTTCAATGAGCCGTGCAGGAATGACTGCAAAACAGAGACAAATGTGGATCTGAAGTGTGTTATCAGTGAGGAGAGTATGTTCTACATCTGTATCCACGGGATTATTGAATATTTTCTTACCCGAGCAAAGGATGAAGGCTTTGTTACTGCAAAGGCTCCCGAGACGCTGGTTAGTAGTATCTGCAGAACAAATTTCTCAATTAGTCAACCAAGGCTGTGTAAGCTTTTACTGGTAAAATGTTGCCAAATTGCCCCAAAATTAGAAACTTTTGCTGGTAAAGCTTATGGTTTCTTATAAAATAAAAACGTGTGACACAATAGCTGGCATGACATGATAATAAACAAACAAAGAGGCCCATTTGACTTGGCTCTTTTTACAACGTACCAGTAAACCAAACCAAATGGCAAAAGCAGTTTTAGCAACCCAGTAAGGCAAAATAGCATTTTCCATGAACACCACAACTCCAAGTGCGATGTTTGCTATTGCAGTAAAACAGTTTGCAATGGATAACTTTGTAACTGACTTCTTGTCGAATCTTGCTTGATTTTCGACAACACTCGACTTATCGTGAACACTTTCGTTTCCATTCTCTTTATCATTATGATTGCTTCGTTTTTCGACTTCGTCTTTTGTCAGTTCCTGCATGTTTTCACGGTTCCCGTTTCCAGGACCTCCTGCCATTGCCATGATAGGCCAGGTATATAATTCTTCAGAATCAACACCAATTACTGTGAAAACAAAGTAATAGCGAAATGCGAATGACGGTTTTTCAGAAGCAAACCCATTTGCTTCTCATTTGAAAAACGCTATCAAATTAAAAAACACTTCCATCCTCATACAAAAAATATAATTCCGGGTTATAACCTTATCCTCAGGTTGCAACGAGCTCACAGATTTCTCTCTATTCTTCTCCGAAATCCAACGTCTTGAACTGTAGAATTCGAAACTCAATAGTTTGCAGATATTTTGCTTTCAGCACACGACAAGTTAGATCACGATTGCAGGTCGTACTTCTGTCCATAAAAACACGAAAAATCCCAATTTATACAACAGCTTTTAACTTATGAATAATATATGATGATATGTGTTTGTGCTGTGTTTATCACCGTGAAACATTTAACTCTTCCCGACATCACAAAACAAAACAAAAGAAAACAAGGCCAAAAGCTTCCATCCACCAATCGTTGTCAGGTTGGCTTGTAATCAGACTCAGACGACGTAGTTTGATCTTGTTTTGTCTTTTGTGTTACAAGAATAAATAATAATAATAAAGGCCACAGTTGTTTCTAAGACCTTATATTTTGGTCAATTAATTCTTTGTTCTGCGTGAAAAGTAAACTTCAAAGCGTAAAACAATGCAAGTTAAGTCATTGTCGTGTCCTGTTGTTGACAATTGAAGTGCTTATGCGATGTGATGCAAATGAATGACGTCAGCAGACATGAACTAAGGCTGATTGGAAAATCCTGTGTGATTGAAATATATTTAGCTTTTCATATAAGCAAGAATAGTCTGTTTGGCTTTTCCTTGCACAAAATGTTTCGATAAATGAAGAGAACCCTCTTTGTGCAGATAACGATTTAGCTCTTCCTTTCTCTGACTATCTCTTGTCCTGATGTAGTTGGTATAAACGCTGCTCAGCTCTTCCCTGCAAAATAAATTAATGTCAGCATTTAGTTAACAAAAACACGAGGTAAAGCTATACCTGTTATTTCTTTCTAGATTCTCCTTGTTGGAAACTAAAATTAACATACTGGCGTAAAACCGAGGTAAATTTGAAATTCAAGCTCTTTCTTGACTTAACACATCAAAAAGTTAGCTTTCTTCTAACCATAGTCAGTAGAAGGAAACACAATATATTTACTATGTCCAACAGGTCCAACCCTATCCTATATCACTGTTTGCTGTTCATTCAACAACGTGCTATTATGAAGTCTGTACAACGAATTGGCTTGCCTCAGTTTCAAAGCTTCGTCCTTAGCCTCCATTTCAGACGTGTTTTCTCTTCTATTGAGGTTTGAACTCCTGAAAGAAAATAGTACGAGATAATATTTGGCGTCTGCTAGTTGACGAAAGTGTTTCAGGGCTTTTTAAAGAATAAGCGATATAGACACCTCAAATAACCCTAACCCTAACCAAGTATTTAAATGAGCTATTTGAGCAGACGGTATCAACTTACCAAATGCGAACTTGTTTTTTAATATCAGACCTGAGTGAAAGCAAATCAAATCAAATACATGAATTTCCATGCATCCAGCACAGTTCAAAAACAACACAAAAGAAAACTTTCAAAGAAACTATGTAATCATCCAGTGCCCCCCTCGGTAAAATATAAATTTACGCGATTTGTCAATGAATCAAACAATAATTTCAGGGGGTGGAATATTGAACTCAATGCTTGGTTCTTACTTCTCCAGTCGATATGCATCTGCTGGATCTGTGTTGTAAATAAACAAATCAAAATCAATCGCAATTGTAAAGATTTCTTTAATTAGGCTGAGCCCAGCTGGGGAGAATTGTATTCGTGATTTCGCCATGCAACAGCTTACCTAATACACTCAGTGCCGTTGGTCGTTGGTAACTGTATCTGCATGAACGAGGCTGTCTCCTTCTCTGTTGGAGAAAGAGAACGAGGATTATCAAGATGGTGTTATATGGTCTCCAGGACAAACTTAATGCTTATCTCAACGTTTAACACACATGTATGACTTGTATGCGAAATGCTCGATCGAAGATATTTACCATTCTTATTTCGTGGCTTTTGTCTTCTTTGAATTCGACGCTGAAATACGGCGATAAATTGTTGAAGATATCCGGAGAAAATGGGCTTCTACAAAGAAGAAAGTCGTCACTCTGTAATTCCAACTCCGCGTAAAACCTGGAATAGGGACTAACAGACTAAGGAATGGCTCTAGACATAACGGAATAATGAATCAAAACATATCGTTCATACACTTTGAGCTTTTTAATAGAAGCACACATCATTTTCATTTGTTTGATAAGCTCTTCTTGCTTGTTTCGTTTTGCTTTTCTGCGCTGTTTTTTACCAGCTTCAGTGCCACAAGAGCAGATCTCAATGATACTAGATGCTTCTCCAGCAATGCTAGATGCTTTAAAAGTATCTTCTTCTGAATTGTTGCATTCCTTATCATCATCTTCAACTAAAATGCTCTCATTTACGTCCACGTTGTTCTCTTGTTGCTCTTCATCTTTTCCTTCTTCAGTTTCTTCTTCTTCTTTGGTTTCTTCTTCGGTTTCATCTTCTTCTTCATTGTTTGGATTGCTTTCTTCTTTCTCTTTTTCTTCTCCATCATCTTCGTTGTGCTCCTCCGAACTTGCATGAACTTCTACTTTGATGGCAAATTCTTCTTCATCTTTTGCTTCATCTTCCTTCTCATCTTCTTCTGTTATCGCATCAATTGGTTCATTTTTTAACAATGATTCTTTTTCGACTGTCACCGTTGTTCCATCACTTTTGTGGATGACCAAAGTTTCTGGTATATCGATCATTTTCGCCTCACCCGGCGTCACAAGCACCATTTCCACAACATCATTTTCAGAATCCAACATTAAATCTTTAATTTTCTCATGTTGGACGCCTTCAACATCAGTGTCATTGCTTGAAAGAGAAAGAAAAATCAACAAAACTACTAACAGCTGCAAAATTTATTGCTTGTTTTTGAAACAGGAAGAACTGAGACGAGAGGCGTCATTCCATGTCCAACGAGGAATAAGAATATTTGTACAAATCAAATACCAAAACAAAAACATACATTGACAAAATCTTGTCCCCAATTTTAACCCCGCACTTCTCAGCAGACGACTCGGGCGTCACGTGACTGATAGTGTGAAGATTTTGGAAAACTTTTCCATCGATAAGCCATCTCGGTCCACCTTTCGAAACTTGGCCTCGAACTTTTAGGCCTAAGCTTTCGTTTCTTCGTTCCAATCGCACCAATCTGGGTTTTGATAATTCTGTGGAATTACTAATTTCTTTATTTTCATTTCGGGAATTGTTTTCATCTGTAATTACAGATGAAAACAATTCCCTATGTTTCCAATATGTTTCTTCAGGTTCTACACTGTTATCTTCAATAATTACAGCGTCATTCTCTCCTGTGATTTCAGCCATTGTTTTCCTGTTCTCTTTTGATCTCATTAGTTGTTATTGCCTTGGGAACTAGATAGAGCACGTGACTGTTTGCACGTCATTCTTTCTTGGAAGAAACCCTTGCAATGTTTGCTCGGAACAAGCAACAATAAATTACTTCCTCCAAGCAAACTATGTTGTGTATTTCTTGATTCTATGATCACGACATCACATACACTGCAGTAAGCGACAATGAAAACAACATGTTCAAAGATATTTATTTATTTATGCACACAATACTACTCGATCTAAAATACAAAAATATTTGTTCTTAAAGCTAAAAGGATAATGGTTAACCTTTAATTACAAGATTATAAGTATGAAA
This sequence comes from Sanderia malayensis, assembly GCA_013076295.1. Taxonomy (NCBI): domain Eukaryota; kingdom Metazoa; phylum Cnidaria; class Scyphozoa; order Semaeostomeae; family Pelagiidae; genus Sanderia; species Sanderia malayensis. The sequence goes on from RQOL01000718.1 coordinate 2,831,272, forward strand.
GAGTACGATTATCTACAACCAAAATATTTTTTACTGCATCCATATAGCGTTTGTTTCTCTGAAGTTAGAATACACGCGTCGGTATGATGAAAATGCAAGTCTACATATTTAAGAATGAAGCCTAGCAAAGAAGATACAATGCTTGCCAAGTTGGTAGTTTGAATGGTTGCAAATGTTTGATTACATGGCATAGATCAGAAGCACATCAAGTGTCTGTTGTCAAGGGGTCTTTTAAAAACACTACAAAGATCAGTTTGGTAAGCATTGCAACTTTCCTTGGGCTATATTACTCCTAAATGTCATGTGTATTACACAGACTGCACAGACTATGGAATGGAATGGAATAGTGTGAATACAGTTCTCTTTACGAGTCACTATCTCTGCTAGTGTTCAATCCCTTTGACAATGAATTGACTGCCTTTGTTGAACCTTTGCTTGTTCCAAGGTATGTTGCAATTGCTTTACCATAGTGATACCGAGACTTCTCCGGAAGCTCTTTCAATTCGGACAGATTCATGCGTTTCCAGTCGTTGTGAACTCGCCTGTAGTCCTCCTTCCTCCGCTTCTCATCAATTGCTAAATACATCTTTTTCACATCTTGTCTGAAAAACATGGCTTTCAAGTTTACACATCTCCTTTTTACTAAGTGTTAGCTTGGGAGAACAGTGAGGTAAAAGTCTGAAAAAATACCTGAATTTTGAGACTTCGTCATATGTCATAGAAAAGTGCTGATACTCTGGGTTTCCCATCTTTTTCACTGCCAAGGGTGGAATTGGGGGCAGACGGGTGCTACCCAAATCACCATCTTTCCCAGACAGATTCTTGCTCCTAGCAATGGTATTAATTAATTAACTCCAACTATTATAGACTTGGAATTTTGAAGACAAATAGAGGTGATTGGTATTGGTATCATACCATAATTTGACTCTGTATAATTGTCCAGGACTCTTGCTTCTAACCAATGGCAAAGGAAAACTGTTGATGCAGAAAGAGGGTGTCATTTTGATATGGCATATAATCCACTATTGCACAGTAACACAAAGATCAATGCTATTAAGTTAAGTGTTTTGAATAATTAACTAGTTTTTCTTACTTGTCCATTCTTAGGGACTGTTCTGGCTCTGTAATAGAAGACAGCTTTGATTAAAAAGGTGAAAGAAAGATGGGGGAAGCAATCGAGCACAGCCATGATAAGAGCAAAAGACAATGATAAGAGAAAGGTTTGACAAAGTTCACTAACCAACAATATTCAAGGCGGTCTCTCTTTGTCCATAAGATCCCCAAGAGTCATAGTAAGGCTCCTGGTCCTTTAGACAATAATCAATTAAATATTTGTTATAATATGGACCCAAACTGTTGAATATATCAGGCGAATAAGGCTTCCTGAAAAATAAACACACATATTCAACAATTAAAGCAAGCATAGGAATTATAATTAATACACAAACATTTTGTTTTCATAAGGATTAATGCAAACACCAGTATTCTAAGGATGATGTTACTCACGTCTTAGGTCTTTCAATTGTTGATGCAGCTGTCACCATTTCCGTTCTCAACCTTTCCAATTCTGCAATCATCTGAATTCTTGCTTTGCTTTCTGTGGATCCCCTTGATATTCCTCCTCTGGATTCTTTTTCATCTTTTGCTTCTTTCTCTTCTTTAGCTTCTTTCTCTTCTTTTGCTTCTGTCTTCTCTTTTGTTTCTTCTTTTATTTCTTCCTTAGTTTCTATCTTCTCTTTCATTTCTTCCTTGGTTTCTTTTGCCTCTGATGCACCAGATTCTTCCTCATCATGCTGTTCTGACTCCTATAAACAATCCCCCAGAATTCTATTACTACCTATACAAAAACCTATGCAAAAATGACTCGCTACTAGGGGGCACATGCATTTGCAAGCTTACGCAATGCGATATCCTATGGTCTGAATAACTATAGATGCACAACTTAATTTTTTACCTTGTTATGTATTCAGCATGTTATGTTATTGATAGATACATACTGACAATAAGGGTATATAAATTGCAATTAAATTAGCAAGGAGATCTTCCTGATTCCAAGCCTACCAACTGTGTTAAAAGCAAACCATGATCTATCTAAATCTCATTTTCAGCACGGGAAACCGGCCTCTGCTCGTTAAATATCAAGTATAAATATATATTTCCTGTTTCCAGTAGCGCGTTACTTTACCTGGTTTTGATTCTGCTGATTAATTTCGTTTTCATTTTCTTCGGATGCCATTTTATTTCACTCAAAATTCGCCAATAAATCACTTTTTTGTTGCATTAAATAAATATCAAAATCGAGTCAAAAAGTCACCATTGTTTATCACTTTCGAATCTTTAATTTCCATATCTATGATGTCGTCATGTCGTCATGGAAACATGCAGCCTCCTATTCGACTTGAGGCTCTTATTCCCGCCAACTTTGGCGAGTGCATGAAGCTTGCATGCTGTCATGATGAAGTGTATTGGGATTTTTTGAGGAAATTATGGTTTTACCTTTGGATTTTTTGCCAAAAGCCCTTCGGCAGTCGTTAATGAAATTTCAGAAAGATGGAATTCGCTTTGGAATCGAAAAAGAAGGAAGGTGAGACAACTTTAACAGTAGTCGGTGGGAGATCGTGAATCAGGCCAGACCAGGCGAACGTCCGTGTGGGGTTGTTGTTAGGGTTCAGATTAGGGTTGGGGTTAAATTAAATAAAGATTTATTAATCATGTGTTATTAACTGATTATTTTTGCTCTGACTGAGATTCATTTTCTCGTAGATGCCTTATTGGAGATGAGATGGGTCTTGGGAAAACTCTGCAAGCTTTATCAATCGCATTCTATTACAAACGTAGTTGGCCGTTACTCATTGTTGTCCCCGCATCATTGAGACTACCTTGGGTAGATGAAATCGAAAGATGGCTTCCAGAAATACAACCAGAAGATATCAACTTGGTGAAGAATTCTGCTGACATAGCGTAAGTTTTCTTTTCACAGATAAAACAAGATTTAGCCATCTCAGCCAATGTTAATCACCTATAATACATTTCACAATACTTAACCAAATGATTCTTTATTAACACACAGAGCTCTATCAACAGCAAAGATCAGCATTATAAGTTACGGTCTGTTTAGTTTTGGTGGCCATGGTAATTTTATGACAGGCTTGTTGAAGAGTCTTGAAAAGACCAAATTTGGTATTGCCATTTTGGATGAATCGCATATGATCAAGAATAGAGCTGCAACAAGAACAAAGAGGATTGAAAAATTGGTGAAGAAAATTCGCAAAGTCATCCTGCTCTCTGGAACACCATCTTTAGCAAGACCCGAAGAGGTGATCAATTTTTATTTTTACTCAATACTTTCATCTCTCTGCAATTCTACTAAAACTAACTCTGCAGTTGTTTTTTTATAGCTTTACAGCCAGGTGAACATTATACACCCGGGTTTGCTTGGAAATTGGAATAGTTTTGGTCAGCGATATTGTGATGGGCAGTATACACTTCAGGTGGTCAAAGGGGGCAGAACAATCCATAAATTTAACACAAGGTAATCGACAAGGACTTTCAATAAGGCCTGAATACGATACACTTACATTTCTTTATCTTTGTCACTTGTGTCCCCCGCTCCTTTGACCTTCAGAAAGTCAGACTTTGAACTTTGACCTTCCACGAGAATAGTGTATCATCTAAGTTATCTTGTTACATATTTGAAGGATAATTTAAACTTTTTTAGTGGAGCATCAAATTTACAAGAACTTCACGATGTCTTAAAGAGTAATCTGATGATACGCAGGCTAAAAAAAGATGTAAGTTGCTGTTTTATAATATTCATAAAGTTTATTGTGTTGTCTTTCATCATTGTATGTTCCTTTCGTCCCTATTTGCATGGATAGTTTCTTATTTCTTGTTGTCATGTTTATTTTATCAATTCATCTTTCTCAACTTTCCAGGTGCTCACCCAGCTACCTGCAAAGAGAAGACAAAGAATCAGATTTGAAATCACTGGCAATTCTCGAAACAACAAGGTTTGAAAAAACCCCATCTTCTTGACGTTAGTTAAGACATCTTCCTCTGGCTCACAATCATTCTGGTTAGTTTGGTTGGTTAACAATATGATGTACCTTACAGGAACTTGAGAAGAGTTCAGATGAATTCAAGAAAGTAATTACCAATATCAAGCATCAATATAATGAAGAAACTGGTGAAAAACTTGCAACTAAGACTGATGTATATTGTGCCATGCTCAAACTTTTTACTGCAACAGGGCTTGCTAAGGTTTGTGCCTGCATGTTACTCATATTTTTTGCTAAATTATGCTACATTTTTGCAGGTTTTCTCCAGAACATTTCCTGTATGCTTAATTTGTCCTGCTTTCTCAATCTATATACTACTAGGCACTACTACTGCATGTATTCTTTGCCATATCCATGCACGGATTCCATAACTTTCAACTTGATTCTATAGGCTGGTGCAATACAGCAGTACATTGAAAGTTTGCTGGATGGAATGGACAACAAATTCATTGTCTTCTGTTTCCATCTTGCCGTTATTGATGTTGTTGCAGAAGTCCTTGCTAAGAGACGCGTTAAATACGTTAGGATAGCTGGTGATGTCCCCCCTGACATGAGAGCAGTTAGTATCAACCTTGTATGGATTGCAAACACGTTTCAGGGGTTAGGCTGCTGCTGAAAGAATTATTCATGTTATATACATACATTATGCCATCTCTCTGTAATTTCAGGGCTATGTTCGTGAATTTCAAACAAATCCAGCATGTCGTGTTGCTGTGCTAAGCATCACAGCCTCTTGTGTGGTAAGCTCAAAAGTTTCCTTTCCTCATGTGCTTGTTTACAGGATGATGAGACCCCCTAGAAACATAACATACAATGTACTCTTCTTAGCGAGTCTTACAGGGCCTTCGGGGGGTAATTCTTTATTGATTAATGTCAAGTTTTGTATCACACAGGGCTTGACATTAACTGCAGCTGATCACGTTGTGTTTGCTGAGCTGCATTGGACGCCTGGTATTATGCAACAAGCTGAAGACCGATGCCATCGCATTGGCCAAAAAAATGCCGTTCAAATCCACTATCTTGTCGCCAAAGGAACGATCGATGACGTACTCTGGTCCATGCTGTCTAGAAAGGTTAGAAACCAGTTTAAATTGTGTCCTCTTGTAACGTTCTAAAAATGACGTCACATTTATTTTCGAACATTGCGTCAGCATTCGAACTCTATTTTCGAACTCTATTTTCGAACATTGCAATGTGCTCCTCGTTGGCTTGTTTTGTCGTGTCACAGCACATTAGCTGGGCCAGCGTCGGGTTCAAATGGTCTGATATGGTTGCTGTATTTCTTTACGTTTCTACTTACAGTTGACGGTCACAAGCGAGGCTCTCAATGGCAAGACACAGCTTTTGACTGCAGATGAGGCTGAGCGAGATCAAACTGATTTGTTATCGCTGTGTAAAGCCTGGATTCCTAATGATGATGATGATGATGATGATGATAATGCATCCTATCTTTTCACTCCTGTAAGTTTTATAAGACTCGAGGTTTTTTGAGTATATACCTCGCTTGTTAGATGCTTTTCAGGCACACATTGTTGTTAATAGAAGATAATTATTTTTATTTTTAGAAAACTGCGAAGAAAGCTGACAAAAACCAAAGAGATATACGCAGTTGTTTTGCTATGAGCAGCCAGGAAGATCCAGAAAAGACAAGAAAAAAGCGAAAAGTAAGCAGATATCACGAGCAGGGGCTGATCAGCATATCTGATGATGATGGTGATAGTGAGGATTTTAAAGTCATTAGTAAAGTTAAGAAGAAAAGAAAACAAGCGATTGACGAAGGGCAATTTAAAAGAGCTAATGTTGCATCAATGGAAGTTGGGATTGAAGGTTTATCTACAATTACAATTGCAGAGAGCAATTCTGCTTGCTCGAGCAAGACTATGGGGCTGAATTGCGCGGGAAGTAATAAAGAATCTATGATCTCTATTGGTGGGTTTGCTGCTGTCGCAAAGGACCCTGGGTGTATTGTTCTTGAAGAAGCATCGAATGTAGAGAGTGATGTCATTGGCTGTGAGGATGCTGGGGCAATTGAATGTATGGATGATGAAGTGGAATATTTGTGCAACGCTGAGAGGATTGCAACTTCGAGCTTCGGTGCATATTCTAGTGATGGGAAGGATGAGAATATTTCGCAAAGCATTCACGATGCTTCGTTTAGTAGCGTTAGGTCTGGGAGTAGCTATACATCGATTGGGATTGAAGTGGATGATGATGTAATGAATGCAAATTGGAGCTGTCCATCCTGTACCTTTTTGAATCATGCTCAGTTGGAGCTGTGCGAAATGTGTGATACGAAGAAGCCTGACATGTTCACAAGAATCAAGGAGAGGAGAAAGAAGCGACACAGGACACGGAAATGCGATTGCAATGGAGATGGTATGAAGAATGGATCAGGTTGTCCCTCTTATGCATCTCTTGGTGATGACAATGAGACGTATTCTAATGTGAACTTGCTTGATGAAGTTGATGCAGATCTTAACTCAGTTTGTCAGTTGAAGAATGCGAAGGGATGGGTGGAAGAGAGCTGTTGTGCATTGGGAACTGAAGTTAGTTCTTCTTTAAAAGGCAACAATGGTATTTCAGTTAAGGACAGCGTAGTCAGGGAAACATGTTCTAAGACTGACTTCGATTCCGATATCAATGTGGTGTCCATTAAGGAAGGTCGTTGTGTGATTAATGAAGATTGTCAAAAAGAGGAAGAAGAATGCCAAAGAAAGAAAAAGGGAGATTTTTTTGACGAAGAACTTGATATTGTTGATTGTAGCTGGAATGGTTTGGAAGAAGTAATCTCGACATCTTCACAATCAGACAAGCGTTTATCATTTCAAGAAAAAGTACAAACAAAATTAGAAACAGAGCCATTGGGAAAGGATTTGTTTGGCTTCAAGACTGCCTCTGAATTATACGCCGAGAAAGAAATGGAAATGGCAACAATGAATCCCAGTCTGAATCAAAGTATGAATATCAGTCTGAATGGAGGCCTGAATACCAGTCTGAATACCAATTTGGAAGACCCATTGAAAGACGATTCAAATGCAAAATGCAATGAAGATTTAGAAAAGGTTTTCAATGCTGATGAGGATATTGCTGAAGATGGACTGTTATGTGATGGTTTCAATAGTGATATTTCCATTCTATCTTCTGACAAGAGTAATTATGACAGTGATGAAGAAGATGAAGTAGTTGAGGCCCTCAATCTTCATTATAAACTGAGTTTTGAAAGTGACCGTGTTTACTTGTATGACGAGGTGCGTTTTATGACACGACCCCCTGGCTTTTTAGCAGCTATTTCCTATTCCGTGCCTATTTGGTATTCCCCATCCTCTATCGATTCCGTATTCCCGATTCCCTACTTATTCAGCGGTCCCACTTATATCAATCGTGTTAATGCATTGTATCATCAATTCTGTTGTAATTTTCGTTTATTAGGATGGCGTACCATTAAATGTGAACTTCCAAGTACCCCAGCTGGGTTTCTTAGATCCTGAAGATCTTCCTAGGATATTTACGAATGTTGACAATATGAAGCAGTTGAAAGTACTCTGCAGAGAATGGCATTCGTGAGTAAAATCAACACTTTTAGTCATCGAAGCCTTGCCATGTCACATGTAATTCGTTGAGCGAATTGTCTTTTGAAAATCTCGAATCGAAGTATCAGATTGCAACTTCACTCCTGTATTTATTTGCGTTCCATTTTCAGGTTGACAGTAACAAAGCAACGAATGATCCGAAAGTCTGGTAGAATATTCAAAAGTCCATTGCAAGTCTACCAAGAGCTGAAGGAGGTATGTCTTTTGCATTTCACATTATTTTTTAGCCTTGGTTCTAGATAATGGCATTTGTTCTAGGTTTTTCATCCACGTTCCCCTCTTTACATTGTAGATTAGATATAATCCAAGCAAAGAAAGGTTCACATCAAAGGTAGCTATCAATTGATGATATACACTTTCTACACTATAATACAGCTCATGCATACATATTGCAGCAGTCATTTACCTAAGGTCTCCGCTTTTCTTTCAGCAAAAACGAAATGAAAAGGTTTTGACAATTGCTGATATGATAGGAGGGAAAGTTACAGAGGTTTCAAAATCCAAACCCCGAAGGTCGAAAGCGAATAAGAACCAGAACAGATCAGAAGCAGGTAATTATTACTATTACGAAGTCTGTATTTCGATTTACCGAAAAAGTGCTCGATACATTAAAGTAGAGTGATATATATGCTGGTACATCTCCTGATGAGTGGGAAACCACGAAACAGGCTTGTCGAGATGAAGAGTTTAGTCTTTTGAATCTTTTCTTTTTCGTGCATAATTATTGCTATTATGTATGATAATTAATACTACTGTGTCTAATTATTATTATATGTCTAATCATTACTATAATGTTTAATTGTTATTATTATGTCTAATTATTATTATCATGCAATGGTAAGCAGTGGCGTATATAGGAAATTTTATAGGGGGGTGGGCAAGAAATTCAGATTTTGCGACAAAAATTTTACAAGCATTTTTGTTTCTTCAACACTATGAATATAAGATAAGGAAATTAGCTAGAACTGAACGTAAACAGAAGGTATCTATTTTCCGACAAGATCAGAAGTTTTCCGACAAAACGGCAGTTTAGCTCTACAGGGTGTTTTTTGCCCCCTGACCCCCCTTTATCTACGCCACTGGCCGAAGTTTTAGGGTTAGGGCTAGGGTTAGGGTTAGGGTTACGTATTGCGGAGGAGAAAGGTGGTCAGTATGCGCAGTAGCATATATGTAGGTACTGCGCAGGAGCATATATGACGTGACGCTGGTTGATGCATTGGCCTTAGGTTTAGGGTTAGGGTTAGGGCTAGGGTTAGGGTTAGGGTTACGTATTGCGGAGGAGAAATGTGGTCAGTATGCGCAGTAGCATATATGTAGGTACTGCGCAGGAGCATATATGACGTGACGCTGGTTGATGCATTGGCCTTAGGTTTAGGGTTAGGGTTAGGGTTAGGGTTAGGGTTAGGGTTACGTATTGCGGAGGAGAAAGGTGGTCAGTATGCGCAGTAGCATATATGTAGGTACTGCGCAGGAGCATATATGACGTGACGCTGGTTGATGCATTGGCCTTAGGTTTAGGGTTAGGGCTAGGGTTAGGGTTAGGGTTAGGGTTACGTAATGCGGAGGAGAAAGGTGGTCAGTATGCGCAGTAGCATATACGTAGGTACTGCGCAGAAGCATATATGACGTGACGCTGGTTGATGCATTGGCCTTAGGTTTAGGGTTAGGGTTAGGGTTAGGGTTACGTAATGCGGAGGAGAAAGGTGGTCAGTATGCGCAGTAGCATATACGTAGGTACTGCGCAGGAGCATATATGACGTGACGCTGGTTGATGGATTGGCCTTAGGTTTAGGGTTAGGGCTAGGGCTAGGGTTAGGGTTAGGGTTAGGGTTACGTAATGCGGAGGAGAAAGGTGGTCAGTATGCGCAGTAGCATATACGTAGGTACTGCGCAGGAGCATATATGACGTGACGCTGGTTGATGCATTGGCCTTAGGTTTAGGGTTAGGGCTAGGGTTAGGGTTAGGGTTACGTATTGCGGAGGAGAAAGGTGGTCAGTATGCGCAGTAGCATATACGTAGGTACTGCGCAGGAGCATATATGACGTGACGCTGGTTGATGCATTGGCCTTAGGTTTAGGGTTAGGGCTAGGGTTAGGGTTAGGGTTAGGGTTACGTAATGCGGAGGAGAAAGGTGGTCAGTATGCGCAGTAGCATATACGTAGGTACTGCGCAGGAGCATATATGACGTGACGCTGGTTGATGCATTGGCCTTAGGTTTAGGGTTAGGGCTAGGGTGAGGGTTAGGGTTAGGGTTAGGGTTACGTAATGCGGAGGAGAAAGGTGGTCAGTATGCGCAGTAACATTTATGTAGGTACTGCGCAGGAGCATATATGACGTGACGCTGGTTGATGATTTATTGTGGAACGAAGGACCCGGCCTAAATTTATTGAATTACAGAAAATGTTGTAAAAATTAATAGTTTTGGATATACTGGATAATACGTATGATCAAATTAAAGGTAAGTGACATGGTTTTGACATCCCACAAGCTTACTGAAATATTGGCTGATGCGATACGGGATTTTACTGAAGTATTCCAGAACTTTACTAAAATCTGAATTTTCAACTTGTGTAACACCACACGGTTTTGCTTGCTAAAGGTTCCACAACGAAGAAAATCAATTATTTTCAGCCTAAGCGACTTTAAATATGTAACGGAATATATGGCCGCTGCAATTCTTTGAATTGATTCACTTGTGTAAGGGATAGGTATAGGTATAATAATAGTGATCTGCCACAACTGCATTTCCTTTCGAATTGGAGAAGTGTTGCATTTGGTAATATTCCAGTAAACTTTTAGGATGTCAAAACCCTGTCACTTACCTTTATTTAGAGCTCACATATTATATCTAGTACATCCAAGATTTTAATTCAAAAACTGTTTTGGTTATTCGATTAATTTAGGCCTTTTGTATCGTTCCGTAAAAAAATAAACAAAATACCGACATTTGAAACGTTTTTGTCATTATCGAAATTTCACTAGTATTCTCATATTATATGCTTTACAACAGTATGCATATGTCAATCTTGTTTACCATTATTTTCCTCCAGAGCGAGCATTTAATTTTGGACTCATTGATATGCAAAAGCGATTTGCCCTTTATATTTATTAGGTATTTATTTTCCGACAAGATCAAAAATTTTCCGACAAAACGGCAGTTTAGTTTCATAGTGGGGTTTCCCCCCCCCCCCTGACCCCCATCCATCTACGCCACTGATGGTATTAAAGTCGCTTTTATTTGTAGTTTCTAGTGATGATCGTATGAGTGAAAGCTCTTTGGGAGATGGCTCCATGCAGCTCTTACAAGCAATTGACACGCATGGCAATCCACTCTGCCTGTTTTGTAACAACCCCGTGAAGAATGGCTTTAAACCTGGTTCACCTGAGGCAAAATTTTGTTCATCAATTTGTAAAGACGAGTATCAAGTTAGTTTATGTTTATGTTTCTCCTATTTTTAATGTTTGCAGGAGTTGTTGAATCATGTATTTCATGCGAGTTGTCAGAACCTGTTACTTAGTCTACGTTATTAGGCTAGGACTAAGCAGATACACTAGATGACAGCTTTTGTTAAGATTGCATCATTTGCTTCCAATGTTTTACGTTTTTTTTAGTTTCGTAGTGACACCAGGTCAGGGTTGGTTCGAACTCGTCTTTTTGAGTTGCAAAAAGGAGTTTGTCAGATCTGTCAATTGGACACTAGTGAATTGTTTCAACGTGTCAAAGCATTGAGAAAACGGGAACGAAGAAATTTGATTGAAACAACAAACTTTACATCATTGTCAGCCAATGCTCTCAATAATATTATCTTGTCACCGAAACAAGGAATGGTTAGTTGTTTTGATGTTTTCCACTTTCGCTTTATGCAATTTTCTTTAACAATAATAGCAGTTATCTTTTTGAAAGGAAAAGATAGCTGCTATTACCAATGCCTTCATATTCAATATTGATACCCGGATAATTGTAGAGAAAGAGAAATGATTGCGTCATTCCATACTTGTAAAAAGTAGCTGCAACTAATAAGATATAAAAGTTAAGCATAGAGCATGGATAAAAACAACAAGATAGGTGGGTGCATTAGCCGAATTTTAAAGATGTTTACGTTGATTTGTTTACTTTCTTTTTTTTGTTTAGTTTTGGGAGGCTGATCACATTCATGCAGTAAGCGAAGGAGGTGGCGAATGCGGTCTTGAAAATTATCGGACACTTTGCATTCCATGTCACAAGCAGGTAACAGCAGACCTGATGGTCAGATTAAGACAAAAGAAGAAAATGGACAAGGCAAAGGCTGAAGGGAATAAAGACATCTTGGGCTACTTTGATACAGGTAGTCATTCACCGCTCACGATTAACTTATCACAATACTGGACAAGTGTTTTGGGACACATGCTTTCTCTGGAGGCAACATTAAGGGGGGGGTTAAGAATGCGTGGAAAGTTCGTGAAATTCGCACACTTACGGCTTTGATATTGTTATGTCGAGTGATGTTCTGAGTTAACTTTGTTCGTGTGTTAAATAGTGTTAGTTTTGTTGTTTCAGGTACAGTTGGAAAATCAGTTAGTGCAAAGAAGAAACGAGAGCGATCTAGTCGTGGTGTTAAGCAGGTATTGAAGACGAATAAGAATGGCGAGTCAGGTAAGGATTTTGGGGTTGTTACTGCATCTCAAGCTGGCTCCAATGTCAAGGTAGCAGAGCCTGCGATGTCCACTCATAATACTAAGTCTAGCACTTGCAAAGAGCGTTTCCACGGCAAAGAAGTAGACCCTCGTCCCACGTCAGCCAAGACTCAGGTTTCTCGTTGTGAAGAAGAGGTTTGTGCTGTTACTAATATGGGTAAAACCAGGGAGGTTAAAGAAAGTGCAAGTTTTTCTTTAGCTCGAATAGCCGCCGGAAACAAAAGAGATGTTAAAATAGCAGATGACTATATTGCGAAGTTGATCGCTAGATCATCACAACAGAAGAGTACAACAAAGTGACGTAAGTAAGCAGAGTTTTATAACTAATGTTTGGTATCTAATTGTAATTAATATCTAAAATGTTTTATTTCTGTTGTTTTGTTTATCTTGATATACCCTGGGGAATTCACGACCCCCATGTTCTGTTAGTTTTACTGTTGATAATCATGAATAGTTTTAAGAATAAATATCGTTTATCATTTTAAAATTAAGTGTTTGCGTGTAAATAAGAATTATTAAATTTAAATTTTAAGTTTTGATTAATATATTAATATAATAGTGGTCTTTAGATTGTATTATTTTTGTTACTCAGGGAAGGCCACATCAATTTCCAACACTCACTACACACGTGCATAATAATTGGTTCAAATTCTCCAGTAAACTCGTGTCTCAATATTTTGCTTTTTATTCATTGCTATAGTGATATGTTAATTTGTTTATGGGGTTCAATACCCATTGATTTGTATTGTACCACTTCCCTGCCACCGCTCACCTCAAATTAACAAGGGCGTTTCATCTTTCGTGGTAACACGAATAATAGGTTTCAGTTTTAAATTTATATATTTAGAATTGTAATTGTTCTCAAAGCATTAATCTTCACTCACTGACAGGTGGTTTGTTTATTTGAGTCAGTGTGAAATTTAAAAGGATTTTCAACTGGTTTCTAATTAATTATTTATAATTTCTTCGTCATAACGGGTTGATGGAGCTTATGAAGTTGTTCTGCAGATATAAGTTTATTGAATCATCCAATTTATTGTTTAATCAATATTGTTATGTCTTTGAGAGTTTGAAAAAGGCTTGAATTTAAGTTTGACCTGAGCTAAAAGGTTGGGAAGACATCAAGAAGCAAATGAATTTGCAAGTATTTTCTTTAATCACACATAGCATCGTTCCTTTTCAAAATTACGATAATTTGTTATCTTCCTGTTAGGCAATCTATATGTGTTTATATGTTCCATGAAATATAAATGTTTTCAATTTTATTTCAGATTCTGCCAGCAATGAAAGAATCGTCTCCATAATGCTCAAAGTAAGTCTCCTCCTTTTTTTGTTTCGAAACTCTTCTTTTCTTACCATATGTATTCTCAAAATACCAGGTAATGTCTCCTTAATGTTGCAACTTTGGTTGCCTGCTTTTGATATCCTCTGCTTCTATATTGTTAGACAAACTAAATAAAAAAGCAACTGGAAGTATCTGGCTTTGAAAATGGTCTTTCCAAGGTGGACCATCTTCGGCTTATTATTGCTGCTAACATTTGTCAGTAAGTACTTTTTAATTAGCAAGATATTTTCTCTAATTTTTCCTCGTCCTTTTTCTTTGAGTCGATGTTTTGTTGTTCTTTCGTGTTTCCTTTCTGCGTGGCTTTTCATATTTTGAAATGTTTTTTTTTCCAGACGTTTGTTTTGGAGATATTAACGAGAAGCTTCTCATGGAAAACCTGCTCGCCAACTATTCCTCACACGTCAGACCCAGTGACCTAAATGACATCAACAAACCTGTCGATATCCAGCTAGACATGAGGCTTCTTCAAGTTTTTGAATTGGTGAGTGGTAAATTTATCATTAGCTCTGCAGAAACCTAACCCATAGACCTAATAGATAAACTAGATAGATAAACCTAACTTTGTCTGAAATGTGACAAATACCTTTTCTTGGAGTCGTTTTGTTTCTCTGACAAGACTTCCCCAATTCACCCACCATAGCTTAGTTATTTCAGGTCTCTGTTGTATCCTAACATCTGTACTTTCTTTCATTCTATTTTTCTCCAGGAGGAAAAAAGTCAAGTATTAACATCCAGCGTATTTATTCACCAGGTAGATAATTATGATAATTACGATTGCACATTTATTTCTGTTGACTTATACCCAGCCTTACTTTTTAATAGTTTGCAATATCGGTAATGTTTTTCCTGTATTTTTTAGAGCTGGGTCGACAAACGATTGGTTTGGAATGAAAGTTTTTATGGAAATATAACAACCTTGCTGTTCGATCCTTCGCTTCTTTGGACTCCAGATGTTGTTGTCATGAACAAGTTAGTGAGAATTTCCTTTTTGCTACTTCCATTCTTCTTGTACAACCTATGCTTGTGTTCTCCTATCTCTGATCTCCATGTAATACCTTTTATTTTTCCAATTTCGTCCACTTTGCATAAACAGAATACCTTTACATTCTAGTGCTGTGAATGAATACAGTGGAAAGTCTGTTGGTATGTCGGCCCCAGTCCATGTGTATTGCGACGGGAAAATCGTATGGTACAGTGATGCTATCGTGAAAAGCTATTGCAAGATGAAGGTTGCTTATTTTCCATTTGACGAGCAGCTCTGTCATGTCAACTTCTCTTCGTGGTCTTACAACCAAACCGACCTAAGGTTAATTGCTCCAGAAAACAATAGGAAAATTCTCCTTAATTACACAGGTAATTGTAGTATTGATTGGTTAATTACGATTAATGAAGGTCCTCTTGCTGATTAATGTAGGCATAGATTGATGAATTTTTATTTGTTTTGCAGAAAACGGTGCTTGGAATTTAGACGATGTGCATATTTCTTCTTCCACTACGTCATTGACATTTTTGAGTCCAAGAATTCCCAAATCATTGATCATTTTCAGTTTCCATCTGAAGAGGAAAGCATTCTACTATTTCGTTTATTTATTTGCTCCGTGTTTTTTGTGTTCACTGCTGATGATCATGGTGTTTATTTTGCCTCCTGACTGCGGGGAGAGAATGGTTGTTGGTATCACCTCCATGCTTGCGTTAACTGTCTTCTTTCTACTGGCTGCTAAAAATATTCCTGAAACATCTGAAGATATACCACTTATGGGCAAGTATGTACATTTACTTACCGTCCTATCAACTACCTAATTTATTTGATTGGTACTTTACTGCTTTATTACCTGGCATTGTGAGTGGCCTTTTATAATTCTCAACCTTTTACTGAATTATTAACAAGGATGGAAAACCACCACTTTCTATTCCTGTGTATTTTCTCCCATTCTTGTTCATCTTCTCCCATCATTATTAATCTTCTCCCATCCTTATTAATCTTTTTTCATCTTTGTTCAGGTATTATTCAGTGACACTAGTTCAAATGGCAATTGCTCTTCTCTGCACTGCAATTGTTCTAAAGTTCCACTACTCCTCGTCCAAAATGCCCCCATGGATCAGGGTATGTCAATAGTGCTCTTCATATTACAGCATTTTGCAATTAATATTGAGGTACGGTTCTCACGATGACTGATCATTGTTATACAGGTATACATCATGAAGCACCTGGCTAGACTTGTCAGAATTGTGACACCTCTGAACTGCAAAAGTAAATCGACAGGTAACCTCAAATCATTCAATATTCTTCAGGACATGTTTCATTCTTCATATTTCTCTCCGAATTCTGTTATTCTTTTTGCCAATTTAACAATGGTAGATACTAACTTATTTGTTTCTTGTAGCACCTGACCAGCCAAAGGCGAAGAGGGTTCACTGCAAATCGCCCCAGAGTGAGACGAGTGGACTGGTGTTGCTTGCAGAGAACCTCATTGATGACGCCATAGATGGCGCAAAACAGGATGAATGGAAACTGGCTGCAAAAGTAATCAATCGGTTCTTTCTTATCGGTTATCTCTTGACATGCTTTTTCAGTGTTTTTGGAATTTTTGCACAAACTCCAGGCGTCTTTAGCTCTCCACCAAGCCTTGATGATCTTTATTCTTAAATTAATGGAAAAAACGTTCATCTACTTTGCACATTACTTGCAAGACGCCAAGAGAAAAATTTCTCACATTAGGGCCAATTATTGTCCCAGATATTACAGCTCTAACTGGGCTCCATGGCACGAATATTTTCTTTTTGCAGCCCAAGCACCTTTCAGCTTTATGTAAACTTTTTCATTTATCATTGAAGTAATTATTTGAGTCTTTGATGCTTTGTTGCTTATGCATGCATATTTTGAGCTTTTCATTGGAGCCCTCAGAAACAGTACAACTTCAAACAGCTAACGATGACATATATTTACATCTTCGAATCGAGGCTGATATCATTTAAATAACCCGCAGAATATCCCGCGATAAATACCACGTGAATTCTTTATCCAGCAATGCAATGCGGTTGTTCGTCGCGTGCTCTGTTCCTTTCCTCTGAAGATTTTCAAGAAAAAGCAACATGGAAGAAAGTTCGCCAAGCTCACGAGTTTTTCAAGGTGAGGTTTTGCTATTTCGCTTTAAATTTATCATTGCAATAAACTTCAAATTGATTACTTGTTATTTGTTGGGATTATTTTTATAGTTTAAGGTAGTTTACCAAAATATTTGCGTTAGAACGTTCGACTATTTGACTTGAGTATCTTCGGCCTATAGGCCTAATTTTTTCGTCAACTATTTGCAATGTGTTACCTTTTCTACCCACAGTTAGCCAACATGGTAATTCCAATTTGTGGACATGAAGTTGGTTATTCACTAGAAATTATGAAGAAAAAAGACCGTTCTTTCGAAGTCGAAATTTTGGACGAATAAATAAATATTTTCCATTTCTTACATTTCATGTACAATTTTGTTTATAAAAAACTTTAGGGATGTTTTTTCTGGGAATTTCATAGGAATAGGCTAACCTACAGCAAATAAAGATTAATATAATAGTAAGTAAGTTAATTATTTAGGATTTTTAAGGAATTCTCTTCTAGCTATTAGGATTACACTCAGGCTAATTTAGAAATGCGCATTATGTAACTAGGATAAGCGCAGTAAAGTAGCGTAAATATACAATTAGGCTAGAGGGATGAAGGGTGGGTTAGTAGAGGGTGGTGCAAACAGGGGGTAGGGTGGCGGCGGTGGTTGTAGGGGGCAGTAGCCTCCTATGGTCATCGCAGCCTATGGCCGTAGGGAACCCTGGCCCTGCGGTCGCTGCTTTGTCCCGGACGCTCTGTTCCGTAAAAGGTGGGAGGAAGTAAAGATTTAATTTAAAAACCTACCCGGCCATGTCCGCCTTGCCAAGCCCTGTCCAGTGGAGTGCTGTAGGCTGCCTTGCTTTGCCATATGATCTCATGTGCTCAAAGCCCTCTATCTGTTTCAACCAAGTTGTCGTATTCGTGGAAAACGCCTCTATTCCCAAGGGATGAGAAAATGTCGCATCTATACAATATTACTCAATCACAATGCATCATTATCACAATTCCTATCCAAGTTCAAATTTCCGAAATTCCATTAACAAACGACCTGGCTTCGAAGCATGTTACGATTCAACAAAGCCTTAGAATATAACTCTCAAAGTCTGAAAACGCAAACTGTTCACATATAAGCCAAATGTTTCCTAAGCCCCTAAACGTGAGGCAAATTGTTCATGAGAGTAGTAAGCATTGCCCCCCGTAGGCCATAGCGTCATTGCATTTACTGCACCCCCCAGGCCGTATCATCATTATTTGATCAGACGAATGGCTGAACATCACAATACAAAAGCGAGGACCACAATACATTTTAGCCCATTATATATGAAAGAATCCATGTCAAACAAATGAAAGTCTTTGTGCAAATTAAAAACAAAAAATTAAATGAAAAATACTCTATCTATATAAAGCTGATTCCTCTTGATAGTACAATCTCTAGTTCAACCAATCTAACAGAACTAATTACATTACGCTAATATCTCCAACCAAATGAAGCTAATATCTCTGTCTCTATTAGGCTAATACCTCTCTCTTAATTAAGGCATGCATCTGACAAAATCATGTTGATGTCTCCAGCTTAATCAAGCTAACAAAACTAGTTACATTATGCTGATACCACCAAATAAATTAAGCTAATAACTCTGTCTCAATGACGCTATAAATCTGGCTAAATCAAACTGACATAAATAGATACAATACGCTGATAAAACCAACTAAAAGAAGCTAATACCTCTGTCTCAATTAAGCTAATACCTCTGTCCCAATTAAGCTAGTACATCTGTCTTAATTAAGCTAGTGCCTCGGTCTTAATTAAGCTATGGAGTTGACAAAATCAGGTTGTTATCTCTTGCATAATCAAGGTGATACAACTAGTTACATTATGCTCATACCATCAACTAAATTCAGCTAATAACTCTGTCTCAATTACGCTATAAATCTGGCTAAATCAAACTGATATAAATAGATACAATACGCTGATACAACCAACCAAAGGAAGCTAATACCTCTATTTCAATTAAGCTAGTACTCTGTCTTAATTAAGCTAGTACCTCTGTCTTAATTAAGCTATGGATTTGACAAAATCACCTTGATATTCCTGGCTTCATCAAGCTAAACAAACATGTTACATTATGCTCGTACCATCAATGGCTATACTAAAATATCAATATATCTAGAAGTGGTACATATCTAACTGAACAAAACTATAATAATATTCCAAAGACAAAATAAACGAAACAGCCCCTTGTTTCCTCTACTTTATCTTCTATCTAACTATCTAAACAACTTCATAATATATCTGGATAAAAATAAAACAAAAGTAAATGCACAAAAAATTCATTTGAATGGATGAATTATAACCTATTTCGGAAGCCAGGATCAGGGTTCAGGGTACAAGCTTTTGGGTAAATGACGTCAGAGCAGACCGATATCAAATTCAGCGACCCAGGCTTCAACTACGATGACGCGTACAATGCTTAATACTTCTCCTAGTTTTAGATGTAAACAGATCACAATTCTCATCCTCCTTAAGAAATACTGCGCAGAAATGAAGAAACATAACAGTTTTCAGCCTTTTAGCCCCAATCCTTACATTCTTAGGAACTTGGATATTCATGTGACATGACAACATTGTGAAAGAATAACATTAATATAGAAGAAACATTTTCTCACCTTGAGAATGGAGGCGCAGACCAAGAACACGACAAGCAGGTTGATTCAGAGTCAAGGACAAAAAGCCATGAAGACCATATGACGCAGCAAGGTAGTCCAACAGCAACTCCACTGGAACAGGGCTTGGCATGACGGACAAAGCCGTGCGCTTACAATCACGAAATCTACAAAAAGAATTATACAAATATTAATATTAAAAAATTAAAATGTATATGTCTCTTAAGATACTAATAATGTTCTTGCATTCATCTTTTAATCATCTTGCATGATACTTCTTCTAATAATCTTCTGTCATCTTCTCAGTCCTCGCTCTTGATCAGCCAGTCCCCAAAGGGGATCCTACCATAAGCCACAATGATACCAGACTGTTGGAGAATGCATGGGCTTCTAAAAGAAAGTAAGAGGTTGCATGAGCTTCTAGAAGATAGTATGAGGTTGCATGAGCTTCTAGAAGATAGTATGAGGTTGCATGAGCTTCTAAGAGATAGTATGAGGTTGCATGAGCTTCTAGGAGATAGTATGAGATTGCATGAGCTTCTAGAAGATAGTTTGAGGTTGCATGAGCTTCTAAGAGATAGTATGAGGATGCATGAGCTTCTAGAAGATAGTATGAGGTTGCATGAGCTTCTAGAAGATAGTATGAGGTTGCATGAGCTTCTAAGAGATAGTATGAGGATGCATGAGCTTCTAGGAGATAGTTTGAGGATGCATGAGCTTCTAGGAGACAATATGAGGTTGCATGAGCTTCTAAGAGATAGTATGAGGATGCATGAGCTTCTAGGAGATAGTATGAGATTGCATGAGCTTCTAGAAGATAGTTTGAGGTTGCATGAGCTTCTAAGAGATAGTATGAGGATGCATGAGCTTCTAGAAGATAGTATGAGGTTGCATGAGCTTCTAGAAGATAGTATGAGGTTGCATGAGCTTCTAAGAGATAGTATGAGGATGCATGAGCTTCTAGGAGATAGTTTGAGGATGCATGAGCTTCTAGGAGACAATATGAGGTTGCATGAGCTTCTAAGAGATAGTATGAGGATGCATGAGCTTCTAGGAGATAGTTTGAGGATGCATGAGCTTCTAGGAGACAATATGAGGACGCATGAGCTTCTAGGAGATAGTTTGAGGATGCATGAGCTTCTAGGAGACAGTATGAGGATGCATGAGCTTCTAGGAGATAGTATGAGAATGCACGAGCTTCTAAGAGATAGTATGAGGATGCATGAGCTTCTAGGAGATAGTATGAGGATGCAAGAGCTTCTAGGAGATAGCATGAGGATGCATGAGCTTCTAGGAGATAATATGCGGATGCATGACCTTCTAGGAGATAGTATGAGTATGCATGAACTTCTAGGAGATAGTATGGGGATGCATGAGCTTCTAGGAGATAGTATGAGGATGCAAGAGCTTCTAGGAGATAGCATGAGGATGCATGAGCTTCTAGGAGATAATATGCGGATGCATGACCTTCTAGGAGATAGTATGAGTATGCATGAACTTCTAGGAGATAGTATGGGGATGCATGAGCTTCTAGGAGATAGTATGAGAATGCATGAGCTTCTAGGAGATAGTATGAGGATGCATGAGCTTCTAGGAGATAATATGTGGATGCATGACCTTCTAGGAGATAGTATGAGTATGCATGAACTTTTAGGAGATAGTATGGGGATGCATGAGCTTCTAGGAGATAGTATGAGAATGCATGAGCTTCTAGGAGATAGTATGAAAATGCATGAGCTTCCAGGAGATAGTATGAGGATGCATGCACTTCTAGGAGATTTTATGAGAATGCATGAGCTTCTAGGAGATAGTATGAGGATGCATGCGCTTCTAGGAGATAGCATGAGAATGCATGAGCTTCTAGGAGATAGTATCAGGATGCATGAGATTCTAGAAGATAGCATGAGGATGCATGAGCTTCTAGGAGATAGCATGAGAATGCATGAGCTTCTAGGAGATAGTATGAGGATGCATGAGCTTCTAGGAGATAGTATGAGAATGCATGAGCTTCTACGAGATAGTATGAGGATGTATGAGCTTTTAGAAGATGGTATGATAGATAGATAGATAGATTCTAGAAGATCATAGAAGACTGTGTAAGCTTATAGGAATTAACGGTATATGTAAGGTCCTGCTATTCATGTTTGATTTCTCTTCTGAATCTTCCAATAGTCTTGTGCCTTTGTCCTCATATTTCAATCTTCATCAGTCATTTATCAAATAGAACCTTGAGAGAAAACGAAAATATAAATAGTATTGATTAATTTAAGCTTGTAATGAAAGCTAGCTGTCTTTATATAGAGACTGTGGTTTAAAGTGTATTTTTAGTATTGTAAGAGATACTATGGGAGTTCAACTGAAAGTTTGGTTCCCATAAGTTCAGTATATTAGTCAATCTGTGGAAAAGATGTAGAAACATAAAATATGCAAAAATCATAAATCATTACTGATCTGTTATTCTTCCTAGCCTAAAGATTCTATCAGTTAACCTTTGCATTATAGTAGATTATTTGAAATGTTAATATCATGCAAGGTCATTTGCCACATTCAAATAAGAGTAATAAGAATTATTTTCAATGCTTAAAGGTATTTGGTCATGGCAAGGTTTGGGGAATAAGATTTCAGGGAAATAATTTACATTAACCATCATACCTTTATTTCTGTTGTCAAATTTTAGAGGTGCAAGTCCCATACTCTTGAAGCTCCTTCATAGTTGCATCTTGCAGAGTGGCTGCATAAATTCCATGAAAGACTCTCTTTACAAATGTTGTATCTTTTCTAACCAACTTCACGTTCACACACCACAATCTCTAATTTCAATATACTCCTTCTGTTTAGAAATGAAAACTCCATTTGAGTTGCTTTGTTTGAACTTCAGGACATGGACAACCTTCAAGGTTTAATCTTTTGCCTGCAAACGAAAAGCAAACAAACATACGTAATAAAACTTTAAATTTCTCTTGTAAGATGAAAAGCGAATATTGTTTACACTTACATTGGGTTTTCTTGTCGAATTTATGAAAACATTTAAGCGTTTATAATCTTTCTACTGATATTAAAATAAAAACAGCAGATTTTTCAAAGCAAAAGAAACCAGGCCAGTCGCCAGTCATGCCGCAGCCTCGTTTTGGCTTGTTGGTTACGTCATCGCTCTTGCCCGACCCAGGTTTCAAATCCAGAATGTAAAGTAAATACTCGCGTGTAGGAACCAGTGGGTTAAGAAACTTTCAGGCTGAAATCCCTGCTCAAAACAATAGAAGAAACAATAGGCTATTGTATTTAAACAATAGGCTTCTTGAGGAATTCACAGGTTCTTATACGCGGGTGTTTACTGCATTACTGTATTGTGTCACACAGCAAAACAAAATTATTATTTCGTTGTCTGTTAACTTCATTAGTAAATTCATACAACTAACTACATTTCTTAACTGACAAAAACAACTATAAATACATTGCAAAATTATAATATATACAAATTCAGAAAAGAAAATCAATCAGAACATACAAATGTTAAGAAAATCTACTGAGTATACAATAACTACAAAGTTCATGCATATATAGTGAGACTTTTAAAGGCCTTAAGCTCCTCAACAACAAATTTGTATACATATTCCAGTTAGCAATGGGGCTATGGATGACCTAGTTACCGGTCTTAATAAAGTGCATCAAAAAACACTAAGAAATTGAAAATTATTTTCGTTAAAAATAAGAGTGACTACCCTTCAACTAGAAAAAATGGAGCTTTTAACTCTTCTGTTCTCATCTCTCTATTCAACTGCATGCAATCGAAATTCTCTAAACATTAGGACATTTCCAAAACCGTTGGCCACTAGAACACCACCTCTTCCGTGCCACGGCATTGTAGAGTTGTAGGTTGCAATGTTTTTATGATCAATCTTCAAATGTACAACGTTATCAGCGGTCACTTTTAACCTCATAATAAACCACCTGCCTTGTTTGTAAGTAAATCCACTGCATGGGCCGCTGTAATTTGGTCTCTCTCTGATTACACCGTTGAAGACCGACCCGAATTGATAGCAGTCCTGTTTGTTGTGTAGTCTGAAAGAAAAAACATGTTATGCTCAGATGTTGGAGTCGTCTTAAATGCAGTGCGAGTTAATACACGAGTTAAGTCTCTTTGAAATCGAGCTGATACTGTAGCTGGACGGCTAGAGGTATTTATGAGAATGGTGTCCCTTCTTGGCTTAAAGAGATACCATCAAACTTAATGTTATTCTCTAGCCCCCCTGCAGGTGGGTGTTTAAAATCGAGTTGGGCTAGAGTGAATTCCTCGAAGAATGTATGTGTATTTACTATTATCACATAATGGTGACCTCATGTGTAGACGTATTATCACATATAATGCAATGCTGACCTTATGTATACGTATTCGAAGTTGTTGCTGTCCAGGGCGTTGAACAGCAATCCAACATTTCCCCAATCAGAGCCTTGCCAACTGTCGATGTTGTGAAGTTTGACTTGCATGACGTAATCACTCGATCCTTTGTCGTCGAGGCTTTTGAGAGCAAGAGCTGTACAGAAGCCGTGTTCTGGCCATTTCCGGAGCCCAGCATCGAGTATCATGCTGCCGTTGCTGCGATGCGTTCCCTTTGCGCAGGAGCTAAACTCAAATTTGTATGGTTTGATGGCATGTGACACGAAGTCACGGAACGTTAACACGTTTCTGTCTCCATTGGCAACTATTACACCTGCGTGTGAAGAAACAAAAAGTGGAAATAAAATTCATAAGATAATAACTGATTAAGTAGCCCACATAAGTTATCAATGCCTTAGTAACATTCATTGATTGATTGATTAATAGATAGGGAATACGCTTACTATCTTCGTAAGGTATTGGTTTATGTGCTAAGCATAAAGGGCCCACTGAATAGCTAGACTAATCGAAGCAGACTAAACAAGTTTAATTCTAATCTTATTACTTCTATTAATGGGATAACTGTCATAGATAATACAAAAGCTAACCTCCTCTTGAGAAGACATGAAAGTGAGGCCTCAAGCTAATAAGATGCTTGCCATCGAGGCTTATCACGGCATTCGTGTCTCGTATTTCCACTGTCAACTTGAACCAAACACCATTCTTCGGCGCTCCTCCAGTACATCTTCCATTTCGAATGCTGGCAAATTGTATGGCACCATTCATCACGTAGCCCGTCTTGTAGCAGAATCCTGTTTTGCTTGGCCTAGAATCAGACAATCAAAGATAACATGTTCATGTATTTAATTGTGGAATGCAAGTTGAATGACATTGTGAGCAATAACAGCCAGTTGTGTGATAAAACAGCTAAACTGGGAGAAGAGGATTGCGATAGAAAGAGGGGGAGACAAAATCAGAGAAGAGATGCAACTACAAGAAAAAGCGAATAAAAAAACGAAATAGAAAAGAATGGGGTTGACATCAGAGGACGACACGTGGATATACACACCTTAGGTAGACGAAATCATAGTTAGATGCATCTTTGGCGTTGTACATCAACCCAACATAACTATGTGCATCAGCACTACTTCTCCATCCTTGTATAAACATGTTGGCAGAGACGAGGTAATAATTACCAGGCACAACTTTCTTGCTTAAAGCTCTGCAGAATGTGTCACGAGGCCAGCTGCCGTGTTTGGCATCGAGAATGTGATATAACTGTGTATGACGTGTGCTTGACGTGCAGTCGAAGAAATCAAACTCGCTCGCTCTGATCGGCCTCACATTGTAATTCTTAAACGAGGCTACGTTATGAATTCCGTTGCCAACAATTATACCGCCAACAGATCTGGAAAACAATATCATTACGAAATCACATTTGGATTTTAAGACAATGCCCTGAAAATCCAGCAAGCCAAACCCTAAGCCTAGGCCATATTTGAAAATCCTACCTGCTTGGAAAGTGAGCTTTCGTTGACACCAAGTGCTTGCCATCTAAAGTAATTGTGACGTCATCTTCTCTGACGTAAACTGTGACGTTGTTCCAGGCGGCGCCTTTGAATGGACCACCAGGGCATGAGCCAATCTTCGAATTTACCCAATTGATATTCGTGTTTTGGACGAAGCCAGTTGTGTAGCAGCCGCCAAGGGACAGAGGTCTGAAAAGAAAGACAAAACGCGTAGATGAAAGGTAAAAATTAAATTACAACTATTAAAGCGTAAAACACTTGGTTCATGAGATGTGTAAACAGAGTATACTAAACGACAAGTGTGTAACGTGCGGTGATTAATCGAGAACAAAGCATTAGTATTTGTAATAGTATTCACACTAACTTGAAGTAGACAAAATCGAAGTTGTATTGATCCTGCGCGTTGAACATCAACCCAAGGACACCAGATTGGGGTGTTCCAGATGAGCCACGCTGATTAAACAAACCAGCGGTTATGGCATAATTCTCACTGTTAACAGAATCTTTGCTAATCGCTTTGCAGAACCCACTATCAGGCCACGAACCATATTCAGAATCCAAACGGTAGTACTTCTCACTAAGCTGGTGATAAGAGTTGCAGGTGTAGAAGGAGAATGGATAGGGCTGAATTTTCGTGACGTTGAACTCCTTGAATCGAATGACATTCTTCTGACCGGCCGCAACAATCACGCCACCGCGACCTATTGGCGGGAAATGTGGCTCGAAAACGAGAAACTGGATGCCGTCCAAAAATAGCTGAGCCTCGTTATCACGTACAAAAACCTGCATAATAAAACAAGACAAATACTCGTCTTTATCAAGATAAGCAGAGTGACCTGGTGGGTGACGGACCTTAAGGCTATTTGCCAAAGCAGTGCCGTAATCTATCTAAACATCTGTCTTTCGTAGACGACATCGGTTCATAAATCCTAAATACGTTGTAAAAAGAGAGTATTAGACGGATTTAGAAAGTTTACGAGGCCTTGCGTCTACGGCTTAAAATCTATGAAAAATTAAGCCAGCTGTGAAGAGAAATCGTGTGTAACATTTGTAACATGGGTCAAAGCGTCACGGAAGGACGAATAGTTGAGCAATCCACTCAGAATACAGTTGTTGTAAATGCCAACCAAGTACAATGAATTGAAGATGAATTAAATCTAAGCATGGCGTGTTATGTACCTCCAATTTAAACCAGGTTCGTCCCTTTGGTGGTCCATCAGGGCAGGCTCCAGTTTTTGCTCCAATCCACTGAGTTTTATCATTCTGTACGTAACCAGTTTGATAGCAGGAGCTTCGACGGTGCAACCTGGCAATTGAGGCATTAAATTATCAACATTAAAGCAAGAGACAAGCAACACAACGCAATAGATGATACTTTTGACAAATTTTAAATCCTCTATGATATTCCTATGTAGTATGACTTGTTAAACAGAATGAGATATGTGTGGTCTTCCTAAAGTTTATATAAATGTGAAATGTAAACTAAAAACAAGACAACCAAAATACTCTCTTTTGAACCAGTTTTGACTGGCTCCCCTATTAGGACAAAAGCTTTGTACCCTATCGATTGTGTCGAGTTTAATGGACAAGTAAACATATTATTGCGAGAATCTCGCTTGGAGTTACATCAAAGCCCTAATCCAGCGAAACATATAAATAAAGCAAATCGCACAGATGATTGGATAACGTGTAAAATGCTCTGAAACAGACTTATCAATAACCTCAAAAAATTGTTGTTGCCAAGGCTGACCAAAAATTTGATTTAGGTAGATGGATATCAAGGCAAGAAGACCGCTGTATTTAAATGTCCATTTTCACGACGAGTTTCTTCTGATATTAAAATACAACAGATATCAAAACCCCAAGATCTTGATAACATAACAAAGATAACAGTATAAATAAAATACAATACCTTATGTAGACAAAATCATAGTTGTGGCTGTTTTCAATGTTGAAAGCAATACCAGGGAAGCCATATTGTCTGCCGTGAAAGCCATTGATATTATACATCATAGCAGTGACTAAGTAATTTGTAATGGGCAATCGTTGCTTTGAAAAGATCTGACAGAAGCCATGTTCATCCCAAGTGCCATAGGTTGCATCGACAAGGAACAGGCCACCTTGAATGTGGCTCTTATTGCCACATTTTTCCACTTCGAATTCAAACCCCGCAAGTCTCTTCTTTTCTGGGAAAGAAAAAATAAAGGCTTGAGTGAAACAAGCTAATAATGCGAAATTCTGAAGCAAAACCGGGAAATCTATTCTATATATAACATCATGGCTGGCTACTTTATTTCATTTCAATACACTTCTATTATACTTTATTTCATTTCAATACACTTCTATTATACTTTATTTCATTTCAATACACTTCTATTATACTTTATTTCATTTCAACCCCTTTGGAGACACCATCAAACTTGGCGTTATTGTCCAGCCCAATCTTTGGGGTAAATACAGGTCCCAGGGTTTCAGTTCGCCCATGAGTTGGACAATGCAACGTGAACGATGAAACTCTAGAGCCTAACAAAAGCCTTAGGACCATCGCTTCAATTCATTACCTGATAGATAGATAGCTGAACCGAGTTTGAAAAGACACGGCGTATAAACCTGCGCAAACGAACGTGTGCATCTTACATCCGTCCCATTTTTCAAACTATTGTTTCTTTCATTGATTTAAGTATTAGGATGGGGACACTTGGTCCATTGGTTCTTATATACGGGGTTTTCTGTATTTCAATTTCGTGTTTATGAATGAAAAAAAGTAAAGACAACAAGCAACTCTATTTTCATGACAAACACGGATGCTGTGAGAGACGAAGAGCATGGAGTCACAAAGGATGTCATTTGTTGCAAAACAGTTTGACTGTTAAGGACTCCTTCATTCACTTCTATCGCTATATACAATCAGCATCAGTCACTTGACTGAACCATGCTGATTTCAAGAGGAAAACAAAAGAGCTACATCTACATGGTGTTTTGCAGAATGTGATCATTGATATTATACAACTTGGAAACAGAGTAATTGGATTGCAATCGATAGGAATTGCAAACTAATACTTGTCCATTGATGACTCGAATCTGGTCTCTGATGAATTGCTGAGATATTTTGAGTTCAATAGGTCCTTCACCAACAAACGTGAATTTCAAAGATCCGCTTGATCTGGGTGCATTGTTCTGTCTATAAATAAACAGCCTTTGTGCGGCTTCAAAATAATTCACCGACGCACCCTGAGGCAGCGAGTTTATTTGTGTCGAGTATTGTTGAGCTACAAATAAAAGTTTCTGTGATCTCGCTCTCCTCTCCTGAAGGCAAGAACAATAAAGACACAATCCCGCATCCTCTAAAAAGATTAATCTTTTTATACCACCACTGAGCAACATACTTCAACACGAAATCAAAGGCAATCTTCTACCGACCAATCAATAAACAAAACATAATACATAACGGATGCAGAAAAAAGGTCAGAAGACAAATTGCATCGTAAGAGGTATGGAGACTAGAGTGCCAGACAGGCATCTCGTGAAACTCGTAACGTCATCACAAAACTTGTAAGACGATTGAATGAACAAAATTGAGCAGATGAAGACTGCAAAACAACATGATAACTATCAAAGGAAACTCTCCCTCTATCTTGTTTTCTATTGTTTTCAAGATTGTCACAGTATATGGTTGAGTTATATTTGCCTTGGTGACAGAGGTCGTTGATAAAATTTTGTGAATGGAAAGATTTAATTAAAAGATAGATCAATTATAATCAGTAGGATGAATTTGAGAAAGCAAAAAGTTCACTGATGAGAGAACAGTTTTTAAGTTGGACAAATTTAGAAGCCAACAAAAACAAGCACATATGCAAACAATTTTAATCCTTTTTGATATTTCTGTATTTTTAGATGATTTGATAAATATAGTTTGAAATTGGCAAATTGACAAGAGAAAACACAAGTCTTCGTGCATGTGTATTTATTTGTGTTTTAGCAACCAGCCAATCACGGCAAAGAAGTCGATGGCGTAGTTAGAATAGCTCGGTTTTGATTGGATATTCCCGCAGCTCACGTGTTGAGCTAGCCAATTAGATAGCAAGTTTTTTGTCACGTGTCAAAGACACTCTGAATATTGATTGTTCAAGCACAAGCGTTGAATGAAATATAACTGGTTTCAAATGAGAAAACATGTTTTTCCCTCAAAGAAACCCATGCCAAAATGACTCACATTTCTGGAGGTTTTTGGGCAAGAGCCAACGTGAACTCGATGACACGGTTGGCAAAAAATTGCCACAAAACCATAGCTTATAATATCACACTATCTGTTAGGAAAAGGAACTTTACGAACTACAATTGTTTTGCGAAAAATTCCAAACAAATTTGGATTATTGTCATTTCCAGTCAGTAATTGCTAAAGCGTGCCGCAACTTCACAAAGATCAAAATGTCGAAAGTGTCGGGACACTTTGGAAAGAGGGAAAATGTTGTAAGGACAAAAGTTTCTCTCCAATTCCAATTCTAGATAAATCTTCTAGTATTACAAGATTTTAATATTTCGACCTTAATTTCCAAAAGGTCATCATCTCAAATAAGAAATTGCAACTTTCTTCTTTTTCATTAAAACTTCAGCGTGAACTTTTATGAGAGTTCGTATAAAACCAAGTTACACATTATTTGCTCAGACTGGCATATATTTGGTTCGTTTGCAAGTTGCAAATTAATAATATTAGGCAAATATAAAGTGGACAAATACGATTCATTAATCAACTTTCAGGTATTTTCAAGCTGACATCTTGAGGTTGACCAAATCCCCTGATTATTCTGTAGTCCGTATTATTAAAAAAGACGTTTCTCAAGCAAAAATATTCAAAAGATATTACAATAACAGTAGGTTGAAAAAGATAAAGCAGTTGGGGAACTGAAGAACTTTATAATAGTGGCTGGTTTTCAAGCAAAGATAAGAATTTACGGGAAAATACGCGAATGACAATGGTTCCCCGAAAACAAAATAAACAAGCTCTGCTTCGATTTCGTGCGCGGGTTAATTGCCAGGAAAAGGGTGATTTTAGATTATGTTTGAAATAGGTAAGCCTGTATTTATAAAGAACCACAAAGAATTGAATATTCCACGGCTAGTCGGCCGGCCTTAGCACGATATATTGCAAGACAAGAATTGTTCAAAACTATTTATATTAACACGCACAAAAATCACGCGATAAAAATGCCGGTCAAAGCACACACGTGCAGAGTTTTAATTTGGTTAAACACTGTTCATGCCGATGTCAGCCATTGAAAGCGTCAAAAGGTTTGTAACGGAAGTAATAATTGGCAATAGCTTTCAACTCTATGAAATAGAGTGGGACGCAATCTCCAACCTGATGAAAGCAATTAATTTATTATTTGTATCAATGAAAATAGAGAGAGCTGACCTTCACATTTGCATTTCTTTGGGGCTTCGATAATTGTTTCTTTGCCGACAGTCTTCTCCTCTTTTAATTTATCAACACTCTGTTGAAGTTTATCAACTTGTAACTGCAGTGCTTTTAAAATCGATATGACTTGGTCGAGTTTGTTATTCTTTGTCTTTCTCGCATTTCCAAGCGAAAGCAATTCCTCCACACTCGTCCGCTCGATAATATTATCTGCATCATCGATTTCTTTTCCGCCGTCGATTTTAACTCCTTCGATGATATTTTGAGTTGAGCTGTAAGCAAGGAGAAAGCATGAAATTATTACAACGCAATAAATAACTTCACGAGTTAAAGAGAGCATGGTTGTTTGATGATATTCTTCGTCAATAAATCTGCTTTCTTTTATTAAGCACTGTTTAACAGTGCGCCAAGTTGCACGACTTCACAACTGGCAACTCAGAACCCAATTGGCTTGACGAGCCTGACTGTGAATGAATTTATACCATGACGTAAACCGGACATGTCTGTGGAGTTACCATGATCTCCATTGTGTCTCTCCCTTGTCTTGTCAATTTATTTATCACACTTGGAATGGATGTGCGGCTTGAGGACAGGAGGAACCCTAAATCAATTATAATTCTCAGCTTGGTTGCATACAATATATATATACTCATTTTAACAACAATTCTACAAGGATGTAACTATTTATATCTGTAAAATGTAATTATTCAAAACTGTTGGAAGGAAAAACCTCACCAGTACCGCTGGATACAACATACTCCAATAACAAGATCAGGGTTCACAAAAAAGTAAATTCAGTGCACGATAATTTAATGTTGGATGTGAATATACATGTTGTAACTTGAGGCAAATTTATTTTTGGAGCGAGGACAGTTGTTATGGTGTTACTTGTTGTCTTGCTATTGATCTCTGTCATTGTAATCGGTGTTAAATATTTGGTAATTTTGCTTTATCTGGTATCATTGCTTGTATAAAAATAAAAATAGTTCGTGAAAAAGCAGACGTGGCCTACATTGTTTCATTTCATTGAATTCGTGTACTCTTTGTGTCAAGATTTTTAGAGGTTTAATAACAAATGTTATTATTTTGCAAACTTCGAGATATGAAAGAAAATTGTATCTTAGCATCTTTTGTTGTGAGAAACAATGATGGTTTCTCGAAAGGCGTCGACAAATTTCGTTATCTTTATTTTATGGCAAAACAACAGAAACCTCAGCAGGTTTTGTTTATTAAACACGTGTATTCTGTACGGTTTATTTGGACAAAATTCTTGGCTTGGGTTTAAAAATAAGTGGCTTTGGAAATAAAGAACAAAATAAAATATCAGCTTAATATCCTTGAAAAGAAGAAACGTGCGCGGGAGGAGGGCTTTTTTCATTATGTGGCTTGTAGTTAATTGTATTTAAAAAACCGCTTACATTCACTTGATAATTGCGTTGTCGTCGTACAATCATTGTTTTGCCATCTTGTTATTTTCTGCTAAATTCAGCAAACATGGAGAAAGACAACTGTAAATTTGACACTCCTTGTTGTTCTTTGGAGGTTCACAGAAGTGTCGAAGATGTACTTGGAGCACCAACGCTTTGCTTGCAAGTTGGTCAAAACAGCAGCTCTGATTTCTGTGCTGTTGTTATAACTGGAAATCCAGGATTAATAGAGTTTTATGAAGTATTTATGCTGCAAATTCATAAGATTTCAGGCTGTCAACTTCAAGTTATTGGGTTATCCCAAGCAGGTTTGTTCATAATTTGATCACGTTTTGTGTATACATGGTTCAATATTGACAAATGTCGTGTCCGTAACCAAACTCTTTTATCTTATCACACTTGTGTGAATTACTGATAGATTTGTATTGGTGTCTGTGGTGGCTACATGTCAAATCCGTTGATATTTCCGCAAGGCATATCCCGGACATAAGACTTTTTCTGGGAAATTTAGGCGAATTTTTTATCCTTGGGAGCCCAAATGTCTTAGGCCAATCAACAAACTAACGGGTTTTTACTGTTCACCAGTTTCCAAATGCCAGTACAATACGAACCTTTGTCAAGCACCAGCCAGATTTCCGCAGAAAATATTTAAACCACAGACAGACTTCAATATTTTAAATTTGTCGAAATTGCCCAGCTTCTTGAATTGAATTGCGAAGGAAATTACCGGAACACGCCCCCTTTTCCTGTATAAGTACCATGTGCTTTTCTGGCATGAAAATAATTTCTTTGTTCGGTAAAATTCTTTTTCATGAAAATTGTTTATTTTATGTTCAAGGACATTCTCCGATTTGGAGGTACAATAACAATGCAACTGATTACAAAAAAGCTGATTACAAGTCCCTTGATGAACAAGTTGAGCACAAAAAGGCATTCATTGAAGATTTTGTCCCAAAAAACAAAAAGATCATCCTAATTGGCCACTCCATAGGTGCCTACATTGTCCTTCGTCTCATGGATGATAAAATTGTCCATGACCGTGTCATTAAATGCTTGCTTCTTTTTCCAACACTTGAAAAGCTCACTCAAACTCCAAATGGTACTTTCTGGGCCCCGGTGTCTTACTACTTGAGACATCCATTTGCCATTACTGCATGGATCTTGTCACATCTGCCAGAGTGGGTGCAGAGACAGTTTATCGACTGGAGGACAACTTGGAAGGGTAGAAAAAGGCACCCCTCTCTGCACAATGCCTTCCTAAACTGCATCAACTATACAGTTATTAACAATGCCCTGTTCATGGCAGCTCATGAGATGGAAGATGTTACAGAACTTGGTGAAAATATAACCAAAACTATAGAAGACAATTTAGATAAGATAACTTTTTATTACGGATCAGATGATAAATGGGCACCACCTCACTTTTACCAGAGCATGAAGGAGAGATACCCAACTGGGGACATTCGCCTGTGCCAAAATGGCTTTGCCCATGATTTTGTTGTCGATAACTCAGAAGAAGTGGCAGAATTAGTTTGGGACATGGTCAGCCATCTTATTTATGATGAATAATTGACATTTGCCAATGTTATTTGCTTATTTTCTAACATTTTTATAAGCATGGGGAACTTTTGTGAAATTGTCATAACAATATGCATATTTCATACCAGTTGTTGTAGCATGAATGCAATATAAAAACTTTTTATAATATTGGATGCATAAATTTGGATTTTGAATAATAAAATTCGTTATTGTTAATACAATGTGTTATCAATCCTTGTATGACAAAAATAATCATAATAATTATCACAAAAAATCAGAAAAAAAGTTTATAAAGAATAGCAGCGAGAGTAGAATACAAAGATGGCAATAGTCAGTGTATGTAAGCCAGAGCTCAAGGCAAGGTATTAACCTCGGTTGGAAATTTCAACCTCCAATCCACTCTGCGTGCGAAGGATGATTTCCGCTGACAATTGCAAGTCATCGGGATGCTGAAATGACGTCACATTGAAATGACGCAGAAATGAGGCAAGTACAATCTTCTCTTCAAGTAGAGCAAACTTCTGGCCTGAAAAAGATGCGCGTTGGAAGTCTTATTAATGACAAAAGCTATTGAATAATTGAAAATCGTTAATATATTGATGCGGAACTTCGTAGCAAAACGCTACGGAAATCAGTTGGTACTTTGTGGATATTACAAACTTGCCGACAGGAAAATGTTTACAAAAGCAAATGTTCCACTTCCAAATTCCCTGAGGCTGGAAGGCATTGTCTCAAGACGCCTCTGTGTCTATTTATGAACACAACCATGTTATAGTTGTTGAATCCTGTTAAGTTGGACCTTCAGGGGGTGTAATAAATTGGACCTAATTAACAAATGTCCGATTTAAGCGAGTTTCTTGGTACAAAACATCAAACCCAAAATTGAAAACCAGTACGAATGAACTGAAAGCCCGTTATGAAGTTATCCATGGTACGATCATGAATTTCTATTTACAAGGTATAAATTAAAATATCATACCAATGCAATTTCTTGGTCCGGCAGAGAAAGGAATGTAGGCAAAGGGATGGCGTTTGGTCGTGTTCTCCTTCAAGAAACGCTCCGGTTTGAAATCGTCCGGATCATCCCAGAAATCGGGATGACGATGCACCATGAATGTGGCGATTCCAAATGTCGATCCGGACGGAAGAACAAGACCTTTGCCTAAATATAATGATAAATCAATGCATGCTTGTTTATAATGGTTGGTTCTTTCTAGCACGATACTGGTCACAATACAGTAAACGCAAACAAACCTCCATATAATTTAAACTCAAAAAGTTTAAATTATATATAGAGGTTTGTTTTATGAGGATTAGCTCATTAGTGATCCTTGACGGGACAAAGAACTTCGTTCGAATTAGATAGAACTTGAATTGCACGAGTTCGAGCTATGCAGATGAGCCAACTGTGATATAATAGAGAAGCGCTTGATAGAGATTCCGCATGAAATACCCACCCAAGTCAATGTCCTCATTGACAGCACGAGCATACAAAGGAACAGATGGGTACATGCGCAGACTTTCCTGAAAAATACAACGGACAGGGATTATGAAACTTGAAGTTAAGTTAGACGATCGGTGGAATAGATGATCGGTGCATAATCGAATGGAGAATGAATGACGTGATAACCAGGGTTGCCAGATAATGAGTAAATTTGAATTTGAACAATCCAAACTGGCGACCCTGTTGGTAACACGCACCTTTATTACGCATGTCAAGTATTCAAATTCCTTTGACAAGTCAAGAAGAGTCTTTTCACCTTTGCCGTCTGCAAGAAGAAAGACCAAAATGATTAGGGCTAGGAAAAAGGGGCAGCAGAAGTGAAAGCAAGAAAAGATCGTGTATAATCGTGGCACAAACTTACTCCAAACTCTGTCAACTTCTTCCTGTACCTTCTTCAGCGCATCTGGATGTCTGCCAAGCAGGTAAATTGTCCAGAATATCCCAGCAGCAGTCGTATCATGACCCTATTAAACGCAAAATGTACAAACAACAGATGGCCACTTGTAATTTGTTACCCGAATATTTGCATGGTCGTTAATAAAGGTGGGAGAAAAAGAGGGTTACCTCAAACATGAATGTGTCCACTTCTTCTCTGATACCGTTCATGTCAATTTCGGCGTTTTCGTAATTATGCAAAAGAATGTCCAAAAAAGAAAGACGTTTTTTGGGCTTTGAAGGTTGCTCTTTCACATTACGTGACTTTATTCTTTCTTTTATCACCTAGAATCGAATCGCACAAAAACATATGGAGGAATCAGAACAAGATATGCTTGAAAGAAAAATTCAATGAAAAAAGACGAAAATACAAATGGACGGAAATTAATTCTACCTCAAGGGTGAAATTATGCAAGATCTTGACTAATTTGGCGTGTTTTCTTCCATTTTGGGTCAAATTGTAAATGAAATCAGGCCACAAATACGCTCTTATCTGTCGTTGCTGAATCAGACCAGATATGCTGGAAAAAAGCAACGTCAGAAATCTCGAATTAACCTATTTCAAAATAGTCGTCTAGCTCCTACATGAAATTAAATCATAAAATGAAATAGAATACAGCGAGAAACATCAATGTGCCGGATAGTAGTGTGAAAAATTTTACTGTCCGTCGCAAAAAGAAATACATAGAAGTCTCAATTAAAGTATTGCAAGATATAAGTTACTTCAGAACAGCCTGTGTGTACTCTGTGTCTGAATCAACTTGGGCCCCACAGCTTACACCCATTGCAGTCTCTAAAGAAAACAAATACGGGGCCATGAGCATATGCAGGGGTTAAAAGGGTGAGGCAACAAGTAGACATTTTAATGGAGAACTTGTCTAACTCACCACATATGATGTCAAGAGCGCAGTTTGTTACGTAGGGACAAATATTGAACTTCTGTCTGGATGCTGCCAAAGGCTGTCAAGAAAAATCTTATGATTAATCATGCACAGGCATGTAGGAAACCAGGATGAGTGTGAAAAAGAAATTAAAGTGCAAATTA
Organism: Sanderia malayensis; assembly: GCA_013076295.1. Classification (NCBI taxonomy): domain Eukaryota; kingdom Metazoa; phylum Cnidaria; class Scyphozoa; order Semaeostomeae; family Pelagiidae; genus Sanderia; species Sanderia malayensis. The sequence goes on from RQOL01000718.1 coordinate 2,867,968, forward strand.
ACCTTCAAAGTTTTGACGAATATGTTGGACTGCTCCATAAACACATCTGCAAAATCGTTGAGGATGCCATAATGAAATGCAGGAGTGAGAAGTCGTCTTCTTGTTTTCCATTTCTTACCATCGCTAAAATCATGGAACTTAATTAGCATGACAGGATAACAACAATGTGAGAGGTCAAATATGTTGAAAAAAAATTATAGATCAATTTACAAACCTCAAAAGTAATCCTAAAAAAGATAAAAAAATATGAAATCAAATGATGAAATGCAATGACTAGTGGGTAACAGATTGTTGAAGGTGAATTTGAAAAGAGAGATTTCAAAATTCTTCTCAGTGAATTGCAGATTTAACAGTCAAACCGTCACCTGTTCCAAGCCATGGCTTTAAAAATGAATATTCAAAGGACTTTGTGATTGTTCTTGTGTTATTGAGAAGAATCTGAAAAGACAAAATGCTTATTAAAGTTGAATTAACAAATGGCATAATTTATCATATTATGATATTTTTTAATAGCATAAATTATCATATTTCTAACAATCCTGCTAATATTGGTGTGACAGCTACATGCTGGTGCTTTAACATGACCCAAAGCGGTAGAGTTCATTGAAAAGGAAATTCACTGTGGAACATGGGGAACAGAAAAATTCTCTGAACTAACTGCTACCAATTACATAAATTACCTCGGCATGGTCAGGATTGCTGGTCAGAAAAAAAGGATGAGGACCAAGGAACATCAAAATTTCTCTGTTCAATTTCAACAACCATTCTCTTACCCAAATTAGCAGCTCTGGGACAAAAATTTTTAAATATTATCAAATGCAATATAATTAATTTTGACATGATCTTGAGGCAGGCAAAGGGTATAGCTAAAAAAAATCAAAATAAAAGACGTCTGAGCTGGACTTTGAACTTTGACTCATGCAACGATACGATTCCAGGAAAATAGTACTTTATACATTTGTTGTTCGGCAAAAATAAATCATCGACCCAAGAATATCTTTAAATTACGGGAAATCATAAAATTATAAAAACATATACAACGGAAATACTACAATATAAGTGAATGGAATGGAGATAGAAGAGGAGATAGCGTTTGAAATCTGCTATAATAAACACCTTACCACAAGGGTCTCTTGGGATCTGCAGGGAATGTCCAAATAAGAAATTAGCTGGTGGTATATTAAACAACTTGAATTTACCAACCCATCTTTTCCACAATTCGTTTAAAATGAAATAAACAACTGAAAGAAATAAAAGCGAATAGATAACAAAGGACAACATCCTTCCTCTTTCATCCCTTCGGAACTTTGTGGGATGGGTCTCTATCTAATTCTAAGTCCTTTATGTATTGAAGTGCTAATGTCCCGAAACATTGTTTTGGAACCCCTATGATGTCTGATATAAGATCTCCCAGGTCACCCTCTGAGAGACCTGCACAAATAAAGGATAATAATTTCTTCAAATAGTATTAATATCGTGAAGCCAACCATACCTATTCAATAAAATGATCACATCATAATACTTAAGTTAGAATGTTTCTTTGATGCTATTAATTGATCTCTGGTGTGATGATTTGGGTTAGGGTTAGGGTTAGTGTGGCCTAAAGGTGGGCGTACATGCGCAGTGGCATATAAAAGCCACTGCGCAGGAGTATCTGTGACGTATAGATATGCACAGTGTATGGTGTGAGGGTCAGGGTTAGGGTTAGAGTTAGGGTCAGGGTTCATGTGGCCTAAAGGTGGTGTGCATGCGCAGTAGCATATATAGGCCACTGCGCAGGAAGATCTGTGATTTATAGATATGCACAGTGTATGGTGTGAGGATTAGGGTTGGGGTTAGGGTTAGGGTTAGGGTTAGTGTGGCCTAAAGGTGGTGTGAATGCGCAGTAGCATATATATGCCACTGCGCAGGAGAATCTGCGACGTATAGATATGAATAGTGTGTGGTGTGAGGATTAGGGTTGGGGTTAGGGTTAGGGTTAGTGTGGCCTAAAGGTGGTGTGAATGCGCAGTAGCATATATATGCCACTGCGCAGGAGAATCTGCGACGTATAGATATGAATAGTGTGTGGTGTGAGGATGAGGATTAGGGTCGGGGTTAGGGTTAGGGTTAGTGTGGCCTAAAGGTGGTGTGAATGCGCAGTAGCATATACATGCCACTGCGCAGGAGAATCTGCGACGTATAGATATGAATAGTGTGTGGTGTGAGGATTAGGGTTGGGGTTAGGGTTAGGGCTAGGGTTGGGGTTAGGGTTAGGGTTAGTGTGGCCTAAAGGTGGTGTGAATGCGCAGTAGCATATATATGCCACTGCGCAGGAGAATCTGCGACGTATAGATATGAATAGTGTGTGGTGTGAGGATTAGGGTTGGGGTTAGGGTTGGGGTTAGGGTTAGGGCTAATGTGGCCTAAAGGTGGGCGTGCATGCGCAGTAGCATATATAGGCCACTGCGCAGGAGGATCTGTGACGTTAGATATGCACAGTGTATGGTGTGAGGATTAGGGTTGGGGTTAGGGTTAGGGTTAGTGTGGCCTAAAGGTGGGCGTCCATGCGCAGTAACATATATAGGCTACTGCACAGGAGGATCTGTGACGTATAGATATGCACGGTGTATGGTGTGAGGATTAGGGTTAGGGTTAGGGTTAGGGTTAGGGTTAGTGTGGCCTAAAGGTGGGTGTGCATGCGCAGTAACATATACAGGCTACTGCGCAGGAGAATACCCTGCTTTGGTTTGGTTATGGTTGATGGCCTAAGCACGTGGGTTTCCATTTCATTTTGTGAGAATATTATTGAAGATTGATTGGAATTCAGATTCTTTCACGATAATGGCAGACGAAAAAACAAATATCATAGTGGAGCCGAAATTAAAGTGAACATTGCTTTATACTTCTATCATTTTAGTCCCTGCGTTATGAGTTATAAACAAATTTATAATAGTTCTATTTTGTTCAATTTTTTATTCAGTTTCAAGGTTGCTAAAAAAGTTGAAGCTTTTTACACTGGAGGAAAGGTTCAAGTAAGTAATGATCTGATCTATCTCATTCCTAAATACTTTGATGAGTTTCGGATCCGAATTTGAGAAAGCAATGCTGAATTGTTAGGTTTTGTTTTAGTTTTCCTCTAATGGACAGCATTGTTTTTGCACATGTGGAGAAAGAATACAAATACTAGATACAAGCACTGGACAAATAATCAAATCCATACAGGAGGTATAAAATCTACTAGATACATATACATGCTTATATATATGTAAAATCAAATTGATATATGTACATTTTGTCTTACATTTTGCTAATTATAGACTTTTCATACATTAAATTTTGTTTTGAAATTCTAATACCAAGCCATTAGATAAATGAATTATGCATTCAACATGTGTTTGATATGCTGTTGTTTAGTAGGCCGTTTATTTGTTTGTTTATCATTTATATAATTTGTCCATTTGCTTTCAGGATGATGACGATATAACATGCTTCATACTGTCCCAAGATAATGAGGTGAGTTGACAAGTATTTTGGGACAGGGTCAACTTGCCATTAGTTTGCGTGTCACAAAAACTAGATCATTTCATATAGGTATATTACAACTTTAAACACAGATGCATATTTATTGATGCAAACATAAAGCGTGAAGCAAATGAATATATGATATAACATGTATTATTTTAATCACAGATTCTTATAACAGCAAGTAAAAGTGGTTTGCTGCGCCAATGGAACTGGAAGGAGCAAACAGTAACAAGGAAGTGGAAGGTTGGATTCAATTTACTAACAACTAATTGAAAATTCATGCACCATGCTACTGGCTATGATATTGTGATGGTATCGGTAGAAATCATAATTATTTTATATTTCAATTATATCAGACACTTCACAATTCTCCTATTATATGCATGGCATTTGATTCAACCTCAACTTTACTTGCAACAGGTAATCTATCTTTTACTATTGTTTTAAAGATGCATAAGGTTGTTTGATCGATGTTTGACTGATTACTCACAGTGGTTAGAGTGTGGTAAAAATGTTCAATGCACTGGAAAATTGTAAAGAAATGTCCAACTAATAATATGCTGTTGATATCTACTATCTTAAAATTTCAAGTGGAATTAATTAATTAATTTGAGAAAGCAAATGTTTGAAAAAGTGGGCATTGGATATAGTGGATGTTAACTGAACTAGAATGCTGTCAAATGATATTATATTTAATGGCAGTGGTATTGGTTCCTTGGCACAGTGATAAGGAACCAGGAAGTGTGGAGGAGAACAATCTGTCACACAATTCAAAACATGATAATGGTGATGATGATTTTGCTTGTAGGTTCCACTGATAATACTATAAAGGTATGGGATATAGTGAAACAATATTGCACACACAACTTGCGAGGCTCAAGAGGGATAATAAAGTAAGTTTACTCCACTTTGATATTGAGATTTTTATTATTTTTACTCTTACTATTGTTTTTGCTGCTGCTAACAATAGATTTTTATTTTCCAGCTTGGTAGAATTTCATCCAGACAGTAGCAAACTTCAACTCTTCTCTGTGGCTGCAGACTGCAAAATAAGAATCTGGGACTTAACATCTAGCAAGTATGTAAACTCATTGGCACTTAAAACATGTTTTAGCTGATGTTTTAAAGTAATTAAATGTGAAGAAATTTGTCGATTTTTTTTATAGATGCATCTCTTTATTAGAAGGACATTTCAGTCAAGTTACAGGACTGGTGTTTCTTGATGATCATCAACACATGATCACGTAAGTTTGATTAATTCATCTGTTTTCAACAAAATACAAAAATCTATTGTTTTAAGAAGACAATTGTGTTTATTATGTGTCCTTAATGTTGCAGTACTGGTCGTGATAAAGTGGTTATTTTCTGGGATCTTTCAACAAGAAGATCATTGAAAACTATACCAGTGTATGAGGTAGGGGATTTCAAAGATGCTTTACATTATTATATTATTATTATTACATTATTTTTGATTTTCAATGTGTTAATTGCTACCGTCAATTGCTCCTTGTAGGGAATGGAGTCGGTTATGCTTTTGCCAACATCATCACTTTACGAATGGTGTTCCAAACAAGACGAAACTGAAAGGCTATTTGCGACTACTGGAGAGGAAGGTTTGATTGATTCATGTCACCTAATGCTTGTCTTCTCGCACCCTTGCCTGTGTTTTCTTGTATTTTCATCGCACTACCCATAGCCTTTGTCATTTTCTTATTGTATGCTAAGCCACACGTAAATTTATCCTCCTTGGCATCTTGATGTCTTTGAACCCTCGCATTTCCGCACATTGTAAGCCTTACGTCTTTTATTAACTGCTACACCTACTAATTTGATGCTAACTATCTAACTAATTTACTAACTTTCAGGGATAGTTAAAGTGTGGAGCTTTCCAAGCGGCAAATTAGTCTACACCCAACAACTTCCAAGCCTTTCAGTCGAAAGTGAAGATGATAAATCTCGTGAATCATTGATTGGCTCTCCTGCTTGTGTTCAAGCAATGATCAACCAATCACTCAATTGCCTTGCTACTGTCACGTATGATCATAGTATCATACTGTACGATCTAGTGACCATGAAAAAACTCAAACAGGTAGGCAGTTAAAGATCTTTACATTGCAACCCCTTGTAAAATATACTTTCTCTTGTGCTCCAATTGAATTTTTATCAAGATATCGAAGATTTATAGGAAATTATTCATTTTATTGAAGTTTGTAGGTCACTATGATGAGATTCTTGACATGAAATTCGCTGGTGAAGATCATTCGTTATTGGCTGTTGCTACAAATAGCTCGCAAGTAAAAGTAATTGAAAGAGAGACAACAGATTGCCAAATACTACACGGACATACCGGTACGTTTTGATATTTTTGTGTACGTTGTTTGCGGAGACACAAATCCTGGGTTATCTAAACGGTATTTGTTTTTTTCAACACTGTCATTGTATTATTGTTATTCTTTTTGCAGAAACTGTTTTGTCTTTAGACGTCAGTTATGATGGGCGATATGTTGCATCGTGCTCCAAGGTGAGAATACCAGAAAGAGATAAAAATTAGCTGTACATCAAGCTTCAAGGCTCTTGTAATTTCATGCGATTATAAGATAGCTTGCAGGGCTGCGTATTCATGCTACATAGCTACTCAAGCTCAGATATTTACATATAAGTACTAGTTTAGAATAGAAGCAAGAAAGTAGACTTAGTTCTCTGTTACTCAAAGTTTCGTGCTTTTGCAATCATCAGACAGACTAGAAGTTCTAGTTTATGAGTGTTTGTATGTTTCAGACCGTTGGACCATTGTTTAATGATTAATGAATGCTTTTTTTATTTCCCTTTTAAGGATAACACTGTCAGGGTCTGGAAATTGCAAGACAAAACTACATTTAGCTGCGTTGCAATTGGAGCTGGACACACTCACGCTGTTGGGGCTGTGTCTTGGCCAAAGTAAACAATGTATTCTACCCTATTTTGCTGCAAAATTAAAGTCGTTTATTTTCATACTCTCTGTTCAATCTATCTTCGTTTTTCGTTGCAGAAAATCGACTGATTACGTTGTTACAGGAAGCCAAGATCTAACAATAAAGTCATGGAAATTGCCATCGATATTCAAGGTAAATTCTCTTTCCACGTCCGTTGTGAATTTTTGTTTTTTATTCATTCCACGTTTAAAGTAATTGGACTGTTTTCTAATTTTTCTCAACAGCAAAATGTCATTGTTAAACTGACTGCACATTGGACTGTCAAAGCGCACGACAAGGTGAAGTTTCATGCCTATTGACAACTGAAACAAATTGAAATTATGCAGAAGTTCTTTGAATTAGCATAATTTACGTTTAAGTGCTTCTCTCTATCAAACGCCTCTTCAGTAAAGATGTATACTCATCGCATATAGTTTATACATGGTCGATAGGTTCTACTTCATCGACTGTGGTTATACTAGTTTCTGCAGCATTTCTTAACTTCTCTATTTGTTTTTCTAGGATATCAACTCAGTGACATATTCCCCCAATGACAAACTAATTGCCACTGGTTCTCAAGATAAGACTGCTAAAGTATGGCCATTTAATATCCTCTCATGTAACACTCGTATCTATGCATCCTTGGCTGCTTTCTGAACTCGATGATATCGCCAATTTTGCTTTCTAGATATTTCGAGCCATTGATGGTAGCTTACACGGGGCACTTCGAGGCCATAGGCGTGGTATATGGTGCGTCATGTTCTCTCCTGTTGATAAATGCCTAGCAACAGCATCAGCGGATTCGACTATCAAGCTCTGGTCCATTCAAGATCTAACATGCATCAAAGTTAGTCTTAGACACGAACTCATTTACTTTTGTTGTTGTATATTGTAGATTGTGGGTCTTCTGGGAAGATTCGCAGAATGTCCTTTAAGGCTGTTTTTTCGTATACTCTTTATGCAGCTGAACTGTGCCCTGTACTTAAGCCTTTGGGCAACTGGTCAGACAATGTCAGCCACTCTGTTTTCTTTTCTGCAGACTTTAGAAGGCCACACGAACTCAGTTCTGAAGTTGCAATTTATGACTCGTGGCACACAAATTGTTTCCAGGTAAGCTGGGGAGACAGGCGGGGGACTGGAATTCGTTTGTATCAGCGTGGCTACACGAAGTACCTGAGGAGTTTTTAATTTGTATTTTGTCTTCTAGCGGGTCTGATGGATTGGTTAAAATTTGGAATGTCAGTACCAATGAATGTTCGAATACTTTGGATGAACATGTCGATAAGGTCTGGTCTTTGTCGCTCAATAAAAATGAAGATACCTTGGTTACTGGAGGAGGCGATTCGATTTTGAACATATGGAAGGTGGGTTTGAATGTGCTACTCATGCCGCCCCCTGAACGGGTAGTGCAATCTATTTAATTGCCTGTTGTTAGCTGCAGATTTTCAGGAGGTGCAGCGTGAACTGTATATTTTCTAACTGTTTACGCTGGTTTACTTTAGGATGTTACTGAAGAGGAAAGACGGGTTGAAGAAGAAAAGCAAGATGAATTGATCTTAAAGTAAGTTTGCTTTATTTTAAGGCTAATATTTTTGCTATTTGCTACTAAATCTTGCATTCCATTTGAACAATTAAACGTTGTATTGCATGGTGATGGTTATTTCTAATTTCTATTCTTACTACAGGCAACAAGAGTTGTCAAATCTCTTGGAACAGAAGAATTATGTAAAAGCTGTTGCACTTGCTATTACTTTAAATCAGCCTTTTAGAGTGTTGACAATTTTCAAGAGTAAGTAACTGATACTGAACACTAAGCAATTTATTCGAAGAATAACATATTTTATGCGTGGCTCCATTTTTAGCGTACTGCAAGCATTGAGCTATGATCTACTTTGATTTGTTTTGTTCAATAAATTCTCTTTTATTTTATTTCTTCAGATTTATTAGAAGAGGAAAGTGGAAGAGTGAAGATTGAGAAGATTGTTGATAAACTAAGAGATGATCAAATAGGTATGAATGCTGCTATTGGCTTGTCGACTTCCACTGGATCAGATTTCTATGAGTTATAAACATTTTTACTTGTCCTTTGTTGTTTTTAGATGCTGTCTTGAAACTAATGTGCGATTGGAATACAAATGCAAGACATTCAAATGTTTCTCAGACAGGTAGAATATCGGTCTCCATTCATATGACTAACAATAAGGCTTTCTAACCACGAGAAGACATTTAGTTTAGATGTAGGCTAAGATGTCTGCCCTTAGAACATACCCGTGTTTCGGAGTGACGAAACCCAAACTTATCAACTTATTATTTTGGGCAGATCAGCCTGTAGAACATCAGTTAGATGTTGTTCTCGTTTATTTCTTCCAGTTTTATCGATCGTGATGGAGAAGAGGTCTGCAGCGGATTTAATGAGTTTTTCAAACATGAAAGAAAGCATTGAAGCAATGCTGCCGTATACAGGTTTGTTAAAACTGAATGAAATCAAATATAAAGTCTAGCTGCAGTAGTGCATTACATGATGGAAAATAGCATATTTGAATTGCATTTTTTCTTCCTCAGAGCGTCACTTCAATAGGATCAGTCGTCTATTACAGGTTTGACTATACCATTTACCTCCATCTCTTTTTGTTTCTCTGTGTTTTTAAATGAAATGGAAGTGTAATTTAATCGCATATCTATTTTTAACAGCAATCGGCGTTTTTGGATTATACTTGGCAAGCAATGAAATTAGCTGCTGTTGAAGAAGATCGCGACAAATTGTAAGTTTGATTCGATATGTTACGTGTATTTGCGCGCAACGGAGGAGCGTGCTTACGTAGTTGCGAGCATTATGGTCACGTGATTTTTGTCGACTGACTTCAGTTGAATTGGATGAAATGTTCTTCCCGGCGATACGCGTGGATTTCACGTATGTCGCTCTAAACAACATGCAATGTCTTATTACCGAATTATTCTGTGCGTTGTTTCTTTAACAGAGCAGTAACTGAGAGAAGCACTTCGGAAGGTGATGCTAGACGCGATCCTCAGCTTGTTGAAGAGTCAACAGATAATGCAGAAGAAAGAAGTCTAGTGTCTTCTTCCTCTTTGGCAAGAATTGACGAGAAACCTCATGGGAATGGCTCTGAGGAAGAGGAATGCAAAACAATATCTGATAAGGAGGTAGGATTGTTTTGCCCTGCTTGTTTCCTTTTAGTTTCTAAAAATTAACTGTAAATAATGATGGAATATAGCCCCAAGGATCATTTCTATTTGGTAATCCTTTACAGAATGAATTTACTTTCGAGAAACATGCCAATGAACCCGCAAAGAAGCTGAGAAAAAGAACAAGAAGATCTAAATCTCGTGGTGGAAATAAAATTAAAAAGAAGTTAAAGGAATAATAGATTTAATTTTTGTCGAAGTTATGTTTTTTATCAAGATAATTGTACGTGTAAAACCCGCACTTGTTGTATCTGATTTTGCATTTTGAACACCCTATCCAATATCCGTGCCACGTGTAGCATCTATCTATCTATGACGCTCCTCCGTCCTTAGCGGACACTGCGTGGTCTACTACTACAAGTTAAAGTTTCCACGTGCAACAAATCAGGAAGAATTTTGCAACCCCACGCGGCGGCGAGGCTAGGCTTCCATTCAGGGTTGCCATATTGGCTTTTTCTAAGCCAAATTCCAGAAATTTGGCTTTTTTGAAAAGTGCTTGGCTTAGAAAAATTGATTTGGCTTAGAGCTGAAATTTGGCTTAATTTGGCTTTTTCCAGAAAGTTGGCTTAATTAAGCTAATTTGAATGTTCAAGGCCGCTGTTGTAAGGATTTTCAGTACTGGAAAGGATGTTCAGGTTGTTCAATGCAGAAAAATTGCACACGGAAGGCTCGATTTATGGGTGAAACTGTGCGCATTCTTTGAATTCTGAACAATCATGTGATATTTCTTTTATTCTCTTGTGTTTTGATGACATCATCACAGCCTCGTTTTCAGATTCTATTGTTTTTCAACCTCATTTTCAAATTTGGCTTAATTTGGCTTTATTTTATGACCCATTTGGCTTAGCGGGCTAACTGACATCTGGCAACCCTGCTTCCATTGGCCATGTTTCGCTTTCGAGCTTTCAGCTCTTTGCTTTGGCTTGCAATTGTTGAAAAGAAATCTCTTCATTTAGCCAGATTTTGTCACAAAACAGCTGCTCAATTTTCAAACATGGCCTACACTATTCAAGAAAGTGGATCTTTGTATACACAAGACTATAAACTTTATCTGAGTGAGTTTATTTTAGTTGCACCACAATTAAGATTCCCACCCAGATGCATGCAATCATAGGCCTTAATTCGTTCTGTAGCAAGCATTGCAATGGTTTTAACGGTTGTTTTTAAACTTAGTTTTATTAAATTGCTTCTCCTAAGGGTGATTTTGTGTCTGCTTTTGATTTTTATGACTTTGCTCTTCTGAAGAGGGACAAAATGGTTTGATATCGCCATTTCATGATGTGCCATTGCATGCTGACAAAGAAAAGAACATTTTTAATATGATTGTCGAAATTCCAAGATGGAGCAATGCTAAACTGGAGGTAAGTTTGGTTTGCATTTTTAAAAGTGGCTAAACTGGCTTGCACTTTTAAAAGTAATTGAACGGCAGGCAGATTTTTGTCAACTTCAGCAAAACAATCCTTGCACTCATTTTAACATGATAAACTTTGCTTACATTGCAGATAAACAAGAAAGAAAAACTGAATCCAATCAAACAAGATATCAAAAAAGGAAAAGTAAGATTTGTCAATAATGTATTCCCATATCGAGGCTACATCTGGAATTACGGGGCCATTCCACAGGTGAGTTTTGGCTTAATCAACTTGCAAAGCCAATGTTTCACTTCTTTGAAAGCCTTTTCATAATCCTGCTATTTGATTGTATTTTGCAGACCTGGGAAGACCCACATGATGTTGATGAAAGTACCAAATGCAAAGGAGATAATGATCCATTAGATATTTGTGAAATAGGACAGAAAGTATGACATTTAATCTATTAAATCTTTGCTTTAATTCAAGTGTCACATTAGGCACCCTTATTCTGTTCCTTTTTGGTGCTTTAATCTCTTTTCTATCCCTCTTTCTTGCTAGGTTGGCAGGCGTGGTGAAATCAAGCAAGTTAAGATTTTGGGCACATTAGCTTTGATTGATGAAGGAGAGACCGATTGGAAAATGCTTGCCATTGATGTCACAGATCCCCTTGCTGATAAATTAAATGGTTGGTAATCATTTGCTATTGTTTGTTCATTTGCGAACGACTCTCTCTACCACCTCCATGCTGCTACACAGAATAGGCACCCATGCACTTCCAAGTTGAGCAAATATTCAAATTCAGTTTGGCTCTCTTCTTAGATGTTGACGACATCAGAACTCACATGCCTGGCCTTCTTGAGGTGATTAAAGAAAATCAAATTGAATGATTGAGCATACTTAAAGAACTGTACAGGTGTCTCATCTTGATTTAATTTCAAGCAGTGAAAGATGAACAGCTATGATTTTTTTCATCTGTTTATTTTATCTTAGGCAACTCATGAATGGTTCAAGTTGTACAAGATCCCAGCTGGCAAGCCAGAGAATGAGTTTGCTTTTAACGGAGAAGCGATGAACAGAGATTTTGCACTGAAGATTTTACAAGCCACACATGAGCATTGGAAGCGTTTGGTGAATGACAAAGAAGTAAAAGTTGAGGGTATTTCACGGTAGGTTTGTGGGAACTGCTCTCTTCTTAAATACATGTTTAATCTTTGAGTTTATCTGCGTATACGGGTGTGATTTGATTGATACTACATGGTATGATTAAATTCCTGCAAAGTCATCATCAAACATCTTATTTTAATTACCCTGGTTTTCTCTTTTCAGAGACAACTTATGCGTAGATGGATCACCATTCAAAATACCATTTGATGATGCTAATGAAATCGCTACACAGGTACCCTTTGCTATTATTTCCTGACACCAATATGTCCAATATCCATTATCAACGTAAAATTTTTAATATTCCTCTCTTTTTATTTTAGGCTCCTCCCTCTGGCCCTGCAGCAGATATCCCAGAAGAAGGTATGAAATTAAAACTTTAATATTTTCTAGCACAACCTAAAAGCTCATTAAAAGTTGTTTTCAACATTGGTCATTTATTCCATGTAATTAAAATCTTTTAATTTTTTTCCAGTTGACAAGTGGCATTTTATTCCACAGAGCATTGCAGTTTCGAATGTCAAGAAAAACAACTAGAACAATTAATTTGTGAATTTCATGTTTTCTTGATTTCATATGTAGAATATTGTATGGAAATATTGAATGCAATATTAATTTTAAGAGGGAATGGAACATTGCTTTTTAAATTATGAAATTGCCAAAAAGAATTTGTTTCTCTTTTTGTTGTATCGTGTCGTACTCGTGTATCCACGCGGTACACGAATACGATAGGTCAGTTTCCCGCGGCATTCCGCGGTTTGCATCCCAGCTGTCAGTTCGGCTTTTGTGCACGCTTGAAATGTTTCAAAATGGCGACGATTTCTCACTGCATGAGCAAAGTTACTCGCGAAAAGTTTACTTAATAGCCAGGTAATTAAGCCTTGTAAGGATAATTCGTTACTAAAAGCTCATTTTACGCTATTTCAACATGCCATACGGTGGAAGCGGAGCAAATAAAGTTCCAATCGGGAAAATAAATCCCATACTTCTCGGACAAAAGAAGGATTCACCAGGCGGACAACCATCGTTGTTATCGCAGCATTTGAGTAAAAGAAGAGGAGCAGAATCGGGTGGTCAGAGCTATAAAGAGCAGCAGCAAGATTCTCAAAAAGATGGTGGGTTTGAGAGTTCGGTACTTACTTTGTTTAACGGGGTGTTGCTTGAAGTTTCGTGTCTAGGCCCTATTTTTATTGTGCAGTCATGCACATGTCTGATCGTATATGCCATCTTCGAAAACGAAATCGTTTTTTCACGTTTGGTTATCATTCTACCGTGATTTTAATTTCTCTTCTAGACCAGTGGAGCAAGCAGCAAGGAGGCTTCAACCAACAAGGAAGTTACGGTGGTAGTTATGGAAACTACAATGCCCCTTCTCAGGGCTATGGGGGTCAATCAAGTAATTATGGTGATTCAAGGAGGTCAACAAATGCGCCTCCACAGCCTCTAATGGCCATGGGACCACAGCAAGGTCCACAACCCTTCAACCAGAGCCAATCATATAGTGGGAATTATAACGAACAGAACAAAAACTTTGGAATGCCCCCAATGCCATCAGGTGGTCCTCCGAATTATGGGAACTACTCTGGTTATAGTGGACCAGCACCCCCTTCAAATACAAATTATAACCAACCACCCCCACCACCCAGTTACGGCCAGCCTCCCCCACCTCCTGGTGGCTCAAAGTTCACATCAGAACCCCCAACTTCTGTGACGGGTCAGTCGGGGGCGAGTACCCCACCGCGAAAACGAAAAAGGAAGAGTAGATGGGGTGACGTTGAAGAAAAGACAAATATCCCTGGAATGCCTGCCAGTTTGCCGTCAAACGCAACAGTGGAACAAAAAGAACAGTATTTACGTGAGTTGGTTAATCTGATTGCCAGCAGATTTTTTTTTTGCTTGCATATGGACGTTCATATCCATTGATATTGCAGATTGCTTTTGCCCTGTCATTGAGAGTCATTTGCATCCTAATCATGCATGTTGTGACCGTGTTATTAAATTGTCTCCTAGTGCATTTCAAGATTGAAGAGATCAGCATCAAACTGCGATCCGGAGATCTTGGTATTCCTCAGAATCCTGAAGACAGATCACCGTCCCCAGAGCCGATTTACAACACAGAAGGAAAACGATTGAACACCCGAGAATTCAGAGTGCGGAAGGCACTAGAAGAAGAACGGCATGCACTTGTTCAACAAGCCACTGAATCTAATCCAGAATACAAACCACCAGTTGACTACAGGTAGCAAATAGCTCAGAGTATTACCTTCTAATGCTCACATTATTACATCTAATCTCCTCGGTGAATTTAACTCATAGCAATCCACAGTTTATGATGATGCATATTATTGTTGTGTTTTTCAGGCCTCCATCAAACAGAATTCAAGAGAAGGTCATGATACCTCAAGATGCTAATCCTGCGGTCAATTTCATTGGATTGCTTATTGGTCCAAGGTATTTAAATGTTAGAGTGCTAGGTTTCATCAGCTTGTCATGTGTATGTCTTTTACACAAGAGCTTATTATCAGCTTTATTCACATATAATTATCATTTGAATAGTTTTAATGTGTCCTGTTTCCTTTTTCAGAGGTAATACTTTGAAGAAGATGGAAAAAGAGGTAAGGTTGTCAAGTGAAAACTTTGCTCCCTCATTTCATGAGGTTGATTCTATGTGATGCATTGATATATAAATGTGCTTAATTTTGATTTCAGACAGGCTGCAAAATCATCATCAGGGGCAAAGGTTCTGTCAAGGAGGGCAAGGTCAGGTCTCGCAAGTCTCTTTCCAATATTAAGAAAATGAAATTCAGTAGTTGTAGTCAAGTTATTTTTATCATCCTTGATGAATTTACTTCCTTCTAGCACATATTTGCTTTCATTTCTATTTAATATATGCAGCTGGTTTTTTTAATTGGATAATTTCTAATTTGTTCTGTTTATTTTTTTCATCTTTCTGGCTGGTTGATCACTTTTTTCACAAATGCATTGCTTCAAATATCCAGGTCGTTGTAGAATTTTCCATAATTTTCAGATATACTTTGTTTACGATATAAGTAAAGCCATTGGCAATGCTGTGAATTTGTTTTAATGGATTTAAGTAATTCCTTAGGGACGCCCTGGCTTTCCTCTTCCGGGAGAAAATGAACCACTTCATGCACTCGTTACTGGACCATCACATGAAGACGTTAAAAATGCAGTTAAAGTTGTAAGTGTGGATGGCTTTAAATTTCAACTCTACACAAAGTCAACGATAGTCTATCATGCTAACCATCCTCTACTCATCCTTTTTTAGATTAACCATCTTCTACTCATCCTCTTTTCGATTAACCATCCTCTACTCATCCTTTTTCAGATTAACCATCTTTATTGTCTTAGATTGAGAAGATTGTCAAAGAGGGAGTTGAAACTCCAGAGGGTTCGAATGAACTTCGAAAAATGCAGCTGAGAGAACTGGCAGCATTGAACGGAACACTTATAGAGGAAGATCTTCAAAGGTGAACATGGGGCTGGCAGGGACGGAGAAGGGGGCAATTGGGGGCATTACTCATTAATTAAGTTCCTTCAATGCATTAACCGTGAGCAACTTTAATTGCAACATTGCTTTTGCTTTAGGTGTCGAAATTGTGGCGCAACTGATCATCGACATTGGGAATGTACAGAAATAAAGAACGTGACAAGTCAGGTTATTTGTACCAAATGTGGTGGATATGGACATTTGGCAAAAGACTGTGCTTATACAGCGTAAGTCATCATTTACAATTGACACTCCCTCTGTGCATTTATGCATTGCGAAATATCAGTATAGTGTGAACACAATTCCATTTTGTTTTCGATAGAGAGGAAGGAGGTACTTCGACTCCTCAGCCAAGTATCGTGGAAAAAGCAAAGATGGATGACGAGGTATAATCAACAAGTTTCGATATTGACGCCTGAAACTGATAGTTTCCATTTATAATTATACTTCATAACAGGTTGGAAATTTTAGCGTTGAATGGGTTGTTGTTTTGTTTTGCTTTAGTACATGTCATTGATGGCAGAACTTGGAGTCGAGGCTCCTAGTGGGTCATCATCATCATCATCAACTGCAACGGCACCAAAAACTACAAATACACCATCATTTTCTGCCCCTTCTGAGCAAGATAATGTAAGTATTATCCCTCCTCTCTTACAGCATCGAGTTGATATTGAATCGTTATGAAGCAACGCGATATCTTTCCAGTTGCAATACACAATATTATTCATTGCTTGATTATTCGACAGTTGAACCCTCCGCCAGCAAAACAGAGCATGCCGGGACCGACACCTCCGTGGAACTCTGGGCCCAAGCCATTACTTGGGGATTCACCAGCCTCGTATCAACAACGAGGCTCGTCAGGGCAGCCAAAGCCTCTTATGCAATCGTTCGTATCCAATGGTCCACCGACCAATTCACCTCAATGGAGACAGCAAAGTGGTGATCAGTATCAAAACAGTTCTCGTTCCCAATGGCCGCAGCAAGGTTTGCTCATTTTAGAAAGCGCGCTTCTTTTCTGCATACCTCATCAAATCCTCTGCGTTTACTTTTCTGTCAATGCCTCTGCTTATTGATTAATGTGTATCTTGAAGTGTTGGCTGGAAACATGTATTTTCCTTTTGCAGGTCCTGCTATGGGCTCACAGAATGGTATGAGGGGCGTGCCCCCTACTGGTGCTTCTGCACCCCCTGCAAGAGGTGCTGCTCCTCCACCCTGGCAGACAGGTATTAAAAGCATTGTCTACATAGCTCTTTGGCTTTTTCTCCTCATATTTACACGACTTTGCTTAGTTGGTACTGATTTACTTTCTTCTTTCTTAGCTCCACCACCTTGGCCACAGGCTCAGGGCTCATTTCCACCCACCAGCGGATATGTAATGCCAATGGGCGTCATGTACCCACCAATGGCACAAGCTGGTCTACCTATGCCCCCATGGGTACGTATCTTATGCTCGACTTCATCATTATATACTTGATTAGCATCGAAAAATATGTGACGATGTATTGTTGTCTTTAGATGCCTCCTTAAATTACATATGCGTTGCTGATTATATCTGCATATTCGTAGCATCTATCTTGATTGTAATGTTTTCCATCAGACTGCTCCTCCACCGCCACCGCCTCCGCCATCAAAGTGAACATGAAAGTTTCGTCAACGAAGTATGAGGAAGAATGGAATTTACATGAAGTAGTTACCAATTCCGCACACTGCTTTATAAAGACAATATGAAACAATTTTGCATAGATGCATATGTCGTGGCAACAATATCGTCCTAACCAACAACAAACTTTTCATTTATTGCTTTTTTTGCTTTTTAGTAAAAAGAATAACTGTCTAGACTTGTTATATATTTGTCTTTACATGATGAAGATCAGTGAGAATTTTCTTTCAATAATGCCCTATACCTAATAAACTTTTGTTTGAAGATCTTCTAGTTTTTATTTCCGAACTGGTTAAGTTTTTATTTTGTGGAAATCTATTGACATATTGATGACGAGCTTTTGTGATGCTGTTTCTCTTGTGATGACGCAATGTATTGACCAAACATTTGTGGCTTTTTCAAGCGTGTATAAGAATTATTTCCTGCCACCAGTGGATGAGCAGATAAAGTTAACTTAATACGATAATACTTCAATAGGTCTTTAATTGCATGAATTAATCATCGTTAAACTGCTGTGCTATTTTCCACATAAAAGCACTGAAGTATTGAATAAATAAATGGATAGATATAATCAATTTTAATGACGAGGTTTCATTTTGAGAATTGCAATAGCTCTTGTGTTGTCATTCGGGTTTTCAAGTTTGCAGATGTGCCTAGCTTGCCAATTTCACGTGCGATAAATTTATAATTCAGTCAGCTGGGAAAAAATAACAAAGAAAAATATGCAGATAAGACGGAGTTTATAAATTGCCACAGGAGAACAGGTTTTGCAAACACAAATGAATCGAAGAACAATTAAATTATGAATCATTTCAATAAGCAATTAAAGTTACGACATAATAAGTTTGACTTCTGAAACAAACAGACAAACTTCTTCTCATAATTCGCTCCGCTTCTCCGGGAAAGAACACTGATATTACATCTCAAACTTGCGATTTTGATATTGAAAAAGGTATGAATTGTACTTCCATATGCTTTAAGTTAAACATATAGTATATTCTGTCGCTATTAATCTCAGAAAAGTGTGGTTAACGCCGAAATTTTCAACCCTGGGTTTGGAAAGCGTTGCGAGTGAATTTTCAAACATATTTTTAAGTTAATTGTAGTTTGTTTGTTTTCTTAAATCATTTCGCATTCATTTTCTTCGCTGTTTCCACTCCCGCTTCAATTATCAATGGGTCTGTTATGATTTCGCATATTTATCTGTACTGGTGGCACTATGAATCTACTATGGTCTACACTTTATCCTGTCGCTTAATGTTTCAGCAGGGAGTATCAAGGACGAACGTGTTTGCTTGAAGATTTTGTACAATGTGTTGTGATATCAATGATATTATGGCTTTTAAAACAAGATAATTTCACCACTATCGTTCTTTTTTGATAAATTTTGCATGCATGTTCAGCTAACTCTTTCGATACTACTATTCCGAGATTACGATTAGCACAAAGATTAAAGCCTTGATATTATCGTAAAGCTCCTTATTGGACACGATGATATTCACCGTATGTTGGTTAGATTCGCTAAATTAAATTTTGACTGAGTATACACTCTTATCGTTTTGATGTCGAGTTGATTCCGTACACGTTTTCTTTATAAGAACACTTGGCTCTAGTTTCAGCCTGACGTTTCTTATTTTTCCGTAATTTTCAGCCTAACTAAGGTGTTTCTTATTCTGCTGTTTCTTATTTTTGTATTCAAATTTCCTGTGCATTAGTGTCAAGAAATAACACGCGCTGATGGTGTTGAACTAATTTTATTGCAATAAGTTTGTTTTTAGCGCTTTGTGTTGTTCTGTTCCTACAGTAGGTTGTTATTTTCGATTGTTGCTGATATTTTATTTCTTGAGTTTTGTTTATTCTCAGCCTGCCTTGTTTCTTATGTTGTTCTTATTTTTTGGCCTAATCTCAGCCTGGTGTTTCTTATAAAGGTTGTTCTTATAAAAAAACGTGTATATATTTTGCATGCTTCGTCATTCAACAGGTCACACCTTTCTTCATTTATTACGCATGTGCAAGGTCATTCCATACACCCACCATTCTATGTCTGTAGAACAACAATATTATGGTGACGTTGAAAATGAAATACAAGCCCTTCCCTGGGTGGATGGGGTCGTAAATAAGCAATAATTTGCAATTTTCAAGCAAGTAAAATTGTCATTTTTGCTTCTGTATATATTTTATGACATTAATAGTGTAGCAGGTGTTGGCAATTTTTAATTCATTGAAGAATGCCCATGTTCTTCAATGGCCTTAGTAATTGCTCCTAAGAAACCATTCATCTTTCAAAACACACAACATACCGCAAGATGGATACAACATAGTATTTCTTAAGCAGACAGAGCTCAATGGAAAAATATAGACAGCTTAAAAAACTCTTATGAACTACAAGAGTTGTCTTAGTATAGTAATATTAGACATAGTCGAACTGAAGCGGGAATTAATTTATTTCACAGCAAAGTTTTCGTAGTTAATTTATATGGAATTAATTACAATTAATGCGATTGAAGCGAAGAACATATGAGCTATAAAACACATTTCCATACAGCTTGCGCAATTAAAAATTCATCAAACGTTTAATCTCATCCAAGAATTTATTAAGTAGCAGCGAGTGATGCATAATCGTACTTCACTCCACTTTGTAAACTATACCGAACAATAGAAGTTGTTTATCAGGTGTGATGTCAGATGATGTAGTCCTTCCAAGCTGGCTGCTTTCATATGTATTATCAATCTGAAGTCACCTGTTCAATATATTCTATACCTAAACAACTATATACCTTAAGGCCGGAGCTAGTCAATTGCAGCATTTCATTCATAAGGACGACATCATTGAATTCTGACTACGGAATTTCATTTGATAGGAATGAAAATTGTAACTTTAATTGTGATGTTTCTTTGGATAGGAACTATAATAATTGAATATTGCGAACTTTATCATTTGATGTTTGTATTCTGTTATTCATTTATCAGTTAAAAGTCGATTAATTACTTAACTTCATCAAAAAACTGAAAGAGAATGCCGCCTTCATATTAACAAATTAATTTCATTATTATTTCAGGATAAATATGAAAGCATGAAGCATTAAAGGCTGAGAAAGTCAAGCAAAGAGAAAGTAAGTGATACACATTATTTTCATACGAATACTATAACTTGTCCTCAGCCCCAAGATTTTACATTGTTATTCTTAAATTTTCATTAACCCTTAGCAATTTTAAGCCTCAGTATATTCTTGTGAATGCAACTTTTATGAAAGCCTGTGCGTATATTAAAAGTAAATCCTTGTATGCTAACGTAATAGCGAGCATTTTCTAGATTTAAATAGACACATTGGAAATATTTTAGTTTCTGGAACAATCCATATCTATGGTCAAATTGTTGCGCATTAAACAGAAGCTACTCCAAAATATAGCTAGTGTACTTACTTAATTGATTCGAATTGTAAGAATTTACCCTCACTTTCGTGAGTCATTCTCAAACCCAGAAGACACACGCTTAGCTTTCACGCTGCTCTACAGGTTTACGAATTATGTGTTTTCTAGTGGAAACGTCAATGTATCAATGCCAGGTCGTCAATATTTGCAGATGAACCTCATAAATTATAATATGAAGCGATTAATTAGGCTGAATGTCTTATCTTAAATGAAGTTAGAAACGAGGTTAAATCAGAAACAAGGCTAGAAATATCGCGGCCACTTAATTATACCTCACGTGACGTCTGAAATAATTGTTGTAAAGACTAGACTAGACTGAATATTCTGGCGTACTTTTAAATCTCGTAAATATGTTATGGTATAATGGACAACACCAATTATTATGTATCGGAGGAGTTTGACAGCTCAGGATATGAAAGAGCTTTAAGTTTTCACTCCACCCAGCTGTCGCAACCATGTGACTGCACATTGAAATGCTAAACATCCGATGATTGTGATTGTACGTGAACTAATTGACTCATATCGAGGCTTAGCTTAAGTAATACGCGTGCTAAGCACTACTCGACTGCGAATTTTAATTTGCAAGCTGATTTCAATGAAGTTGGCTGCAGGCATGAAGCATAACAATAGGCAGAATCGTAATTACCTTACACCGACATTGAAGGATCTGATAATGTCTGACTTCATCTTCAATCTGATTAGCTATTTACGAATTTCGACTTTAGAAAGGGAGTTTAAAAACTCAGAAAAGACAATTCGCTCATATTCATCTTATCTCGGTGGCTAAATAGTGTAGTCAAAATACATTACTCATCAACAATGCAAGTTTTGCGTATGTCATGCAATTTTTGTTTATTTCGAGATATTACGTCATGTTAATTTTGGTTTATTATTTCTTCAAGATAATAAATTGGGATGAATTATTGCAACTTGTTCAAAGCAATTATAACAACTATATATTGCGAGCTTTGATTGCTAAATGCTCTCGGTTTCGTGAGTTACATGACAATGTTTGTGTTCACGTTTCAGATACGCCAGATGTCATGTTTGTACGGGAGCTAGGCCCATCTACGAACAACAGATATTTGAGATCAAAGTCATCCATAACACTTGCTTCTGCCAAGAGCGAGGCATCAATTGACCCCACAACACCACAGCCTCAAGCTCAAAATGTTATCGTCCAGCCCTGTAACAGAATCGCGTTGAATGTCTGCGGAACTGTGTTTGAGACATTAGAAGACACGCTTTTAACATTTCCAGATACGCTTCTTGGCAATCCGGACCGTCGCAAAGAATTCTATGATGAAACTCGTGGTGAGTACCGGTTTCAACGAGATCCTGTTTCATTTGATGCTATTTTATTCTATTACCAATCGAAGGGTATTCTAGCCAAACCCAGTTGTGTGAAGCGGACCCAATTCGAGAAGGAGCTCGATTTCTTTGGCATAGCCCAACATTTTGATAAACGGAATGAATTTGAGAAAAAACAACTGACCGAAACGGAGACGGAGTTGCCGGTTCCTAACGGGGATATCCGGGCGCTAATTTGGGGGATACTTGAAAGACCGAGATCATCGTACGCTGCAACTGCTGTCGGGTTCTTTAGCTTCGGTCTCATAGTCATCTCTGTTCTGTCTTTTTGCGCGGAGACCATTCCTGAATTGAAAATTAAACAAACACTAGTAGAATTGAACGTAACTGATGATAAAAACACGACCAAACTAACGCGCGTGATAATCTACGGAACAGACTACTGGTATCATATTGAAACTGTATGCATTGCTTGGTTTACACTGGAATATCTGCTTCGATTCTACTCCGCACCCAGTCGGCTGGCGTTTATTTCTTCATCACTTGGATTTGTCGATTTATTTTCAATAATACCCTACTATATAGCACTTGCCTTGCAAGTCCGTCAGCAAGGCAGTGGACTTATTTCTACATTCGGCAGTATACGGATGCTTCGTTTGCTGAGAATCATACGTGTCTTCAAATTGACTCGCTATAATGAAGGCCTAAGAATTCTGGTCATGACAGTATACGAAAGTGCCGTTCATCTGAGGTCGCTGTTCCTGGTTATATTAATTATGGCCGTATTATTTGCTGCTATGGTGTTTTATGCTGAGAGTGAAAGCTCCAAAAAGAGCAGCGTATTTAGCAGCATTCCAGACTCGTTTTGGTACACTATAATCACCATGACGACAGTTGGTTATGGTGACGTATTTCCGCAGACGGTTGGCGGGAAAATTGCTGGCGCAATTTGTGCGACGTTTGGAGTTTTGTTGTTTTGTTTACCGTCACCGATTTTGGTGAATAAATTTATAGAATGTTATTATTTACGGCAACAAACCTCGGAAGATGATACGCCAGAAAGAAAAGCGTTTGTGGAAAGTATGAAAGAGATCTATTTCAATCAATAGAATTTGATATAAAATATGAGACTATGTATGCCCTGTTAAACGCCATCTTATTATATAAGATAAATAAGCCAATGAAATAGAACATAACGAAAATTTATAGCTAAAGTTAAGGTGTGTACCATAGTTTGTTGATATTATATAGAAAGTCTTTTTTAGCTAAAAACTTTAACGCTAATTGCTAAACTTAGTTACCGTTTAATTAACATCAACTATTAGAATAGGCCACTATCTATTATATGCGATATAAAGGTTAGCGGCTTTTGAAAAAGCCTTTTGTAAATTTAGGCCATCAATGGTGCAAATTATTAGTGGAAGAAACTCTCCAGTCTTCTGGTAAGTGAAGCAGTTTCTTTGTTGTCACTGTTTTTCAAATAGCGAGGAACGTAATAAGCCTTAAAGAAGTACTTTAGCATAGTGGGGGCCAGAAAGCAGAAGAGCAAAACCCCAAAAAGAGCGCAAAACGTCCCCAATATTTTACCAAGAATTGTTCTGGGGTAGATGTCTCCATACCCCACGCTTGTCATTGTTATGACAACAAACCAGAGCCAATTGAATAGGCTGTGAGACACTTCGTTGGGGCCATTTTCTTCAGCGTAGAACAGCAAAGATGCGAAGCATGTCAGCATGATTGGCATTATGGTTGCAATTGGTTTCACGCGCCAAAGTGCTTTGAGAATTGCTTCCAGCAGACACAAAAGACCCTTACTGTATCGAGTGAAACGAAACGTTTGCAGGGCACAAACTGCTCGAAAAAAGTTCGAAAGATTACCCAATAAAGCTGTATTTTCCTCTTTGAATTTATCGACAATCAGAAAGCAATAAAATGACGTTATAGTTAAAAGCTCAATCACGCTCAGTGTGGATGAGATGAATTTTAAACGCGATTGTGTGTTATATAATCGAGCAAAATACTCCAACGTGAATAGCCCCATGCAGAATACTTCAATTATACAAATGAGGTCGTGGTATTTTGAAATTCTCAATTTGTTTGATGTTTGCTTAACTGGCGTATTATGCTTTGCTGTCGCAAGTTGCGGGAGAGTAGCAAGGCAGTAAACAACAACAGATGCGAGAATAAACAAGATGTTTACAAAAGATATCAATATAGAGCATTTGGTAGAGAATGGATTCTCCAATGTCTTCCAGAATGTTTGGCTGAAAACACATCTGTAATGATTGCTTTCATCAGGTTTAGCAATGGGCGATTTAAAATTTGATTTCGACACCTCGAAGAATGCAACTTCTTGCTCGAATAACTTGCGGTCTACATCCTCTGGTCTTCTTAGTATTCCTTGCGATTGGTAGTAAAACAGTATGGCATCGAAGCAACGCGCATCTCGTAAGAACACAAATTCGCCTCGTATTTCGTCGTAATATTTCATTCTCTTCGCTGGATCACCAAGCAAACTATCGGGATGCGCGGAGAGAGTTGTCTCGTGCGTTTCGAAAACAGTTCCGCCCACCCTTATAACGATGCGCTTTGGTCGTGTCGACGACAATACGACGCACTTCATTTTATCGTGATGTTGAAGAAAATTTTGATTTCGTTTTTACCTCCCATATTTACTTCCACTCTTCATGTGAGCAACTTTTGAATGAACTAAGGAGAAAGATGGTCTTCTTGAAACAGGAAAATGTCAACTTGCAACCCATAAGACAAATACAATAATTCATGGAACTCAAACATTCGCTTTTCAGATACCGTCAGATAAGGTGGTTGAAATGAATAATGAACAAGTCATTTATATAAATTAGTAATGCCGAAATTGCGATTCCGATTGAAATATGTGCGGCATAGCCAAACGGTGCAAATATTTTGAGACCATTTTGAACTAACAGCTGGCTAAAGAAGGTGTGAAGAATTTTATAAACAGGAGAAGAGATAATGATGCTACGACTATCTACCTTGTGTCTTTAGCAATCCTTAAAAATGCTTAGCATATGACGGAAAATTTTGTATTTCTCTTCAAGTTCAGGCCAATTTTCAATTTCCAACAGCTTAAATCAAAGTCAAATTATGCTTAAATACTTCACTCTTGACAGCTTAGATTTCTCACACCTTAAAATGTATTTCGTACTTGCATTGAGCCGTTTATATGAAATTTTGATTAATTATAAAAAGTAGAAGGGGTCCACAAAGCAACCTGCTTGGGTTGTAAGGTCAAGAGTAAACAACAATTCTGGCGGAGGAGTTACTTAAAAGTAGTTGCTTAGAAGGTTGGTTGGCTGAATAATCAAAAGATGAAAGGAGTTTGATAATAGTTAACATGCTTCGTCATCAGAAGAGAATTTTCATTAAACAGCTGAGAAACAGTTCATTCAAAAAGTCTTCTCTTCATATTGTTTGTTTATGAGCAAGTAGAGGAAATACCCGAGAAAAATACATGCACGCATATTGTATATTTCGAGTGTAGAGGAGACAAAAGTTATTCTTATATTGCAATTTATTGTAATTTAAGCACAGCATACAACCAGCTGCAAAACACAAAGTAATTGCAATTAGGCATTATTATTATTATTACCATCAACGTCTCCTCCGCAGCGCACCACGTGCTCACAAGGTTTTAATGGCGGACGGCCTAAACTTGAAATCTTGTGCTCGTTTCTTCTCAACTTACTAAATTAACAGAAAATGGAGTCTGCCGAATTAAATCATGATTACATCTCAGTTGGAGATGGTGTTATTTTGTGCAAAGGGCCTAGTTTAAAGTTTATACGAGCAAGGCCAGGCAGGAAAGAACGAATGGAGAATTTCAACTTTTTTGCAAATGACATGATAGGAAAACGTTTCGGAACTGCTTTCAAAGTAAACGGAAAACAGTTAACAGAGATTAACCCGAGATTGGTTGATAACAATGACGAAGAAGATGCAGAAAAGAGTGAGGAAAAAGATAACAGATCAATAATTGATGACTGCACAGCACAGAAGATGAACAGAGATGATATCATGAAGATGAAGGAAGCTGGCAAAGATGGTGAAGAAATAGTTGAAAGAATCTTAGATAGTAGTAAAACTTTTAAGGAAAAAAATGTATATTCAAAAGCAAAATATGTGAAAAAGAAGAAGAAAAAGTAAGTATATTTATGTCTATACGACATATAAGACACCCATGAAAGAAATGCAAACAATTAGCTCTTTCAAATGTTACTTTTTATGTTTTTCTTTCAGGCATTTAGCTCACTTTATCACTTGTCAGCCCTCGGCTAGACTTCTGTGCGAGCTGTTTTTCAAAAAAATTGGAATGAAAACCCTTGAACTTCGACCTGATACCCTTGCACAGATGTTGACATGGTCCAACGTCCAATCTGGCTCAAATGTGCTGCTAGCAGAGACATGTCAAGGCCTTATTCTTGGCTCTCTTTTGGAACGTCTTGGTACAGATGGTCAAATTGTCCAAGCCTATCCAGGAAGCTTTCCAGTCAGGTTAATTTTGAATCAGTTCAATTTTAGCAAGAAGTTGAAATCAGACTTGATCTGTGGGTTCTCCTTCGAGAATCTTGCAAGAATAAGACAAGCTGTCTCGGAAACAAAGGAGGAAATGAAAAGTGATTTAAATCAAGATCTGGAAGCTGAATTGGATGAAGAAATCAATGTTAAAGAAGAAGATAGCTCAACGGAAGAGAATAGCAAGATAGAAGATGATGCGCAAGAAGAAAAAGAATATAAGAGGACAAATGAAGACCGACAAGCAGACATCTTCCAAGATACAGAAAATCTTCCTTGTAGTGCTATGTACCCAAAAGAAATGCAAGAAATGGAGGAAGATAGAGCAATACCCTATCTTAAAAACAAGCTTGATTCGCTAATCATAGCAACAAAATTTCATCCTCAAGACATCATGATTGAATTAATAGATTTTCTCAGGCCATCCTGTCCATTTGTCATCTACTGTCAATATAGAGAACCATTAGCAGAGTGTTATGAATATTTGAGGGAGAACTCAATGGCTGTCAATGTCGTTATCACAGAAACATGGTTCAGGAATCTACAGATTCTTCCGAATCGGACCCACCCAGAGATAACAATGAGTGCTAGAAGTGGTTATCTGTTAAGAGGAATAAAAGTTGTAGCTGATATTGTTATCAAGGTTGAGGGTAATAGTGAGCCATGTGTTAAGAAAGTCAAACCCAATCAGTAAAATTGTCGGTATTTTGTTTAAGATATTCTTATTTCAATAAGAGAATAATTTCTTATGCTGAGGTTTTCATTTCTTATTCAAAATCTTACTGAGACTAACGCCGACAATGTCTTGTTTCTGTGTCATTTGTTCGCAGTTAACACAATAGCAATGCAATTATAAATTTTATCCAAATTATTGAAATTCAAGATTGTTACAATTTAAAAAGATTGCTCATGCAAATGATTCCTGAAAATATGTACAACACCGTAAAAAAGAATCGTAAGAAATATGCAAACTAGATGAATTATTACATTGAAATCAGCGTGGCGTTTTAAATGTTAAAATAATTAAAGCTAATTGGATAATTAAACAACCTAAATATTCTGTGCTGAAGAAGGTGTATAAAACGGAACTTCTGAAAATTATATGCAAACCGAATTAGGGCTAAGAAAGAAAATATTAAATTTCCTCCATGAAAATATGTGTACATCAAATCTATTTCTAAGAGCAAACGATCGATATTTCGACATACACCAACCCTCGTGCAAATGTTTATATAATAATTCTCATTTTATAAAATATGGGACCGATCGTTTGTTATAGTTTGAGAATCAAATTTTGACTTATTTGACTTATTACTCAGTCTCTTGACGTCACCAGGACTGACGTATCTTTTTCTGTGGATATTTTGATACAGTTGATCTTCCGGGGATGGTTCATCTTCATCACCATCATCTTCATTGAGAGCTGTTCCTTTTGGTACCAAATATAGACATCCATCAGCATCACTATTACTTGAAAAGAGAAGAAGATATACATGATTGGTCTTGAAAAGTTCATTCCTCGTACTAACATGGCCATAATGTCATGCTTTATCAGTGAAAACACCTCAACAAAATGAGAGAAGAAACGAAAGAAAACAGACTGGCATTCTCCAAAAATAATCCAGTGGCTTGATGGCGATTTCGAATATGCCTCTTTCAGGTACAAAAAGCTAATTCAGACTTACTTGCGATTATTTTCGCGATCCAGTGTAGAGATGGGACTGCTCTCGTCTGAGCTTGAGCCAATATGCACTTGCTGTTGACTTGATTTTGGACGGTCATACAAATCCTCAGAAATAATAGCGTCACAGTCTTTGAAAGACGGATTTTTTTTTGCTCCAAGCTGATCAATCACTTCAAGATGCTCGTCACCTTGAAAATCAAGATTATATTGATGAGAAAAGAGGCTGGTATTGGACAAGAAGATGTTTTTGTCTGCATCATAAGTTATTATAACCTGTGCAGCTATACAAGTACGTTATAATATAGTAATAACATAATACCTTGGTCTTCAGCATCTGGTTTGAAGTTTTGGTAATCGTGTGTTGATCCATTTTTCGTGCGACTGACTGTCCTTCCATGATTATCTGCAAGAGAAAACACAAAATGCAAATAACACACTACCCCCTGAACCTACATAGCTTCGTATTGTTTACCAATGGCTCGACTTGTCTTTGGACGGGGGTAATATCATTGACTTACCAATACCGTCGACAGGGGTAGCAGGAGGGGGCACTGAGTAGGTTTGATTGGCTTCTTTATTCTTTTCTTTCTTTTCTTTATTTTTTTCTTTCTTGGGAAAACGTGTCTCAGCATAATCGAAATTGCCATCAAGACGTTGGATTATTTCGGTGAATGTTA
Organism: Sanderia malayensis; assembly: GCA_013076295.1. Lineage (NCBI taxonomy): Eukaryota > Metazoa > Cnidaria > Scyphozoa > Semaeostomeae > Pelagiidae > Sanderia > Sanderia malayensis. The sequence continues at coordinate 2,896,972 of RQOL01000718.1, forward strand.
GCCTCTTTTCCGCGTCGTGAATCCAACATTTCGTCAGCACTTTATCGTAGATGACCTGTGAGCAAAGGTCGGGCCTTGGCAACACAACACCCTGCAATAGATTGCATGTATATGATAGTCGGTGTATCGAATGCTAGGACAGATACTGCACATTGTAAATAAGTGCCATGCCTGACAAGCTAGCTGCATGCAGTATTGGAATGAAGGAGAGAGAATGTTTCACCTTTTTGATGAATTTGACCACTTCATCGTTTGAATAACCATAAAAAGGCTGCAAAGCATACGTGAATATCTCCCATAGGAGAATACCATACGAATAGACGTCAGACTCTATGGTGAATCTTCCATACAAGAGTGCCTCTGGAGGCATCCAACGAATTGGCAACATTGCAGCACCACCGACCTAAAAAGCAAGATGATGCCATGTTGAAAAGATGGACCAAATGCACAAGACAGACCGTGGATCAAGACAGGATAGAATTGAGTGGAATATACCTTGTAATATTCTGAATCGTAAATATCACGAGACATTCCGAAATCTGCAATTTTCACAATCATATTTTCGCCAACAAGACAGTTTCTGGTTGCAAGATCCCTGTGTACGAATTTCTTCTTACTCAGATATTCCATTCCACACGCAACTTGTTTTGCAAAGTCAACAAGAACACCAAATGGCAGCGGTACTAACAACAAAACATACGTTGACGATATTAGAGGTGTGATACCTTAGGTGTGATACCACATGGGTTGAAGAATGAAATGAGAATCATGCTAAAAGAAAATCAAAACACGTGCAATGAAATAACCTTTGTCAGTTTCCGTTGCATTCTCTGGGTCATTCTTGCGCAGAAACTGATTCAAATCTCCATTCACCATATATTCAAATACCATACAGAAAGGCTCCTCCTCAGTGGACACTGCTACGAGCTTGAGAATATTATCATGATTCAAGACAGACATAAGCGTGACTTCTTGAATGAATGAATCCTTGGTCTCCATGGAGGAGCCCTCTTTGAGCATTTTCACAGCCACACTCAACTCACGCTCACCCTCTGTTAAGCTGTAACGGCCTTGAAAGACCTTACCAAATTGCCCCTGGCCAAGATCTTTGACATATTCCATCCTGTCTAGACGACACTGCGGAGGCTTTTGGTCTGGGCTCAATTGAGCCAGAGCAGCAAGCAACGGATTTGGCTTGGAATCTTGTCGAATTCTATCGCGAACCGTTGTTACATTTGAGAACAGTTCCAAATCTTTGGCAGCTTCTTTTTTCTCTATTTCAAGCCTCTTACTTCTTCTTCGCGCATAAACGACGATAAGGACGACAAGAAGGAGCAAAGCCACGCCACAGCACGCTGCTATGATTGCAATCGTTTTAATCCCAATCCCACTTTTGACGATTGGTTTTTTTGAATGATCTAAAATTGAAATAAACATCATTTAAAGCATTGCTCTGTTCTTGTTGGTAAATAGCATTCAGAGCATGCGCGTGTTGCAGCCGTCACATCAGCTGTATAGCTGCCAGAACCCTCAACCTGCGTTCACAAATAAATATTGCTTGCTTGCAAAAAACAATTCCATTCAGGTTAGAAAAACAATAGCCACCAAGAATATTTTATGGACCAACAAACTTACCGAATAGGCCAATGAATTCGCAAGATTCACCCTTGGATTTGTCGTATTCGTAAGAATATTTCAATTCCGTGCAAGTTGGAACGTTGAGGTGGGAAAAATCAATAGTCTGTTGCTTGATGTAAAGTTCCAAAGCACCATAAAACCGGTCCATGTATTTACCACAGATGCGGAATATTTCCAAGCAGTCCTCTTTGCAAGAAAGTGACGGTCTGCCATTCGCATTGCAAGTCGGCATCATTGTATGGCATATAGCAGCAGGTATTAGTTTGCTAAAAAGCAAATCAGTTCCTTTGATTACTCGCACTAGATTCCAGAGGAGGGGGGAGGGGGAGGAAGGTAAACAGGGAAGAAGCATGGTGGCTGGCTTCCTACCCTTATGCACGAACTTAGAAAAGTAGTGGAATGCTGGACTATTTTCACAACTTGCTGGTTCTCGTTGTCTCAGCTCAGATAATTTAGAGCAATTGCATAAATTCGCATAAATTACCTGCAAATTGCATAAACTCGCATACATTACCTGCAAATTGCATAAATTCGCATAAATTACCTGCAAATAGCACTGCCACCCTTCAAAGAAAATTTTGCCAATTCAATAAACTTGACGAGGATTGCTTCTGTTCCATTTTTGCCATAGCGTGAATCAAAGAATATGTCCTTCTCGAGAGTTTTATTTCCAAGATATGGCACACAGGTCAAGCCTTGATATTTACTGCAGGTTCCATTCTTCCAAGTAAAACTGAAGAAATAAAATCAGATATGAAACAAGTCAAAATTAAGAAAAACAAAAAGGTGTAGTCAACGTAATTGTAGAGACTTGACTCTATTGTAAATACCTTTCTGGCTTCTTGGCACAATTCTGACTTATATTTTTTGCTTCTTTAAAAGAGTCTGGAACATAGCAGCAGTTCAATGGTTCGCATTCTTCTTTCGTCGTGCTTCGGTTGCCACAGGGTGTCCATATTCCCATTTTGTTATAATCGCAAGTATTTGCTGCTACTGAAAAAATGCAAAGAAGTTAAAGAAACGCTTTTTACAAGGAAAACCGTTCCTAAAATTCCTTAATTTTGGACTTCTTGATCAAATCGTACTTCTAAAAGTCCCTTAACTTTTTAAGAACTATCTTTTCGTACTTAGGGTAGGGTGTTATGTTATGTATGACTGGGCTGGAAATTACATCAAAATCCAGGTTCCCCACAAAACAAATATCTCGTGTTTCTGATATGCGAGTCCCGTTATTTGTTCGCCCACAATTTGATTGGGAGCATAATAAGGAGATAGGGGTCTCATGTTGTCATGTTCACAAAAATAACATTGCTTGGTTTAAACATGTGAACATTATTAATTCTTTTTGTAAATATATTTTTGTGTTATTTAATATTAAAATAATCATGTAATGCTGAAAGAAAAGGTGTAAATATACATACAATAATTATGCTATTTCATAATAAATTAAATAAAATGAAAAATGATGATGTGAAACGTGGAGATCAAAGGTTGGAGAATTCCGTGATTCGTGTTTCTTCCGATTCCGTTAGCGTCCTCTACATTCCTCTAAAATATCATAATCTCGATGTTGACATATAGGATACGATCTAAAATATTTGTGTAAGTAATGACGATGATAACATGGCACGATTGCTGCAAATGCAAACAGAGATGGACAAACAATGTCAGACTGACTGACTTTCGATCGATCAATGCGAAGTAAAAATCCTTAAAACAACATGGTTGAATCAGTCGGATCAAAATACAGAACTTGTTTCGAGTCTGTGCAGAACAGGAAGTTAATTTTCTAAACCTTGAACTTACCTTGACTCAGATTACATGTAGCGATGATAACGAAAGTTGTGAAGCTAATAAATATTCGATTCGCCCTTCGCTTTTCCATGTTTACTCTACAAGCTTCTATGATCTCCTCATGTACTGAATTCAATAGATTGAATTGAAAAGCTAATTGTTCACTTCGCTGCTACATAATATAGCCAAGACCCATGACCGCCAGCAAACAACAAAATGGGTTATTCAAAGTGACTTATCAATAAAATTCCTTATCCAGATTCCAGAAGACAAAGAATTTTTCCTCCAAAGAGATAAAGATATTTGAAGAATAATGTTTTGAACTCCTTTCCAAAAACCAACTACTTTCGTTTGTTAGTTCGACACTGACACAGCTTGCTTCTCTTCTTTCTTCAATTACGCTTTCTTTTTCACAAATAATAATGCAAAATAATGACAACCAGGTTTTTCGCGTTGATGTTCTTCATACGATCATAAGAACAAGATGTTTTTTGTGTTTGTGTGTGCAATTGCGCAACTGTGACTTCCTTGTTGGGGACACTGCGCGGCCAACATGTTACAGTGCTGTCTTCGTCACCAAAACTGCCAATAACAGCAGGGTATGAACGAAAATCATGTGAATCAACACGAATCAACATGAATCAACATGAATCATCACCAAGTGCGTCAAGAGAAATCTCAAGAGCATTTTGTGAGACAAATACCGCTTGCTACAAGTCTGTTTCGTAAAGAAACTGCGGAAGTAACTGCGGAGGAAATAAAGAAAAATTGACAGAGAGAGGAAGTCCATTGGAGCAAGTCTATGTAAGACATGGAGCAAAATGAGCGAAATGAAATCGAACGGAATGGAAGAGAACGTGCGTGTTTGTATAACATGCATGGAAATATAACATGAGTAAAGCATGACGTTAAAATTTGCGAATTCTTCGTCAACGAAATTATCACATGTCACATCATTGGTACTCAGGCTCAAAGAGTCAGATATGACACGACAGAGGTGTATATGAACCCGCCTACAAGTACAACCACGCCCACGTAATTAAGCTTGATAGCGACCGCGATAAATACAGGTCAAAATATCACTGTGATTAATTGTTTATTAATTAAGTGTGTTGCCGTATAAGATGTTTACAACTACCCGCTATAACGAACCCCGTTTATAACGAACTTCCCGCTATTACAAACTAAAACTCCGGTCCCTTGGATTCTGGGAAGTAGTTCTTCATAAGAAAATGTCCCTTCTGTATAACGAACTCCCGCTATTGCGAACTATTTTCTCTATACGAACATCGTACAAGTAGAAATGCCTCTGAAAGCCGAAAATGCTCCTGCGCAGGTTGGCCGCCTTTCTGCGTTGTAGATTTAGAATGTTACGTCATGGCATATGTCAAAACAATAGTTCAACAAGAGACATTGTTGTAGCCAGCCAAAATATATCCAACTTACCATAGAGCTAGAATCCTAGGGGCAGAATTTTCAAGGCCACGTTCCCAGGGGCATGGTCCCAGGGTCTTCGTTCCCAAGGTTGTAGCTGAAACAAATTTATACTAATCAATCCAGTTCAATAGGAAAAAGGGGACTCTTGTAAAAGGAATCCTCTCTTCTTTGCTCATTCGATTCTGAATCTGAGGCTGAACACAACACGGCACTGTTTCGTGACATTTGAGGAAAACCATGCAAGTTGTTGGTTAAATAATTTATGACTTTATTTATGGATATTAAAGAGTTATTCGTTTCTCAAGAGTAGAAAAACGTCTTCATTAATTACTGGAGAAATTGACTCTCTCTGCAAAATACTTTCTTGTGTATTTATGCCACGAAAACTATAATCGAAGCTTGGAAAATATGTGCACATGGTTGATGAAGCTTCGATTGGCCTAAGGTGATAATCGTTTGACAAGTTGAGTGGAATTTACCAGCTGCGTATGTCGAGTTAATAAAAACTTATTCGATATGACCGGAAGGAAGAGTAAAAGCAACAAGCATACCTCATCGTATTCTGAGAACAATCCATTGTGTGTTGGGTCTCTTCGACTTTATATTGGTGCGAAAATTGAGGCCCTGGACTCCAAGAAATGGTTCGCATCGTTAAATTGCTTTTATATGTAATAATTGACATAAAGCAAAAATATCCAGCTTAGTTCATATATTTTAAATTCCTCTACATACAATAATATAATTAACAGATGTATTTAATGCAAACATAGAGGAAGACTAATCAACTAAAAGTAGATTGACTGAATTTTGGTGCTTTATAATTCCATGCCAGTGCTGGATAAAATTACAAGGTTGAAGATTATTACCGTATTGAAATTCTAGTCATTTGACCAAGTGTTTAATTTAATCCTAAGGTATTTTGCAAAAGTCATAAAAATCAATGAAGCATCAGAGAAGGTTCTTATCCACTTTGATGGCTGGAATTCAAGACATGATAAGTGGTTTCATTTTGAAAGTGATTCATTAAGATCCCTGAGTTCAACATTGAAGTCAGAGGAATCTGCTAAGCAGGGTGAAAATTTAAAGAAAAAGGTACTGCCAATTGAAAGACAGGTATTAATGCAGATATTTTCCAATTAATTCCAGTCCACGTGAAAGCAGTTAGATGTTTACATTTTTGCGTCTTTCCTCAAGGAACACTCTCCCGGTGACCGTGTCTTGGCAAGGTGGAGTGACTGCAAGTTTTATCCCGCGACAATCAGCCGTGCAGTAAACGATAGTAAGTAATTCACAAATGTATTTGTGTTTGTCTGTTTAGCGATTGTCATAATAGGAATAGAAGTTCATCACCTCATGAATGGAAGTGTTTATACATCAACTGTGAGCAGAAAGTAACATAGTACATTGATTTGAGATACATCAATCTACTAATTTGATTTTGATTGAAATTTGCAGGCTCTTATGAAGTGATTTTCTATGATGGTTTCAAGAAAATGATAAGTAGGAGCAATGTACGACCTGATCGAAAGGTAATCTATTAACTCCAACTCAATCAGTTATAAAGATCTCCACTCTGTATTTGAACATTAAAAAATTGTGCCCGTTTTTGGAACTGAGTCACTTGATTTCATTTTAAAGAAAACATTTGAGACTTTTGAAGAGAAATTCAGAAGTGTATCATCTCCGACGTCTCCAACCTCTGCTGAGCCAGTTTCATCTCCGTTGGATGAGATGCCACAGTCATCAGCATCATCATCCGTTGCCAGGCACAAAAGACGTCACGCTGAACCATCCACAATGGCAGACTTTGTCACAGAATTGCCTGTGAAACGGCCGAGAAAATGCCAATTTCGTGGCGATGCCGGGGAAGACGACGAGTAAGTCTGCATCACTACATTCAATCGATATACTAAGTCTTTGTTTATCAGTTTTCCTTTTAATTACCATTTTAGTCATTTGCTGCGATGCCTGTAAGTTACCACAGGGAAAAATATTCTGTGGAAACGATTAACGAAGTTTTTTTCTGGGAAATGTTTCAGGCATTTGCAGAGTAAAGACAGTGATGGGGAGAGCGCTGTATCAACACCAAGAGTTGGAAGAAAGAAGAGATACAGCTCAATAAGTAGCAGTACTTCAACCAGCACGTCTCCCGCGCTCTCAAGCTCAAAAACGTCTCCTTCGGACAGTCAAACACCAAAAAACAAATCAAAAACATCCAAGAAGGTTTTTGACTCGAGTCCCGAACAGGAGGCTGAGCATGCAAGTGACGCGAGATCGAGGTCGAAACAAGAGAAACTCGCGGGTAGTAAACAGATGAAGAAACGAAAATGTTTCGGCTCACTGTTGAAAGTGAAGCTGCCAATGAAATCGAAGGGCAAGAAGAAGAATCAAGATAATGAAGAGAAATCTAGTCCGAGTAGGGGAAAAACCGACTCAGCATTTGAAGAGAAGGTTGTTAATAAGTCTTACAGGATTGGTCATTATCATTATGATGATGCATTGGTTTCTGATGCTAGAGAGGGCGTGAAAGGGAGGCAATATTTGGAGCATGATAATGCAAAGGGCAGAGATGATAATGGGAGTGAGAAAAGAGAGGATGATGCAATGCCGAAGCGTTTACCGAAACGAGAAAGACGACTGACAGAGAAAGGACTTGAGTTACAGCAGAGTATTGAGTTTAAGAAACGCTATGATATTTATTCGAAGGAGGATATTGATGGACACGCAGGAAGTGACGTCAGGGAATATGGTGAAAAAGAGGCTAGGTATGAAGATGGAGAAAGCATTGATGGGAGTTTGATTGATAACGAGGCTGTGCATTCAGATCTGAATTCAGGCTCAGAAGAGGATAGAGGTATTGATGATAAGAAAAAGCGATGCAATATTAAGTCGTCTGAACGAAAGTTTCAGAAGCATGGGTTGGATGCTAAGAAAGGTGAAAGAAAACATATGGGTGAAAGTTTTGGTATCAGAGAACTTAAGAACATTGAAAACGAAGAACAGAATGATATTCGAAGTGTTGCCGAGGATACAAAAGGTGATTTAGATGAAGATAGATACTCAGACGCGGACTCAGAAGGCAGTTTAGTTATTGATATGGGCGAGGACGTAAAGGACGAGGAACCAGCTAACAACAGTTTTGGTGGAAATGAATGTAATAGAGAATCAGGTGAAGGTGTAGAGGCGAGAGATAAAGGTAAACAAAAGACATATCCAAGGTTGAAGTACACGCTTTCTCACGAAGAACGCAAAGGAAACCGGGTTGAGAAATTGAAGAAGATGAAAGGTAGAAAAGCTGTGGCAAAAAATGAAAAGAAAGAGGTGTTAATCGAGAAGGCAAAGAAAGAAGACAGCAATGCATCGACACCACTTCAGTCGCTCACTAAATTCGTTACTGCACAAACTGAAGTTGAGACACAAGAGGGGAAAGTTGATGAAGAACCAGGTAGTCTTGTCAGCCAGTCGTCTGTTGATCAGAAGTCCGACCAGAAGCCAAATAAACCCGCAAAGCAAACTAGAGGACCGAACAAACCTAAAGCTAAAATGGCTGATCAATTTCTAAGCATGGTCATTCAGGACAGGCCATCTCTTATAGAGAGACCGATATCCAAGGACCTTGTCAATGAGAAGGCTGGAAAAGGCAAGGCGAAGAATAGATTAGCATTCTGGTCTCGTGCGCAGAATATCATGCAAGCAGAAGCGGGTCAAGAGAACGAGGTGAAAATATTGTCGCCTTCTGATAATAACGAGCCATTGGAGTTTACTCAATCGCATTCAAATGAACGAGTTTCAATCAGTCCGCAACATCCGGGTCTTTTGGTTAAGAATCAGAACGAGGCTAATTTTGGTTTGACTGATGTGAAAATGTCCAACACAAAGTCAAAAACAAGAAAGGAGGAACAGGGCGGAATGGAAGTACCCAAAGGCCACGTTCCTCCAGCCTACATTCAGTACCCTGGTCCGCATTTTATAGCTGGTTTGGAAAGGCGGTTTTCTCCAATTCAACAATCTGCAATGGATCACAGAGCGTCTCATTATCACGTGGATTCACAAACCGACGTGCCTGCAATAGCATCCAGTTCAACAGCATTAGAATCTCGAAAGTGGTCACCACATGTTGCTGCATGTCATAGCGAGGGACTTAATGCGCACGCTCAAGTTTCTGCATCTCCATATCAAGATGATTCAGGTGTCGATGTGAATAGAACGAGTCCGAATCCTCCACCACCGTATCCCGGACCAGGTCAGTTTGTACCGGGTCCTTTGGGTTATTACGGACCACCCGGTCCAATGCATCCCAACATGCAATTTTCAACGAAAATGTCGAATTGTCCTTGCGAGCAATGTCGCCATTATAACCATGCTGCGCACGCCAGTTGCGGAAAGTATGCACCAAATACACATCCAAGAATGGAGTTTCTTCCAGCAATGAGAAGACCACAGCATCACCATCATCATCATAATCATCGTGATTTCTCGACAGAACAGCGTCCTTATGAATGTCTGACCAATGTTGTTAAAGTGGAGGGCGCATTGAATACCGTGAATGCCAAGCGACAAGAGAACGATGAGCCAGATATTCATTCCATTCGACATTTGAACAAAGATTCACACGAAGATTCACACAAAGATTCAAGCACAGTCGCAGATACTGCAACTTCGTTGATCTCAGTTGAATCTTCAACTGCGAGTGAGTCGGCATTTGCTGCTGATTCGAAGCCGATTTCGCTCGAATCACAGACAGTTGATAGCGAAAGATCTGCTGCAATTGATGCACAGGCTGACGTAGAAAAGAAGAGAAATAGAAAGAACAGTTCTACGTCATCAACCGACTCGCCATCGCCCACGGCCACTAAACTGACAACGTTTGAAAGTAAGAAGAAACGTCTGGATTTCATAACTGGAAAGTTGAGCGCTCAAAAGAAAACCAAGGTCGAGAATGAAGATTTAGGCCAGTTGAATAAACCCGGGATCAAAGCAAGAGCTGAAGAGACCACATCACCGAGATTGAACGCAATAAAACAAGACAAAGAAGATGCTGATAGTGTAAAGAGCTCCGAGACTGAAGATGTCAAAGCGATTTCTCCTGATATTGCACTTTGCAGTTCGCAAACACCGGATATTATCGAGCACAGAGGAATGCCACTGGAAGGGTTGATACCTGCAGGCCAACTGACACCTCATTCAGACACTCGCTTCATCTCTTTAGCCGCGCCAACAGTAAACTTTACAGCAGGCAGAGGAGTCTCGGTGTCTCAAAAAAACCAAATACTCTATCCATTTCCAACCTCAAACTACCCTGGTCCCTTCATGCATCCGCACCCCAGCAGTGGGTTGGTTCCCATGCAGCCGATCGTTGATCAGGATGGTGTTCCTGTTTCTGGATTTTGCCCTGCCGCCGCCCCTGGTCCTCCTCCGCCTCACAGAATGGTCTACCCACCACGTGCACATCCGCAGTATTTCCAAACCATTGATAATATGGCCCACGTGCAACCATTTGGTGCACCGTATGGTCCACCGAGGCATAATCTTCCACCTCACCCTCCACCCGGTTATTTCCACCCTCGAGACTCTGGCTACGGTATTGCCGGTCCAGTGTTTTCAGCCTACGACCCACGCATGATTCCTGCTGGTGAGTTACTTATTTTTTCATGTTCTTTCGCATTCTGACGTCGTTTCTCTGCATTTAGATATTTTATTATTGGGCTTGCTTTTTTTTTCTTCAGGGTTTCTTCCTATGGCGCCGAATGTCAGGCCACCGATGCCCGTTTGCAAGCAGCAGGATTGCAGCTGTCATCTTCCCCACACCTCACCACCAGCCGCAGTTCAATCCAAGGCAGCATCCGCCCCTCCATTAGGTGCTGAAGAACGCAAAGTGGAACAAGAATCCATGCTCCAACAAGGTGAGAACTTCATTGCAATTTCATTTTTTCATCAGGCCTTTTAATACTGCTGAAAAATCCAATTTCAGAACTTTGCATAAATTAGATGAGATAGCATTAAAAAGGAAGATTTATTGTTGTTATTGTGCTGGTATTTGTAGAACATTCAAGCACCAGTGCGTCACAGACTGCCCTCTCCCCGAAGTCGAAATCTGAGAAACAGAAGGCATCCATGATGAAAGGTGATCCCCGAAGACTCACTCTTCCCCTCCAACGTCTCAAGAAAATGGCGGCCAGTGCCTACTCGAAATCTGCAGCTAATGGTTTTCCAAGACCCGACAGTCGTAAGCAATCCGATACGACAGACCTCGGTGACGACGAAGCACGACTGAGTATGGAGCATGTTATGGATGCAGAGTTTTGTTGTGATGCCCCGCAGCATGAGTGTGCGCAGGCGAATAGCATTTCCCATGCTGCCGAAGACAAAGGAAAGGAGAATAAACCAGGCCATTTCATACCTAAAAAAATTGAATCAACAAGCAAGAAGAAGGGCAAAGAACACAGTAAGTTTGCTGAGAAATTCTTCATTGTTTGATAATATACTATATATCATGCCTTTATTCATTGTTTGATAGTTTATGCCTTCTTTTTGATGCTTTTGATTCGTTGCTTGTAGTTTGATTTGATTAATTTGAACAGTTGCGTCGTTTCTTTCGTTTTAGTATTCGCTCCAAAAGAGTTTGTTGTTGAACTGAACTTGGATGAATATAAATGCAGCGTAAAAGGTTGTGAAAAATCATTCAGAAAATCTTCGAGCCTTGAATATCACATAAGATACTTTCATTCGCCTCGTGTGCAACAGAGGAAGAGAAATGCATCTTCAATTTCGTGTAAGTATATCGTGTTCACCTTTACCAGATTTCTTCACTTTTCAGAGGGAGTCAGAGGGAAGGGAAACTGCACTCCTTCCCTTTCATTGCTGACTACTGTAACCCGTTTGATTATATTTGCAGTGTTATCTCCAGACTCGGCCGCAGGAATGCTGCCCAGCAGTGCTGCCAATTCACTGGCATCATCATTACCTCCTTTGCTGAAGAAGAATCGAACATTTTCTGCTGCAGAATCGAATGATACCAGAGCATCCAATGACGTACGCTTTATAGAATACACTTGCATCTATCATTGATTATTCATCAGTGATCATTAGTCATTGATCATTGATCATTAATCATTAATCATTGATCATCGATTATTTATTTTGTGACGTAATTTACTGTATCCTGCATCGCAGCCCTTGGTTATTGTGTTTCGTGTCATTATAGGATTTGGCGAGTATCCGAAGTGGCGGTGGAAGTCTTGTAATGACGGACGACAATCTGTCGGATAGAGAGAAGCCCGACATTGCCAGTTCCGACGAATCAGATGAAACTGATATAGAGTCGAATGGAACGGTCTGCGTTGACGACATTATCAGGTGCACGTGCGGTGAATTTGAAGAGCAAGGGTTCATGATACAGGTACATATGCTTTATCACAATGAGTACTCTTTGATTATGTTCACTTGTATGTTTATAATATTGATGATTATTTTATCATTAACTCAAAAATCGTCTTTTCTCAGTGTGAGCAGTGTTTAACCTGGCAGCATGGCGATTGTGTCCAACTTACAATCGAATCTGTCCCAAAGAAGTACATTTGTTACCAATGTAACAATCCCAAAGGTATGCTTAATATTTTCATTATCATCATCTTCAATATTTTTTCATCAATAAGTGAACAAGACAGTGCAAAACAATATATGGTATGGTTGATTCATATTTAATGTGATTAATCATTCTCTTTCAGGTCTTCGAAAAAGTTTCAAATATAAGGTGGGAATTTCTACAGTTGTATCATTTAATATTGGTTTGCTCGAGAAGCGTAGCTTAGAATTCGTTATGAATTCAGTTGTGAAATAGTCTTAAACACTTGAACTTGCAGAACAATTACGACTGGTATAAGCGTGGAATTTTGCCATCTGTAATACAGCATGTTGATGGAAGTGAAGAAAAGCTTGCAAACATCTCTCAAGCCAGCCATGCTTTAATGGAAGATATTTCCAACGTCATGGATGTGCTTCAAGGCATCAAACACAAATTGGCACTTCTTGAGTGAGTAAATCGATGAGAATAATTAGAATAATTGCAATAGTTTAGATCAAAGTAACTTAATTATTAACCATGATAATTTTGATCCAAATTATAAAAAGAGTGTATATAAATTCTTTTCTCGAATGTTCTAGACATATCCTTTTGCATGGATGTTGAGCTCATAATATCTTAATTGTCTATGTGTTCTCGTAGCTCGCCGCTGGACTCTCCGCTTCGGTTTTGGAAACGGAAATTGGTCAAACCTCTAACTAACGAAGCAAAACATTGCGCTGAAAATGCGACTGGAGCTGGGAATGACCGCCATGTTTCTATCACAAATAGAACATCAGACAATGTGGAAAGAGTGGAAGGAGCCTCGTTTGGAAGAAACCAATCAGATGATGGCCCGGACCTGGTCGGTCCGAAAAACAAACCGGACAATGGAATAGAAAACCGCCCTAGCTTGTCAAAGTGCGGCAGTGATGGCAACTTTTGTGATGCAGGGAATGGACCGATTGAAAAACTAAAGTCGGAAAGTGATTCTACTTCGAATTCAACTGTCGATGCGGAAAAGCTCGAGTTGAATATGACGAAAGTGAATCTTCTTGACCATGTTGAGAATATTGAAGACGAATTAGCCAGCAGAATGGATGAGATAGAGAAAAATCTCGATTGTAAGTATTTTGATTTATTGTATAATTTACGCGGAATTTAACTCATTTTTGTCAGGATTAATTTAACTCATTGCCAGACTTTGATCTGTACCATTGTCTTTCAAGTTCTTGTATTTACGTTTATTTGTTTTTTTTATTTCAGTATTGGAGACAGAGTACAAAAAAATTGGAGACGATTGTTGTGACAATTGGCCCAAATCTGGTTTTAAAATGGTCATTCCTGATATAACGTCGATCGCAAAGCACATAAGATACATCAATACTCAATTAATGGACGCCAAATAATCATAATTGTTTATGACTCATTTTTCATACCTCATGTCTTGTAAACGCCTTTCTCTTGCTTCTTGGGTAACACATGGTTTAATATAATCTACCAATGGATTAGTCTACTCTCCTAGAAGGAAGGAGTGTAGAGTATTGTAGTATATAATAAAAAGTATCAAGTTTATACAATTAAAAATATATTAAACCTTACTGTTGGAATATATGCTAAAAGATGCTGCAACGTTAGAACAAAACTACTGGCATTAATCTCGAATTAATATTCTATGTACTCTTTTGTTGTGTTCTGACTGCTGTATAGTAGCAAATGCTTTAAAAGCTTTTAATTTTTCTTGTACAATAATCAATTTTTATCAATTCTTTGTGTTAAGTTTGCAATTTTTATTTGATTTCGCAAGCTGGAGTGTGTTCTGTGTCCTGAATATGAATCTGATTCTGAAAGGGGATCTGCTGAATGTGGGTCTAGCAAGCAAAGAAATGAAAGTTGATTGCATTAATGCAAAAATGCCACTGCTATTTTTTCAACTTTGACTTTCAAATCAAGATTGCTCAGTCATAGAAAACTTTGCCACGAAATCCTTCTTCTTATACGTCAAGTCGATATCAAGTTAAAGAATGGAAGAGGAAGATTTTGGGGAAGATATTTGGAATGCACTGTCATGGCGTGCTGGGATAGCTGGCAAAATAGTGATAATGAAGAAACATTTTGCAGCAATGGCATTTATAGAATGCCAGAAAAATGTTCTCGAGTTTATAGAGACATACTTTGTTGCTTTCTACGAAGAGCAGGCAGCTGGAAATGTCTCAGGCCTGAGCGTTGAGCTGAGAAATGGCAATGTGTTACAGACAATTTCTGAAGAATTATTTTTTGGTTGTCTTGATGATGTGAATTTTACTTCAATCCAAGAACTCAAATTGCTGGAACTTCTTTGTTTATATTTTGAAGGAGAGAAAATAGACCCTGTCAGGTTTCTTGTATTTCAATGCTTATTTGGAAACATAGTTGGAAATGATATCAAAGAGATTTTACGAGAAATAAAGATTAATTTCTTGGGGAAGTTAATGTCAATGGCTGTATCAATGAAATGCAAATTGCTACTTGAATTTTGTGCCATTTTATTTCAAGACAGTGCTTTCTGGGAAAAAGCGCTGAGAATATTTACTAATGTCATCAACGACTTTTGCTTCCTAGTACCATCTGGGTATCACATATTAAAAGATGTTGTTGAGGTCAGTCCTAGCTTTGCTTGTGCATTAACAGAAGCAGCACCTTGCATATACAGCTTTAATGAAAAGAAGAAAAAAGATAATGCAGATGGTGATAGCTATGTTACCCAAAAGGGGCTGCCCCCGATATCTTTGTTAAAGATCATTGGGTCTTGGTTAATTGAACATGTAGATTACGGTGTTGTGAGAGAGCCTCATCAGTTCTTCTCTTTGCCTTCAATTTACAATGGAGATGATAAAAAGCCAAGAACAAGCAAATGTTCAATCATTGGAGTGTTACATTGGTCTGTTTTGACACCTTTGTTTACAGGTGTGAGCGCATCATCTCTCATCAAACACAAGCTGCATTATTCTTCGAGTGGAAACTCTGCAGCAGATGCCACACAGATAAGAAATGCTTCTTCACAACTCCATTTCGGTGTGCTGAACTTCTTTGGCATGCAACGGAGGATTGAGTCAAGTTCGGTTGGCGATGATGATGATTTGGAACCAGGAGAAGTGGCCGAAGTTGCCAAGCAGATCAATTTGATTGATGAAAGCAATATCAAAGAAATAATTGCAAGTCTTGATCAAACCGTTGAGAAACACAAGGATGATATAACTGAAGAGGAATTGGGAGAAAGTATAGACAGGCTTGCTCAAATTATCCAAGTTAGCAAATGGAGTGGTTGTCTAACCCCAACATCAAAGAAGTTTAAGCACAGCCTCAAGAAACTTCCAAAAACTAAACTGTTCTCCAAAGTGCTTAAAACTCTCTGAAATCTAAAGTTATAATAATTCTTTAGCAGCAAAGGAGATCAGCTGGCACGAGACCATTGTAATATGAGGATAAGGATCGTGTATAGGTATTAAATTTCAGCAATGCATTGTATTGTTTTATTGTAAGAAAGACGGCGTGATGACCAATAAGAAATTGCTGACACAAGATGACCGTGCAACCTGTGGCCTGATTATTATAAAGGGGGGCGGGGTTTCATCATTCAAGTCTCTTGTCAGTAGTCTGTGATTTGCGTTGCAAGCTGCACGTTGCTTTTACTTTTTGGATTTGTTTTAACTGAAAGAAATGGCTGTGGAACTTCTATCTCTTTCCAACCCTGTATTTGCAGGCTATGTGTTCTACGCAACAATTCTTGCTTTGAAATGTGTCCTAATGAGTGTGGCTACAGCTAGATACAGATTGGCCAAACGTGTAAGTAGCTTGTTGGAGAAAATCGGCTTTTAGGCCACGCAACCAATATTTTTATTCTTGACCCGTAAAGAAACAGAGTGCAGATTTTTTTCTTGGATGTTTTAGGTGTTCCCTACCGCTGAAGATTATGGCAAAAAAGATGGAGAAATGAAAAAGGTTGCTGATCCAGATGTCGAAAGAGTCAGAAGGTGAATTTGAATATTTTCCTGATTTCTTGATTTTGCCCGCCTCCATAAATCCCGTCCCGGCAAACTGCCTGCGATTGTTTTTCAACTGCTTTGTTCAACTTGTTTGTATTATACCCACCCGGTGGTCAGTCCTATTGTTGAACAGGCTTATTGTCAAGATCTTTTGTCGTTTTAAGACAACGGTTTTGTTATATCATGTACATCTGCACGTTCACAATTCTCCGAAAATTACCCTAAAATGTTGTCTTCCTTTTCTCCATCTAGTGCTCACCTTAATGACATGGAAAACGTCTATCCTTTCTTCACAATTGGCTTTCTTTTTGTCCTCACCAATCCTTCTGCATCAGTTGCCTTGTGGCTGTTCAGAGTTTTCACCGGAGCCCGTGTGATGTACACTGTTTTTTACCTCAATGCAATGAGAGCACGCAGCCCCTGTTTTGTTGTTGGTCTTTTCATCAATATTATCATGAGTGTAATGATTTTAAAATCCTTTTATTGAGGTCGATACTACTTGGTTTTAGCTTGAGACATTGATTTGATTTGATTTGGTTTTTTTATTATCCAAGGAAATAGTGCTTTTACGTAGCTTGATGCTTTTATAAAATTATTATTATAAAATTACTGCACATATATGTTGCATTTTGTCTATTGTACAACTATTTTTAACACATACATTACCTACTAATATTTAAAAACAAAACATGCACATTTTCTTTTTTCAATATCTTCACAGTCAATCTATTTTGACAACGTTATGCAATCTAAAAAATTCAAAATCTCAACAGCTTCTATGTTTTAATACTATAAAACAATTTCATTTTTGAAGTAAAATTTCCAAAATTACAAGCTAATCTTTGTTTATATTATATTATATCTCCTAAAAGCATTAAATTATAATACAAAAATCTAAGAACATAAAATATCATCTCCTGCCACAAATTATTCAAGGAGTAAGTAATTTATCATCTTCATCATCATCTTCTTCAATGCTTGTGGAATTTTCATCCGGGTTTATGGGTTTTGACAGCTTGTTCCACGATTGTTCTTTTCCCGAAGAGAATATTGTATAGAATATCCCTCCAATGGTGCAAATCCCAGAGGCAATAAACAAGACTTTTTGCCATTGCTCACGATTCGGCTGTGAATAAAGAAAAATTTATATGATGTAAGATAGTTTTGTAATGAATTAATTGCCGCATTTCCTTGAAAAAGCACTTTTTGTGGAAATACAGAAGTTTTAAATACCATTATTTATTTCATTATTTAAATCAATTCAGTGCACCTTGTTCTCTGTGAGAACTCCAACAACCAATGGTGCAATAAAACCAGGTACAGTACCAGCTGAATTTGTGATGCCCTGTAGAACTCCTGCATAATTAGGTGCAACGTCAAGATGGTTGATTGAGTAGGCTGCATTATTACAAGCCAATAAACCAACAGATAAAGCAAGCAGGGAGACGGCAGCAGGTATCTGTGAACAACCCATGTAACTTGTTACAATTAAAAGTCCAGCTGGTATGAAGAATCCTGTAAAAATTGAATATCTTTATCTATCTTTATTAAATATATCTGAAGAATAAATGTATATGTTAAATGTAAAGGTATATCTTGCTTACCTATGGAGCCAAGGATTTTTCTAACAGCAGTTGTGCTCAGTATTCTTCTAAATCGAAGGTAATCAGCCACTTGGCCAGCGATAACTTGTACAATCCATGCAACTAAGAATGGTACACCAGAAAGGAATCCATTCTGGGGAGCAAATAGATTTGCATGTTACAATAATATTTTACAGCCCTACTGCTGCCTATTGTTTCCAAGATGAAATTCTATTGGCGTAGGGATAATAAAGAATTGTTTGAAAGTGCAGCAGTGAGTTCAAGCTCTTTCAATTATATAATGAATGAATTTATAGGTACCTGTTGAATTGGAAAGTTCAAGACCTCTTTGAAATATAAAGGTAGGCTTGTAAGAAAGGTATAAAAAGTCCAGTTGTTGCATACGTTTGCCACAAAAATGGCCCAAAATGGCATTGACGTAAAAATACTTCGCCAAGGCACTGACATGTGCCTCTGAAAAAAATAACAAAAATATCAATGGTAGAGGAGCCAAATGTACTGAGTCAAATCTGGTCTTGTGTGATCAGCGAAGAACGAACCTGTTGGCTAGTTGAACTGCCTCTCTCTTTGATGATAAATGCAAGTTCTTCTTCTGAAATCCGAGCATGTCTTTCAGGACTGCTGGTTATAAGCACCGACCATATTATAAACCAAAGCACACCAATACCACCTATGGAATATATACAGGACCATCAAATTCTATTAAACCTCAGGGATGGGGGGCTTATTTGATTTTTGAGGTAACAGAGGGGGGCTTAATATAAATTCAAGATCTCACTTTGAAAAGGGAGCTAAGAGAGCAGGGTTGGTTTGACAGGCAACAGTATAAAACCTTGGAGCCTATACAAGGCATAGTAAAATGAATATACATGCCAAAAATGTAGAATACCGAAGGCCAACCACCAAGAAAAGTACTCTCACAAAGAACACCGGATATTGGCAAGGCAATTAGTGTACCCATTGCTGTACCTAAAGAAGAAGGGAGAATATTGGTCTTAATATCTGTGTGCCTGGAAAAACCCACTTGGAGTCATTGTACAAGGTAAGTGGAATGTAGTGTGTGGCTAAAACAGACCGGAATAAATGAATGTTGCAATTTTGCTTCTTTCGTAAATTGGTGACCATCTTGATAATACGGCGTGCATAGCTGGAAATGTCACACCCTGGCAAATAAGAATCAATAGTGTAGCATAGCATAGTCACATAGCATTGCTGGTACTGCGTTTTGGAGCAATGGAAAAGCAACAAGAAGCAGAAACATACTATTTACCTCGCCGAGACCTTCAACAACTCTCAAGGCTATGAACAATGTAACACTGTATCTTGCAACTATTGGGGTTAATACTGTTAAGACGGATGTCACCAATATTCCAATTCCAAATACCCATTTGCCACCGAAATAAGTTGCCAACAATCCTCCAGGTAATTGTGTTACTAAATATCCGTAGAAGAACGAACCTAGGATAAGACCTTGGAAAAGAAAAGAAAATCATGTAAATTTTGTGAAGAAGACTTGGAAAGAGTGTTACCCTAAATGTAAGGTTTTGTCTCATTGGGGCATTTAGGTGCAAATATAACTTGTGGTACAGGTTAAGATAATGGTATACCTTGCGTGTCTTCATCCCAGTTGAACTCTCCAACCTAAAAGTGAAGAAATTTCGATATGTCTAAGTTTTACGGTTGTAATTTACAGTCAGACGGTAGTCAAACTACAGTCTAACTAAGTTACAATAAAAATGTAAATAGTAGAAAAGCTGACAAACATATTTGGATGTTGTATTGCTACTGCCAGAGAATGTGTCGCACTCCGGGTTCATTTTGATCTTTTGCTGAGTGGAAGTCGAATTCACCATAGCCACTAGGCCAACGCTCAAATTGACCCTCATTGTGTATGCAACTAGGATACCACAGTGTCCAAGTATAGCAAGCACAAATCTGGCCGGAAAGTAGCAATTTCTCTCAACCATCTTTATGCATAGAGACTTCAGCTTCAGGCTTCTTTCGGCATGTTTCACGATAAACAAAACAGAGGCTGCAAGTTGACCTGCAGATCACGTGAAAATTGTTTCTGTTCTGTTACTCCATGTATCAAGCAGCCATTCACCTCCAAGTCCTAACGACCACCAACGACCACAATTTTGCTAAAAATTATTCAATTCTTTAAGCCTGCCGCACACTAGAGCTTGCTGCTGAGCTGATTGTCATTCGTGGCGGAGAGCTTAGCAGGAAACTCCAGTGTGCGCTGGACGTTTTGCGAGAATTCTGTCACTCGTGCCAGATGACACCAATATTCAACATGTTGAATAATTTTGGTCTCGAATGACACTTTCCTCTGTGTGTGCGGCAAACTGAAGCAGCAAGCTTACGATATCTCCCTCAAAGCGCATGCGTTTAAGTGGACAACGTGATCGCATTTGAAGACAAAATGGCTGAACAACAAAGCAACATGAATGTTAGAGGATTTAGAAGATTCAGAAAGCAATGAATTTGATCTAGAAGATTCAGACAGCGACGACTGTCACGAAGAAGTTCTCTTTTTTCGATTGGCGTCTTGTAAACATCTACGAGCTCGTCTCATCAGCAAATCCAAAAGAAAAAGGAGAACTTCTAGGTAGAAAGTTTAAATAGCTATCCGCGGGCGATCTGGGTCCACTAAAATTTGAACCATTAGTCCTAGAGAGCTGGGAATTGTTTCAACGTGATCAGTAGGACCTATTTAGTATAATTCGACTCCTTGTGAATCATTTTTCAGTCTATTTCAAAATTTGAATTTTTCAGTGCCTACTTCATGTAAGATAAAAAGTTGAAATAGCTATCCGCGGGCGATCTGGGTCGACTAAAATTTGAACCATGACACCTAGAGAGCTGGGAATTGTCTCAACGTGATCAGTAGGACCTATTTAGTATAATTCGACTCCTTGTGAATCATTTTTAAGTCTATTTCAAAATTTGAATTTTTCAGTGCCTACTTCATGTAAGATAAAAAGTTGAAATAGCTATCCGCGGGCGATCTGGGTCGACTAAAATTTGAACCATGACACCTAGAGAGCTGGGAATTGTTTCAACGTGATCAGTAGGACCTATTTAGTATAATTCGACTCCTTGTGAATCATTTTTCAGTCTATTTCAAAATTTGAATTTTTCAGTGCCTACTTCATGTAAGATAAAAAGTTGAAATAGCTATCCGCGGGCGATCTGGGTCGACTAAAATTTGAACCATGACACCTAGAGAGCTGGGAATTGTTTCAACGTGATCAGTAGGACCTATTTAGTATAATTCGACTCCTTGTGAATCATTTTTAAGTCTATTTCAAAATTTGAATTTTTCAGTGCCTACTTCATGTAAGATAAAAAGTTGAAATAGCTATCCGCGGGCGATCTGGGTCGACTAAAATTTGAACCATGACACCTAGAGAGCTGGGAATTGGCTGGGAAAGCCAATTCGGAGTTCCATTGCTGCGTTGGGGTCTGGAACCGAGTCGGGATAACTCTGTTTTGCAACAACGCAAGCAGTGTGGAGATTAGAGAATTGATGCTGGATTCATATAATAACTAGACTTCTGAGGTAAGAATAGGTATTTTTTATACTTAATTTTTTTAATGTTATAAACACTATCACATCAGTACCACATAATAAATCGCAAAAATTTGCATTTTCAAAATGAGCACGAAAAGACGGAAGCCAAGAAGTTTGGCCTAATAAGGCCTATTTAGCCGTAAATGGCCGCGGTTGAAGAAAATTTATAACAACTCGACTTGGATTTACCTTTTAAGTTTCACATTTCAAGCTCTAAATAAATTGTATATTTAAAGCTATTTCTCTTTCTTTCAGATGCGTATTTGTGCTTTTGTTCACTGCAGCAAAAGTACTTATCAGCTGAAGAAATGGCAAAGAACTGTATGTGGATCTCACTCTATACAGCATAGTGATTGCCCATGTCCTCCACCATTTGCTCTTTTTCCTTTTCCAACAGAGCTTGCTAACCCTGAAAATCGTATAGAATGGACCAAAGCAGTAAATAGAAAAGATCCAGTAACTGGAAAGAACTGGCAAGCAAGCGAGGACTCGCGAATATGCTCAAGTCACTTTGTTGATGGTAAGCCCACTGAATTATATCCAAATCCATCCATCAACCTAAAACCACAACAAGACAATGACGAAATCCCCAAACCAAAGAGACGTCCACCACGAAAAAGAAAACAAACTGAAGATAAGTCACTGAAACAAAATGAAAGCCAAACAAAGAGCATAATAGCAAATGATACATGTTTATCTGCAGTGGCGGAAGATACAACGAAAAAAACAAATAACAATGCTTTGGATCATGATTATCTATACCACTGTAAATGCAAGGAAAACTGTGATTGCATTGGTTGTAATGAGAAAGAAGCAATAATCAAACATTCAAAATTTCTACTTGATGAAGCCACATGTAAATTGAATATACAGTCAAAAATTCAAAAACAACATAATTCTCTTTCCGCTAGATTTCTTAAAACTGACTCCAAGGTTAAAACATATACTGGGTTACCATCAAAACAAACGTTTGAAGATCTATGTAGCTATTTACAGAAAAGAGCAAAGAAAATGATCTATTGGTCTGGGGCGAAAAAATGCCTAGTGTCCAAGATGCCAAGAAAATTTAAGAACTCTCCAAAAAAATGTGGACCAATGAGAAAACTGTCCTTCAGAGATGAATTTCTACTTTGTTTGTTAAAGCTATGACAAGGAATCTCCAATGAGTTGCTTTCAGACATTTTTGACATAAGTGCTGGTGTTGTCTCTCAGATTTTTAACACATGGCTGAAATTCTTGTCAAGAGAACTTAAACCTCTAATATTTTGGCCAGACAAGGAAAAAGTAAGAATGTCTTTACCGAAATCCCTGAAAAAATACCCATCATTAATATGCACCATTGATTGTAGCGAAGTTTTCATTGAAAGATCAAGAGATCTGGAGATACAGGCTTTGACATGGTCAGACTATAAGCACCACAACACCATCAAATTCCTGGTTGGAATTGCACCAAATGGTATGATTACATTTCTTTCCAAAGCTTATGGTGGTAGAGCATCAGATCGTCATATCACAAAGGACTCAGGCTTTTTAGATCTTTTAGAGCCAGGAGATTTGGTCATGGCAGACCGTGGCTTCACAATAAAAGAGGACCTACTCCTAAGAGGTGCTAAGCTTGCCATTCCACCTCCAAGTTCAGGGAAAGAACAAATGGGAACAGAAAATGTGAAAAAAACCAAAAGAATTGCGAACGCACGAATCCATGTAGAGAGGGCTATAGGCCGAATGAAACGCTTTTCAATACTGAGAAATACTCTGCCAATAACATTACTTCCAAATATTGATGACATATTAACGATTTGTGGCAGTCTTTGTAACTTATTGCCATCTTTAACAGAGTAGTATTAAATATGTTTAGTATTGGAATGACCAAGATGCGTCTAAACCAAGATAAAGATAAGATAGATGTTCTCTATAGCTGTAAGGTTGTTTTATATTTAAAAACTGAGTTTAAGATAGCATTACATATCAGTATTAGCAAATTCAGAATCCTTTGACAAAGATATCAGTTCTGTGGCAACAAAATTTGTGAAGAAAGAGTCAGCTGCATCTTTAAGTTTAATCCATCTTTCTTGATCAAAAAGCACCCTTTCTAGGTAATGTCCATGTCTTGTATAAACAAAGAAATCACACCATGGTAACTTCGTCACACCCATCTGATGCTGCATTTGGCTATAATAGGGATGACTTCTTGATAGCTCTACAGCGCCGTCCTCTTTTGTGTGAATGTAACTGAGATTGCTTACACTCGGTGCTTCATGGGCGATCTTGAATGGGCATTTTATTTCTAAAAGTCCTTTATTGCAACAGTTGCATTCCACAACTCCATCAGGACTTGCACCAATGTAAGCCGCATCAAATATTACAAACATGCCACAAGAATGCACCTGCAGATTCTTGTGTATTTTTTTTGCAATTTTTTTATAATTTTCCCTTGCCTCATTTTCCATTTGATTGCCATACCTGCAAGCAGGAATGCTCTTGCTTGATGAGGATGGTCTGCATATGGACTGCAATAAAGAAGTGCAGTTTGCACTATTTTTAGTGGCACGATTAAGTGATTGTACCTTTGTCATAACATGATGTGACATAGAAGCAGTGATCCTGCCTGTGCGTTGTAGCTTCCAAGCTTCGTTGCTATTTTGCCCCTGTGTTGCTCTCTCTATTGCCTCTACCTCACGGCTTGTGAAATTTTTTAAAGCTTTAACAAGTTCTTGTTCATCCCCCAAAGTTTTCGCAATATCTAAAACTGGATCTGGCACTGGTACTGAGGCTTCAATTTCAATATGAAACTCTACATTTACATCATCAGATGGCAAAAAATTTCTTTCAGATGGGATTTCTACATATTGAAAACCACAGGCATTGGGATCATTGGCATACAGGGTATGCGCCAGACTGTGAATGTTGGGTTCATCATTGGACTTTGTTTTCTGTGGTTGAAACAGCTGTTTTGCTGGAGGATTTATTGCTGATTTTTCACCTTTCTTTTTATAATGTGGCTTTCTGATTGTCATATCACTTACTGTTTTGGGCTCAATTTTTGTCTTGTTTTTGCCATACTTGTTCCAAGAACATGGCATTGATGTACATGAAGAATCCTGTACCCATCCATTTGTCCATGCATGTTCAACTTTAAATAATATGGCAGCAATGTGATTGCAAGTTAATCCAAGTCTGCAAAGAAAAAATAACATCATAAGCAAAGTCAGCAAAGAAAAGCAGAAGGAGGGCGATTTTCATGAAAGTTAAAGTTTTAGGAGGGCGCTCACGGCTCCCCTTGAGCAATGAAGGGGACGTGGGAAATGATGAACATATTTTCTCAGCATCATGGCTGTTGAAATGACACTAAATGGGGACAAAATCTATTATATGACTGAGCCGTTAGTTAAAATATAGCCTACAGAAAAAGGATTCTCACCCTGCAAAACAGGTGCAATATGCAGACTTTACTGTTCCAGATTTTTTCTCAATTGCAACCCAAATCTTGTGAGGAATGTTATTGATTCCCTGGGATGGCGTGGATTCTGACTTCAGGAAGCAATAGTTGCTGTTGGGGCTGATTTCGTTGTAGTAAATCTCCTTTAACCACCCAGAGTCGAAATAGCTATATGCCTTTCCTTCTTTGTAGTCGCTCAATAATCGTTTTCCCAGGCCAATTGATTGATCAGCAGTGAGCAGGAACTCGGCGATCTGGATTTGGAAAACAGGGGGCCATTTGCACATACCAGCTTTCTCGTCTAGCCATGGTGTCCCTAGTAAAGAGTTTTCGCTGGACAAGGCCAATGGATCAGGAAGTCGGCAATCATTAACAACGAGCAACGCTTCGTACGATTCTCTCTTTCTTTTCCTATCTTCGTCTGCAGTTATTTTCACTGGGACATTCATTTGATCCGCTCCGTAGGCCAAAGCCGTCAGTTCTTCTTTGGTTCCAGAAATCTTCAACCCACGATCGCGAAGATAGCCTTTAAGTTCCGGCACTTTCCAACGTTTAAAATCTTGGAGAGTTCTTGTTGTTTTTTCTGCCATTTAATTGCTTCAAAATACGGTAAAATACAGCCAAATACAAGAAAATATGTCAGTGAACGCTGTAAACGCAAAGAATAGGCCGACGCGAAGTGCAAATTTATCCCGAATCGGTCCCAGATCCCCAGAAGATTGCACTTTTGCGCATGCGCTTCCGAAACTCCGAATTGGCTTATTTGAATTTTTCAGTGCCTACTTCATGTAAGATAAAAAGTTGAAATAGCTATCCGCGGGCGATCTGGGTCGACTAAAATTTGAACCATGACACCTAGAGAGCTGGGAATTGTTTCAACGTGATCAGTAGGACCTATTTAGTATAATTCGACTCCTTGTGAATCATTTTTAAGTCTATTTCAAAATTTGAATTTTTCAGTGCCTACTTCATGTAAGATAAAAAGTTGAAATAGCTATCCGCGGGCGATCTGGGTCGACTAAAATTTGAACCATGACACCTAGAGAGCTGGGAATTGTCTCAACGTGATCAGTAGGACCTATTTAGTATAATTCGACTCCTTGTGAGTCATTTTTCAGTCTATTTCAAAATTTGAATTTTTCAGTGCCTACTTCATGTAAGATAAAAAGTTGAAATAGCTATCCGCGGGCGACCTGGGTCGACTAAAATTTCAACCATGACACCTAGAGAGCTGGGAATTGTCTCAACGTGATCAGTAGGACCTATTTAGTATAATTCGACTCCTTGTGAGTCATTTTTCAGTCTATTTCAAAATTTGAATTTTTCAGTGCCTACTTCATGTAAGATAAAAAGTTGAAATAGCTATCCGCGGGCGACCTGGGTCGACTAAAATTTCAACCATGACACCTAGAGAGCTGGGAATTGTCTCAACGTGATCAGTAGGACCTATTTAGTATAATTCGACTCCTTGTGAGTCATTTTTCAGTCTATTTCAAAATTTGAATTTTTCAGTACCTACTTCATGCAAGGTAGAAAGTTTAAATAGCTATCCGCGGGAAATCTGTGTCCACAAACCATTACTCCTGGAGAGCTGGGAATTGTCTTAACGTGATCAGTAGGACCTATTTAGTATAATTTGACTCCTTGTGTTCCCGGCTCAATATCTATTTTATTTCTTCAGATAATTGAAGATATACACCTTTTTGTACAAAATATAGTTGCAAGATTCGTCCGACATGTTCTCTAGTTCTTGATATAACGAATATGATGGAAATATTACACCCCAGTTGTCTAATCGTAATAATTAGGATGTTACGACAATTTCCAGCCTCAAGTATCTCAAATTGTTCAATATTTAGCGTTTTTGGAGCCTATAACCAAAGTAGAAAGCTCTGTTTATCTGCCATTCACTTAGGTTACGAAATCAAATACTCTGGTAGCATGCACTTTTTGAAATGATATCAAAATGATCCGAAGATCCTAATTAGCAGGATTAGACTTATCCTGAATGATATTTCCTGCAATTTGGAAGAATTTTATTAATAAAAATCACCTACTAAAACAAATGTTTTTTATGCAGTGGAGTTAGAGCCAAAAAGAGACGGCCTCGTTTCCAAATTAGCGGGATGGAGTCAGATGGAGCACTAATCAATCAAATTAAAAAGTATCAAAGCTCATTAAAAAATAATCCTTGGAGGGGAGAAGATTATCTTTGGTGGCTGCAACTAAAATATATTCCTGCTACCTCAATGTGATCTTTCCTATCTGGCTGATGTATGGATGTATAGTTACGTCGTGACCAATGTCTCGAAACTACAGGTTGTTGCATTGGGGTCCTATCTCAGCGTTGTCAATTATTATTTTTGTGTTTATTTCAACTCTCCTGGCTGATCTACTGTGGCTGCCACCGAAAAATGTTTTGTCGGTAGCTCATTTAAGTTTATTCATATTTTGGACCTATCTTATACTGAGAGAGTTTTTCAAAGCAGCTTTTGAAGGACCTGGACTCATACCATTAAAGTGGAAACCAGTAAGTAGTTTTATATTTAAAATACGTATTATATAGATATGAAGGATATATAACCAAAATTGGGGTATCTACTATCTTTTTGATGCAATCGGTATCTAAGTAACCTAGATGGCCTGGCCAAAATTTATTATCCATTATACATGACATAGCTAAGAGATAAGTGTATTTTTAAGCAATGGAGTTAGAAATGATTGAAATGATACAGATAACTGCACTAATATATTTAAAGTAAAATTTTCAAAGGAGACTTAATTAAAGTTTGCAAATATATGTGTAATTGGATGACTATGAATAAGTGATCCAATTGGCTGAGATAAGTAAACTTCATCTGCTTTCAGAATGATGTTCTATCCATATGTACAAGTCTGTTTTGATTTATGCAAATTAAAAATTAACGTATTTATGTTTGCATAAATTCTATTGATTACTCTTGTTAGATTATTTCATTCATTAACATGATAAAATATTTATACTTTAATCTCAAAATGTTATTTCATTTCAATTCTGGAGATAATTCAATATTTATTAGTGACCAAACCTACAAAAATTGCATGTTTTGGTTACCTAAATTAGCTTACTAACACTTGTGGTTTATGCTCTTTACCTAAACCTTGTTATCCTTGCTGGGTTTTAAATACACTTTGGCATTATCTAAGTTAATTCTTTTTTATAAACAGCTAAAATTTGGTTTTACTGATTGCAAATTCACAGTAGAGGTCTAAATTCCCTGAAACAACCCACGTTTTCTCAGGAATTTTTTTTCTCCTCATTTTTAACCAACAAATGAAATTAATTCACAATAAGCTTTGTTTGTCTTGGCAATTTCTATTAACTTATATTCATGTTTTTCAAGATCCCATTACCACATGCACAATCATTTGCATATACACAGTGTTTTCTTTAACTAATTTCATAGGAACAAGAGAATGACGAGAATTGCCTTCAGTTTTGCCTTGCATGCAATGGGTTTAAGGCTCCAAGATCACACCATTGTAGAAAATGCCAGAGGTACTATATTTCAGTAGATAATTCAGCAGTTCGATATTGACTTTCCTTGTTACGATTTTACTTTAGTTCTTATCTGATGATTGGTTTTCATTTATCATAGATGCATCATGAAAATGGATCATCATTGTCCTTGGATAAACAACTGTGTTGGCCACAAAAATCATAAAAGCTTTACTTTGTTTTTGGTATTTGTTGTCATTGGATGCAGCCATGCTGCTGTCATATTAATCTGCTGTTGCTTACATCATCTGCTTTGGGTAAACACACGTCATATAAACATGTATTCAATCAATTCTTTTTCTCTCATGTCCCTAATGCCCGTGGCACATTGAGCCATCTTAAGGTGGCACATCTATTATTTAATATTTAATACAATTGAACAATAAAGGGTGTTTTTATTATTTCTAATGAAATAATAGTGACTTGTATCAAATAATCTTTTTCACAAGGTTCAATATTCTTCCAGGATGAAGGTTATGTGATATTGAAAGAATTTGAAGACAGTATGCTGGTATTTAGTCCAGAATATCTTATATTGTTTCTATTTGCAACTGGACTTTCCGCTGGTGTTGCTATAGCAGTATCATTGCTATTATATTATCAGGTGAGATGTTCCCTGCCTTACACTTCATCACATATTTCTTTCTTTTTACTTAGCTTCTTCTTTATCTCTTTTACGTTATTTTCATTATGTTTTATTGTTTTGCGTGTGCTTGCACTCTTCATTTTGCTCTTCCTATTAACTGTGTTTTCCAACTTTCTTCCTCTGACCTTCAACTTTGTCCTGCAGATAAAATCAATTTTGACGAATCAAACTGGAATAGAGGCTTGGATTGTCACAAAGGTACACACTCTTTCAGCATCGCATCATTCGTTAGCTATCAATACTTAATCATCAATTCCTGAAACATTTTCCCAATTTCAATTTCAATCCTCAGGCTGACAGAGATAGGGACGATGGCTCAGTATTTGTCTATCCATACGATTTGGGAACATGGAGAAATGTAACGCAGGCTAGTCAAGAATAATCTGCATTCTCTTCTATGCGGTTTTGAATTAAAATGTCTCCATTGTAGACTGCAGTAACTGATGTCTTGCTGATCATTACAGGTTATGCAATGGTCGCTAGATTATGTTGGTGACGGAATATTATGGCCAGTCAGAGAAGGATGCAACCAGTATACTTTAACAGTTAGTCTTCCTGCTATTTTTATTTCTATGTTTGCTGAGAATCATTTGTCAGTATTACGTTTTTCAATAACTTTTAATTTTAAGAAGTTAAAGTATTAATTCTTGTTTTGTTTTTTTCTGTGCTGCCAATTATAGCTGGAACAACTGGAGCAGAAAGCATTGAAGAGAGACAGAATGGTGAGGATCAAAGCTGATCAAATGCTGACGGCTATCATTTTCGATTTGAATTGAAAGAACGTTTGGGCTTGGCATTAATAATGGAATTATTTTGCTTTTTTAGATCCTGCATAAGATCATAGCAGACTACAACGGATCTTGGATTCCGTGCACACATGGCATTAGTGTTTGCTATGACATACCGTGGACGGATGATCCCAGGATGAAAATCGAAGAGAATGATGCAGTTTACGTGACAAAATGGAGAAAGCAAGTTTTGCCTTTTGCGTCGCCAATCATTATCATTACCATACCTCATATATATTCGCTTATTTAATGGGATTTAAAGGTAAATTAATGTTTCTTTAATTTGTGTTTCGTCCAGGAAGTGGCTCTACGGAGAGAAGATCAGGACTAGTAGGAGTATAAACGGTAAATATCGTAAATATCTAGTAGGAGTAGAGCTATTTATTATTACAGGAAAAAGTAGATTAAAGCATTCAACGCTTTCATAACGGCAGGTTGCTTTCAAGTTTGTTTCCAAATTGTCTCTATTTATTTTAGAAATAATTGTCTATATTCCAGTATTTTGAAGACCGATTGATCTTCTTTAGTATATTTGTTTGATATGTTTTGTATTTATTGCGTAGATGCAGTAAGCTATGCAAAAGAAAAAGGTTGGTTTCCACGACATTGTGCTCTTGAGGTCTGCGACGATGAAGACGAATTCTTGAAAAAACTCAAATAAATTGCAACGCACGAGAATATGACCTGATATCTTCTTTTACAACAATTAGAAATCCTATGCAGATGAACAAGACCTTTAATGACCTGATACTGAATTTTAATTTGTAAATAAAGAGCAGATCTGTTTGAATTATTTTTTGCCTTCACTTTAATTCCCTTTTCCAATCAATGTTATTTATTTTATATTCGAATATTAAAATAGGTTATTATTTTGTTTAGTTATGCCTCTTCAAATCTGCCCTCGTGTTTGGGGTGGGGGCGGGGCCATTTGTCCCCCTTTTGATGACGTAAACTTAACAAAAGTGTTGTTGCAGTTGTTGATATTTTCTCGTGGGGTCCTTTTTCGCACAAACAATGCAAGCATCTGTCTTGAAAAGAGATAAATCCCATGCAGCAAAAGTATCAAATATCTTATTTCTCAAAATGATTGCCAAACGGAAGCTGGCATTTCCATAATCACGGAAGGTAAATGCATTCTTGTTTTACTATCTTATTGATAAGGTATATCATTGTTACATAGAGGTAAAACTGTTCTGGGTACATTTGTTATTGCTAGGCCATAATTCAGCAGACGATGTGCGATAAACCATGATATTTGGGGGCGTCGCTTATTGTCTGCATATCGGAGTTTCATTTTTATCGAATTCGGGCCCATGAATTTATGATAATTGTTTTTGAGAAATGAAATTAACCCCTGGACTCGAAAAGGCGAGAGAAAATGAGTTGAAGAAAATATACCAATCTAATTTGTGATGGGAATTTTACTTTTTGAATAACACCCGATCCGGATAATTACTGTCTGTTTTGGTTTCATCCTTATTTGGCTAATTCTATTCGCTATCCTAATTGAGACATTCTTGATCAGAAAGACTGTTGCATAGTATTTTCATTGCATATAATTTTGTTTTGATTTCTTTCAAAATATCATGGCTTATTTTTGTAATATTTTTTGTGTAGATCAAGCTTGTTGTGAAAGCCCCAAGAAGTTAGAGTAGCACCTTCCTTACATACATCATGTCTTCAGGTGAAGTTTGTTTGACAAGCAAGCAAAAGCAAGTCAAGGCAATGGAGTACTCAGTAAGTTGACAAGCTAGGCCCTTCCATTGATTAGACTTAGCACTGTCTACTTTGTATCTTATTTGCAAGGGCCACATCTGTCTGCTGCATGAGGCATTTAAATATATGTGAAGTTAGCAGTTATCTGTTTAACTGGTATGGTTATGAAAATGTCGTGACAGAGGCACAGGAGCTGTGGGGTTCTGAGCTATGTGCCTCCCACTCTTTTGCTGAGCATGAAGCATGTCTCTTTGATGGATCAGAAGTAACACACTTGTCTGGTTGTTACTCTCAATAGCTACTGAAGTCGAGCCAAAAAGTTTCCCAGTAGGCATGCTTTTTAATCACCCCATCTATTGTGATACCCCCTGATGTTTTAGTACCCCACCACGCCTCTGTATTGTGGCTTTGCAAAGTTCAGTTATAATAATTATAATACTTTTATAGTAATAATTTCGGGAAATAATTTCAAATCAACATATGGAGTATTTACTTGAGTTAATATCTTTATGCACATATTGGTGACATAATTGTGTATAAAGGTGCTTTTTCTATGTAAACCTTTTTCTCTATTAAGCAATGCTTTTGAAAACATGAGATAATAATGTTTTTGAAAACACAAGATAATAATGCTTTTGAAAACACAAGATAATATTGCTTTTGAAAACACGAGATAATCTATTCAATATCATAGTCTTATCAGACATTAAACAACTCTTGAAAGATATTCAGACTTGTGCATTGTTAAGTTAAGCAAACATTTCTTGCAGGTTAAAAGCACTGATACTCTTGCGAGCATTGCCTTGAAGTTCAATACAACAAGAAGCGAGCTGTCAAGAATGAACAGACTTTCTTCAAGAGTGCTCTATCCTGGTCAGGTAAGAATTCTTGTCAGTATTCCATAGCAATGTCACTCATTTTAAGTCAGGGAAGCTACAATCTAAAACAGCTGCAGTCCATCCTCAAAGGGGGCGACGTAATGCTATTGTAGGGGCAGCCCTTTTTAAGCCCTGAGTAGTACCACAAAATGAATGGGGAGCATCTAAATAACTAGCACTTGTCTGCAGTTGCAGCACCGTGGGGGTCGGTGGTGTGTTCCCCTCGTGGATCACATAATTTGTTTGAATTTGTAGAGAAAATATAGCTGGGGGTAGATAAAGGTTTGGAGCATAGAATTTCACCATTGCTGGTTTGCATGATCATACAGCTCGTGTTGAGAAAACGAAGCCAATTTTTAAGCTATAACGTCCTGTTAGTGCTTATCTTTCGAATTAGTGATACGACTAGCGCGTTCCTGGTACTGCTAAATCTGTTTGTTGTGCATATTGCTTGTAAGTCAGAAGGTCAATCTATTGTTTCTTATATTCACAACTAGCGCAGGCTGTAGTTTACTGCAGTATACAGCATTTAAGCGGATTGAATCGTTGAATATATAAATTGAAATATGGATTAAGAGTCTTGTTGAAAGCGAAATTCGACGAACGTCCTTGTCGAACTGTTGAGGAAGTAAAACAGTCATGTGACATGTGCACGTGTTTGGCCTGAGTGAGAAAGAGATTCTTTTGATGTTTTCGATATTCGAAGTAGACCAGATTCGGGATTTGGTTATCATAAGTTGTAAATAAAACTTTTTATGGCAATGATTGCACGGGATAGCGACAGTGACCACTCGAGTGGAATTGTTCCAAGCGTTACGCATTTTGATAGCGAAAATGGCGCATGGAATGTTGTGACATTTTGTATGCGGGTAAGAAGTTCTACTTAAACAAGATTTATACTAAGCAATGTTGCTTTTGGATTTTTGCTTTGCTCAGCCGGCGTTTTGTGACATCATGATTTGTTATTGATTACAAAGAGATTGTTTGCCGCTTCAAAAAACTTGAACCCCCTGTTTGGACTTGCGCCCCCCCCCTGTTTACGTACCCAACCCAAGGCGCAGCAAAATCCTCCCTTGTTTGGCCTTAATGTCCCCAAAGACTTCGGGTCGTAGTGCAGCCCAAGTACATAACCTAGTATACAGATCTTCGTAGCATTTAGGGTAGGTTTACACGTGCTAAGAGTTGAGAACGAAATGCTTTGGATTACTGCTTTTTACTGGAGTATAATACATAGCAAAGTTCGGGGGAAGTATCGTAACCTGTCAGCCACAGATGGAATTTATTGATCTTTGCCAATGACACCACCTGTGCTCTTTCATCCGTTTGATTTCGACCCCGTTTCGTCTTCTATTTTATTAATTCAATTTTCTTATAATAATTTCGCTTGATTATTTTGTGATATTTTGCGCCTGGGAATTGCTATCATGCTGACGAATCGGTAATACATAAAGATGGAAGTTTGAATTTACGAGGAGAATTTCTTACAATAGTGCAAAGATTGGCGTCGCTTTAGACATTGCATGTTATCCCACACGAATGTATAGGCCAATATAGTGGAGATAAATGTTCGATTAAATTATGAAATAAAAATGGAGGATGATAAAGAACGTGATTCGCGAGATAAAGCTTCTTGTTGTTGCCCTGTTATGCTCATTGCGGTAAGACTTTCAATCTGGTTGCAATATTGCTATGTGCAGTTTGTTTTGGCGGGAAATTTGAATCAAGGTCTCTTCCCTGAATACCCCCAAGCATTTGGGATAGCCTCGTTATCATATCGTTGATTTATATCCAGGTTTCAAGGGGTTAGGCTTTCGTAAAGGCTTTTGTTTTCTTTTTTAGACTTTATTCGTCCCGGCGAAGATTGATTTACTGGAGAAGGAGGCGGCGAAAAGTATGAAGCAAAAGAATGAGATTGAGCTAGTCACCAGGGCCCCGCAATCGCGCGCTTTTCCAGACAGACAAATGACACTGAGCCCAGATCTTCAAATGGAGGAACTGCTTAAGCGCGATGAGACAGGGAAGGATGAAGTTTCAGAGAAATATCTATCGATTAATGGACGATACATCACTGATGGACAGGTCTGTGGAACCATTCACTTTGTTTTCCATCCAAGGTATCCAGTCAGCTCATGTAGTCAGCTCATACAGTCAGCTCATACAGTCAGCTCATACAGTCAGCTTATACAGTGAGCTTATACAGTGAGCTTATACAGTGAGCTTATACAGTGAGCTTATACAGTCAGCTCATACAGTCAGCTCATACAGTCAGCTTATACAGTGAGCTTATACAGTGAGCTTATACAGTGAGCTTATACAGTCAGCTCATACAGTGAGCTGATATAGTCAGCTCATACAGTGAGCTGATATAGTCAGCTCATACAGTGAGCTGATATAGTCAGCTCATACAGTGAGCTGATATAGTCAGCTCATACAGTGAGCTGATATAGTCAGCTCATGCAGTCAACTTATATAGTCAGCTTATACAGTCAGCTCATACAGTCATTTCACTGCAACCCGATTTTCGTCATCCATATTCACCTACTTCCAGTTCTTGCTAAGACCCCCGTCTTTGCAACAGATTACTGTAGGATCTTGGTTAAGATGGCTGAGATTACTGTAGGGTCTTGATTAATTTCAGGGTGTTGTTCCTGGCGTTTTATTGGTGACACCCCAAACTGTGATGTTCAACCCCAGTGTGTCGGATCATTTGGTCATCGACCGTGGAAGAGAAGCCTATATTGTTCGCACACCAATAAAAGCAGTGAAAAAAGCATCATATTATAAAGACGTTGCAGCCATGGTATTGGGAGATACTTCAGAGGAATTGTAAGTCAATCTTTTACATGCTTCACTCATCAAGGCTGCAAATCTCTCAAATGGGCCCACTATCAACCATACCAACATCCCAGAGGGTCAGAATTGTCTCCGGAATTCTGATCTTTCTGTATTCTATCAATAAGGATTGGTATATTCATTGAATAATTTTCAACCAATCAATGATTAGTTTATATTTCTTTGTCAATCATTCCGTGTAGTTTTTCACTGTTGCTTCAACGAGTATTGTTTTTCTTTACAGCATACCCACGCTAGTTACAAACGATGGCAAAGATTTATCATGCTCGAAATGCAACTCAATGGACACAAGTAACTACGTTTCGCAAGATACTATTGATATGCTGTCTGAAGCGAATGTTACGTATCGTAAATATGATTCGAAAGACGCTATAGAGAAGCAACAGGATAATGAATCAAGGAACCTTGAGTCATCGCAAGATAACATGAGCCAGGATGATACGTTCACTTCTTGCGCTTGTTCTGCAGCCATGTCCGTCGATGACTTGTCTCAGGACAGCAGAGTGGAAATGAGTATGAACCAGGATACGTTTGAAGAAAAACATTGTGAGAATAAAACAGTTGAAATGGCGGATGATGCTTTAACGAGTAAAGACGAACTGACTGCTGAGAATACACGCACGAATCACGATAGGAAGGGTAGAAGCGCAGAAATCCCGCGGGATGGTATTGATATTATGGACACTGAGTACACGAGCACGCCTAGAAAAACGAATGAAAACACGAAAGCAAAATCAACTGCTGAGAAATTGCTTGAAGATGATTCTGGGTTTATTTACACCAAAGTCGAATCAATGGATACTGTAAAGAAGTTGACAGGAAATTCAGTCACACTTGAGTTATACAAAAATAAAGGCAGTGAACAATTAAAAGACGAGCAGCCTCTTTTCGACGGGCATTCGAAGGAGGCTAACTCCTTCCGTGCGGACGAATCGTCTGGGTTCATTGATGCAAGTAGAGACAGTGGGATTTCAGAGGGAATGAGTTTGCAAAGCAATTCGAGTTTTCAAAGCAGCAAGAGCCAATCAAAAAATACTTTATTGCGAAATTCGAGCCTCAGTTCGGAGGCGAAAATGTGGCTTGGAAAACGAGGCATCCGCTTGAATAGCCAAGGTGATCCAGAAGGTATATTCATCTTTTTATCCAATGTAATGTATGCCCCCTAGCTTTCACTGTATTTAATCAATGCATGTGGCAATGTGTTTATTTCATATTCAGAAGGTTATGCTATGCGTTAGCTCTGTATCATTACCATTGATGTTTTCAGATGTGCTTGATAGTGCGCATACTGTCACGCCTCGACCCGCAGCACCAACTGCTGATGATTTGGTTTACCTGTGTTTGAAAGTCAGCGATGGCTATTGGTGTAAACCGCCCACACGTGTCACGCATATCATGGGGATTCCCCCGAACAGGGATCAGATGCGAAAGGAACACTGGTTCGCTGTCCCAAAGCACAGGTAAACACCCTTTTATTCTAATATTATCTTTGCAATTTATGCTGGTCGAGCTGTGTGAAGCAAGGATTGTTTTTTCATCGAATTCAGTATCATGGTTTCTACAGACTGCAAGTACTTGACCCGACCCTCCTCCAAAGAGTCCCTTCCCTTCGAATAAGCCCCCCTCCAAAAATAGGAATATATCCACCCGGAGGGGGGCTAATGTGCGGATTTACAACCTTTAATGGTATTATAATGTTCTCCTTTTGCAACTGAAGCTGTTCGAGGTGTCTGAAACAGAGACTGTTGTTTTCATCGAATCAACTGGCGGGGTCTCTATGTAGATATTATTATGTTTGTTAGAAATTAGCATCTTATTGAAGCGAGTGTCAATGCTTCCATCAGCTAAGTAAATTGCCACCTGCACTGGAAGTTTTCATGCCGACTATCAACCCTGATTTTGTTAATAACTCAGTAAATGTGACAAGCTGGTACAACAAATTAGCACTGATTTTCAGAGAGGTCTAGCGTGGCATGTTATTTTGATTAAGGCTGTAGGCGAAATCAGGATTTTATTTTGCTGCAAAGCGAATGAGGAATCAGTTGATGACGGCCACTTGTAAGCATAGTGTAAGAAAGTATAGAGATCGATGAGGGAATTTCTTCACCACATATCTGTCAAACTACACACCTATTGGTCTGATGCAAAAGACATCAGCATTGTTTTTGTTTATCGTGTAACAGCGATGCTTAAGAAATGCTGTGGATAATAGCCGAGACACTTTTGGATGGGGCCTGCAAGCTGGACGGCTTGTGTATTGGTGTGGTGTTTCTAAATCGGAAACGTAGTAAGCCAAGAAACAATACAAGGTAGCTAAAATTGCAGCTTATGTGCGAAAGCTGGTCAACTGCGCCTGTTGGTGTATTGTGTCTACCGTTAGTACGCTGCTATTGCAATCTTACCGTTGAGTTGGAGGGTATAGGGAAAGCGTTTTACTTTCATTAATTGCATTTTAACCCTGAGGATGAATCTGGCTCTCGATAGACGTGCATTGATCACGTGCGACTGTTTATTTCCTTGCAGGGTAAATCAGTTGTACACGTTTTTGAACACGTGGTGCTTGAAAAGCGGATCACAGAGTTTGGATGATACGGTGAGTCTAAATCACCAATCACAATCACTTCACCCCCACCATGTGCTGATATACTCTATAGCAACAACACAATGTTACTGATTTCCAGGGGGTGTCATACTGTATCGTAATGTTATATTGTTTGATGATGACTATGTCGATCGTAATGATGACCATTGTGTGTTTCAGGGTATTCGAATTATTGATGACACATTCTCGCAACCAACCGCTGAAGAAATTGCATCGAATGTAATCTTACATGAGGTACCTGCAACACAATCGTCATCATAATCATCATAATTATCATAATCATCATGATTATTGTTATTATTTTTATTAATGATTTATGTTGAACATTTTTTCCCAGCACTTCCAACCGGATGCAGAAACATACAAGCAAATGTTGAATTTGGGACAATTCTCTTCATTATCGAGAAAGTCAACCCAATCGAGGTATTGAATTGAATTATCTATTGCTCTCCAACCTTTCATCATCACTTAGATCTGCCATACTGAGGTCAGGTAGTTTAGTTTCGAAGTTAGTCCAAACGCGAACGATCTTAGCGTTCGATGCCGTCAATAAACAGGTGCTTTGAAAACGCGAAGAATGCCCGCGACCTATGATCATTATTGTCACGTGCATTATCACGTGATCTATCACATTGTGCTGAACAATGAACTCTCATTGGCTGGTGCATTTTTCTATCTTTCAAAACTGATAATAACCTGAAGAAAGTGTATGTTTTGACATTGGTAACCATTACCCGATCATATCTAGCTTGGCTTTTCATTTGTTTTCAAGATTTCAATTTAGTCAGTTGTAGTTGCTTTAAACAATGCGTCACCACGAAAATTATTAGAAATATTTTCCGTAACCGATGCAATGCAATTCGATTAGCTGAAGTTGTTTATTGCGTGTATCGTGGGCGCAATTGAATGAGTCTGGACCAACCACGTGAGGAATAGAACTGGTACCTGTTCAAATTAATGTTGCTTCGTATAGGCGCCCTACTCAAGCTGTTGTGCTTTTCATATTTCACGAACAACAAAAACGCATAACCGCACAGACGTAATTGAAGCTAAAGGATTGAAATCGAATTTTCAAAGTTTTTTCAAGGCAGAAAGAAATGAGAGTATCGGCTAAATTTGCTCACTCCGATGACAACCACTTCATAAGTTTGTTGTTTTATTCTGGTTTTTCAAAATTAAGACCGGAGTCGTTGTGGCATGGATACCTCACTTAAATTATCATACAGGCCAGTTTTTATGGATTTATAATCGTTTACAACGGATCGATTTGTATCCTAATCTGATCGAGTCAGCCTTGTTATCGTGGAGAACTTGAATTAGATTCGTATCTTATGCCAACATTTTTCAATGCTGCCTTTCGAACTTCATCTGTTCGGTTTTGAGCAGCAAGGAATTGTTGCTTGCTCTGAGATTAAGAACAAGAAAACGAGAATCAAGACGAAATCGTGTCAGTGCTATTTTGATGTCAAAAACACAACCAAAAGTAGCTTGATCTGGCAATGCAGGTAAAATGACGTCATGTAGACATCATAATCACCACGATCACTATAATTGTGATCATGATCAGTGATTATATTCCAACTTGAAACTAATTGGTAAAACATATATTTTTATGGTGATATGGTCTTGAAAACCATAATTGCTGATGAATGCTGTATCCATTCTTGTACCAATCCAGAATGGAAGCTTTCCTGTTTACTTTCTTGTTAGTTCAACTCTTGTGGCGAAGTGGTTGGCACTTGTGCTTGCCACTCGTGG
This sequence comes from Sanderia malayensis, assembly GCA_013076295.1. Taxonomy (NCBI): domain Eukaryota; kingdom Metazoa; phylum Cnidaria; class Scyphozoa; order Semaeostomeae; family Pelagiidae; genus Sanderia; species Sanderia malayensis. The sequence continues at coordinate 2,936,826 of RQOL01000718.1, forward strand.
AGTCGGGGATCGATTCCATTGAGCTCCACTTGAAGTTGAGTTGAAGATGAGTTGAAATTAAATGAGGGCCGGTACGCCGAGGATCTACAGGAGAAAGTAGATCCCCGGCGTACCGGGACTTTTCGTCTTTCCGTTCAGGATAGTTTTTCGGCAGAAACGCCGAAAAACCATCAACCGATCGTACTCAACTACTAACTCTGTTGGTACACCGGGGTGACGAGCGCCAACAGTGCCGGTCTGTTCATATATATCCAGCGACATCTGCCTGGACACTCGCCACCGATAAATATAGATACGTAAAAATATTTATCTGGAATCGTGTGCATTGACTTTCTGATTGTGGGCGTGAGTCTATACGCATGCGTATTTATGTCAATAATTATTCAAAAAGTCTCCAAACTTGATGTTATCTTTGAGACATAGTTTTAAATATCTTGGGGGCAGGGGATGGGGGCGGTACGACTAGAAACCGTTTATTGTGGAGTAGTGTAGACCCCACTACCATGACATGGTTTTGCCATTGAGGACATAGCAGCTTATGTGAGCATATTTTGTTTGTTTTGTGGCGTGTGATATCATTAAATTTCTTCTTATTTCAGCCTTAATGACGACGATGTTCCAGAACTAGACGACGAGTCAAATATCTTGAGCAAAACGCAGCTAACAACAGTATGTAGAATGTTAATATTCATGTTGTAAGCTCACTCTCCTGTTATATGGATGTTTTAAAACATTGTCCGCTTGTTCCCGCAGCTATCTCGCGAATTGCCCTCGAGAACGGTCGGTCATCGATGGAACCTCGTTTACAGTACCGCAGTACATGGTATAAGCTTGAAGACCCTGTATCGAAACACGTTGCATCTTGATGCGCCCATTCTTTTGGTGGTCGTTGACCAAGAAGGCCGAGTAAGTCCATATAATTTTTCACAGCGATCTCTGATGCCTGGAGGGGGCGCTTCACATCTAACCCCTTATTATGGTGCCCCTCTGGTCGCATTATGAACCCCTTTACTTTATTGCCACCATCGGATATCGCGTTGTTATTAATCAGCATCTCACAGGCATTTTTCAGCATTGGAGCTAATCGGAGCCAGTATGCATGCATGGGATGGTTATGCTTTGGATGCATAGCAATGCAGTTAATATAATTGTATTGTCTTGTATTGTATAGGTGTTTGGTGCGTTTATCTCTGACCCGCCCAAAGTAAGCGAAGGTTTTTATGGCACTGGAGAATCTATGCTGTTCACATTCGAAGATGACAACCGAATCAAGGTGGGTTTTGTTGTCCAAAAGTCATTGAGTAGAATGCCAAGTATAGTGATGGGCATCTTACTCATATATCACTACTCCCTGTCAATGAGAGTGATGCTTGGTTATTATTATTTGTTTCTGTTATTGTTATTATTATTTGTTGTTGTTTGTTGTTATTATTATTGTTATTGTGCATCATAATTTTAGGTTTATCGTTGGAGTGGTACAAATACTTTTTTCGTCAAGGGCGACTCCAAATGTCTTGCCATCGGCGGTGGAGAGTAAGCTATCAGAATTTTTTTTGTATTTTGCAAAATTACCAGCTATATTTGTGCTTACCTTATCGGCCCTTTTTACACCGGCCCTAAATGGCGTTATGGCGAAATGTACAGGTAACGGAGAAGCATATTCCTAGCAATTTATTACCTGAGCTGTAGGTACATATAGATGTTGTTATGGAGGTGGATGCAGTTAATAGCGAGTTTGCTTTTTTTTAGTGGTTTGTTTGGTTTATGGCTTGATGAAGACCTGTACCACGGCAGAAGTCACTCTTGTAAAACATTTGATAACGAGACTTTATCCTCAAAGGAGGATTTCATTTGTGGGGGGTTAGAGGCGTGGGCTTTTGGTTAAAAGTCCAAGACAATGTTGCGTACGGTTATTTGTATATAAACTAACTTGAATCATGGACTCAAAGTTTAACTCCATGAACATAGTGTGACGGTGTCTATTATGCTGTGTTGTTTTGCCGTCGTAATGATTAATTAATGTATCTTATCCTAAATGCAGAAAAAATTTTGTAAATAATTCAGTTTTCTGATGGATAATTTAACAAAAAATTGTATATTTTGTTACGAAATGCAACTATTGAGGAGGGTGGTCATCGTAAACTTGCCACAACCTGTCAAATCCAAAATGAATTCTATATCACCCTTTGCCATTTGATAATCTCAAAGATTAAGGATAAATTTTGCTCGCAGCCCTCAAGAGACCTTGATAGTTTATGATTGAATGTTAAGTAATTTAATTTTAATTGTCTTTTTAAGATTGCATCCTGTATGTAATACGATTCTTTCTTTATATGGTTAAAGCAAATAAACGTGAATTTTTTCTTCCAATTTTTAATGAAATGGACATGAAATGTGTCACACTTCACACACACTTAACAATGGACACATCCTTTCCTGGCCTTAAAAACAATAAAAACCTCTAACATTCTCGATAGTTTCATTACTCCAGGCTCAAAGGTTATGTGGTGAATTTCAATGAAATATATTTCGTACGATCATCTTTCTATGGAGCAAAGTGCAAGTCACACCACACTGCAACAATATTGTTTACAAGACAAGAGCACGCATCATGACTGTCATGTGACCATTGTCACCACATCTTAGACAGTGGTATGAGAAGATCTTAACCAATCATATTTGCCGATTTTCTACTCCAACCAGTAAAAATCTTCCATTGCGACCACCAATTGCTGCCCCCAAGGACACCAACATGTCGCAACTCAATCAAACTCTTCAACGAAATGTTTTTCTTTTCGATTAAAATCTAAAAAGTGTCAGACGTTTTGGAATTTACGGGCTGCTAGCCCCCTCTCGTTGGCATTTAAATTTACCGGACTAGTCAGAAATTTAAAGAAGATTGATTATTTTTTGTTGTGGAGTCGTTTTTCTCCAGTTTTTATAGTTTACCGCAAAGATGAAGCTTGTACACACTTTTCTTGTAGCACTCTTCTGTGCAACTTCGGTAAGTTATGTAGGTACCTATTAAATAAATAACGTGAAGATATGTTACGAAGCTTATTAAGTATGAAGTATGAAGCTTTATTTAGTAAGTGTTAAGGTTATTTTTAAGCCACTACGTTTTGTAAAATATTTGTGCTTCTGCTAGCACGCTTAGGCCGGTTAAGTTAAGGTGGGGTGGCTTTTTTGTTGTAAACCTGTTTGTAAAAATCTATTGAAAAGTTGAAATGTAATCACGCAACGATATTATTTTAAATGCAGCTGAATTAAATTTTTAAATATAAATGAACAGTTTGTAGATAGTTCAATTTAACCATATAACGCTGAAGCTATATTGAGCAATATTTAGGCTGGTCATGAGAGATTAAAATAACTTTGAGGTGCCTCTTCCCCATAACCTTTCTGGTGGATATTCGTCAGATCTAGACCCCCTGTCTCAAAAGATTTTTACCCAGATCCCCTTAGATTTTAGAGTTTTTTGGCATGCTGAAAATTCAATAATTTTGATAGCGTGATTTACCATTTGTGTTTGATGTGTTTCAGGTGCTATCACAGTTCCCAGTCACGAAACATCTTCCAGGACATTGTTCAATGTATAGCCAGTGTGGAGGCTTTTCTCCACCGAGAAACTGCTTTGATAACAAGCCAGCACGTGTTTCAGGGGATCCAGACTACATCAGTCTTCTGAAGAACACTTGTCCTCAATTTGTGCACCAGAATGGAACAAACACATACAGTTTAGCATGCTGCGATATTCTGCAGCTAAAGACACTTTCAACACAGTTGCAAGCTGCCAGAAACTTGCTACAACGATGCCCTGCATGCCTGAAAAATTTCATCAATCTATGGTGCGAATTCACATGCAGCAACGACCAGGCTCTGTTCACCAGCGTATCAACATATGGATTGCCTTACACGATGTCAGTTGATTACTACATCACTCCACAGTTTGCAGAAGGGCTCTTTAATTCATGCAGAAATGTCAACTTCCCCGGCAGCAATGGAAAAGTTCTCGACCTGATGTGTGGTACAAGTGCTGATAAATGCACCCCACAGAAATGGCTTGACTTCGTAGGCCGACCGCCACAGGCACCTTTTTCAATTGTCACATATCAAATGGTGAAGCCAATCAATCCGAATATCACGGGTGATATTGTTATTCCAAGTGATGCACACATGATTGGATGTAATGAAACGTTTTACGATGCATCTACTAACTCAAACAGTAGTGCTTGCAGTTGCCAAGATTGCATTCAATCGTGCCCAGTTCCACCTGCTCCACCTGCCAAAAAGAAAATGAAATACATCGGCATCTTGCCGGAATCTTCCTTCATCGTACTTATCATCTACCTGGTCTTTGCCGTTACATTTGTCATCTTTTGCTGCGTCACAATGGTTTTCAAAAAAGGCAGATCACTTTCAGTGTCTCTCAATAATTATGAACAATTCGATGAACCATTCACTTCTCAACAAGACCAACAAGCAGCGTCATATGGTCGAAAGGAACAGGGATGTTTTGTAAGATTTGGAGCTAGGATGGAGAAGCATGTGAGACATTTGTTTCACAGATGGGGAACATGGTGTGGTTTCCACCCCTGGACTGTCATAATTATATCATTACTGGTCGTCATTGCTCTGTCTTGTGGCTTGTTGTTCTTTAAGGTCATCACAAATCCTGTCGATTTGTGGTCCGCACCAAAAAGTGAAGCTAGAATAGAAAGAGATTACTTTGACAAGACTTTTGGGCCATTTTATAGAACAGAGCAGGTGATCATCACTGCGGAACCGCACAATGAAACGTATCTTCTGTATCCAAAAGATGAGCCAATACATTTTGATGGAATTCTTCACAAAGACATGCTACACAAGGTTGGTAAACTATTTGAACACCCAACTTTCCTGATTGTTGAAATTAGAATAATATGCTATGTGCAAATATGCTAAATGATTCTGTTGATGATTCAGGTTCTCGATCTGCAATTGGCCATCATGAATATCCAAGGCAGACTGACAGAAAATGGACAGAACCGAACAGTTGGTCTCAGTGATATCTGCTTCAAGCCAATGTCACCAGAAAATGATGATTGCACAATTCTGAGTATTCTGCAGTATTGGCAGAACAATCATACAAAAATTGATGAATGTAAAACTGATGTCAAGACAGTATGTGGTGACGGAGGCTTCAATGCCTCAGATTGGCACGACCATTTCATGCATTGCACTGCGTGAGTAATTTTCATCTTTCCTTTATGCTGTCCTATTTTTCCACCTTTTTGCAGATATGCATACACGATTGGCTCAAATAACAATGGCTATTGTTGTAACTCAATCTCACCCGATACACTGTCCTTTTATATTTTATCTGTGTTTATATTTTTCCATGTTTACACAAGGCTTGATTTTTTTAGATCACCGACAAGCATAAATGATGGTAACTTCCTTTACATGCCTTGCATGGGGCAGTTTGGAGGGCCCGTGAATCCAGACACAGCATTAGGGGGCTTTGAACCTGGCAAATACAGATCAGCAAAGTCTATCATCCTCACTTTTGTTGTCAAAAATCATGATGATGAAGCCAAGAACAAAGATGCCGAAGCTTGGGAGAAAGCTTTCATTGAATTCATGAAAGATTTCAAAGCGAATGGACCGAAAGATTTCAATGTCTCCTTCTCATCAGAGAGATCAATTCAAGACGAATTAAACAGAGAAAGTAAATCTGACATCATGACTATCGTTGTCAGTTATCTTATCATGTTCCTCTACATTTCTCTTGCACTTGGACAGTACAACAGTTGCAGCAAATTCTTTGTAAGTTTAACAGTTCCATAATGTCGATCCATTCTATCATTCAAAGAGATCCTCGTAATCTATGTTTGAGATGACAGCTTCAATGCAACATCAATGTAGAGACATCCATGGAAGAAGAAATATGATGAACAGCTTGCTAAAGGCATCATGAGCTGTCTCTTTATTTTGTGATGTCATTTCTTTTTAGGTTGATACGAAGATTGTGGTAGGATTGTGTGGTGTTTTAATTGTGTTGTGTTCTGTAGCAAGCTCATTGGGTACATTTTCATATGCTGGTGTTCCTGCAACGTTGATCATAATTGAAGTTGTTCCATTCCTTGTTCTTGCCGTTGGCGTTGATAACATCTTCATACTCGTACAGACTTTCCAGGTAAACATTACATCAAGCATTTTCTCTTTGAAATTGACATTCATCAGTGCAATAGAAATAGAACCACTGCTCTGAGGATCAAATTGATTCAAATAGAATCGATGAATGAGATAGCTTCTTAATTACTTACTTAATTACTTAATTAGTTTGGCTTGGTTTTTAGAGAGATATCCGCTTACCAATGGAGCAAATCCCGGATCAAGTTGGAAGAGTTCTTGGACAAGTAGCCCCAAGCATGTTGCTATCCTCACTTGCTGAATCTGTTGCTTTTGGTTTAGGTACGCGATGTTTCTTTATCAGATCATTCCCAAGTGTTTTCCTGCTGCATTTAATTGCATTTCTCAACTATTCTACAACAAATGCGCTCACTAACGCTGCTTTGTTTACGTAGGGGCAATGTCAACAATGCCTGCTGTCAGAGTTTTTTCACAGTACGCTGCTCTGGCCGTTTTCTTTGACTTCTTGCTGCAAATAACAGCATTTGTGGCTTTGTTGTCTTTGGATGCGAAACGAAAATCCGTGAGTTATTTTTCCATTATGATTATGATGATAAATCTAATTAATTGAACGACCCGGGATAATGTAAGGATGGGGGTGTCGTTTTAGAGTGTAGAATCTCCCCCTGGTTGCTACTACCGCCCACTCTTTATGCGATTGCTATACGTAATTGATCTGTATCGATCTTGATTGCAGAACCAGAGATTGGATTTGTGTTGCTGTGTGCGTTTGCCAAAAACATCAAAGACTGACGAACATCACAACGAGGGGCTTTTGTATTTATTCATGAAGAAACTCTACGCACCATTTCTCATGCTCCCACCTGTCCGAGTCTCAGTGGTACGTTGAGCTGTTTTTATCTTATGTCATAGAACATTACATTACATTACATTACACCCCGGACTAGTGGCGAAAATCCATTGATGATCTTCGAGGTTTTTAATCTATTGACGGGGGTTGCATTGATGTATTTTGCGTCTTTACAGGTGCTCGTATTCACAGCCATACTTTCGTTTTCGATCTGTTGCATTCCATTTGTCGATGTTGGTTTAGATCAGAAATTGGCGTTGCCAAAGGATTCCTTCTTATTGGATTGGTTTGATGATATGAATAAATATCTTCACATTGGACCCCCTGTTTACTTCGTCGTAAAGGATGGATACACTTATGAAAATAAACTACAACAAAATAAGGTATAGGCATTTGCAAGCGTTTATTGACACACGATGCCACGTGCTCTACTACATCGCCCATGTCACAATGCTAATGCTAATCACGATGACAGCTACGCATATTTTAATGATGATTATGATGATTACTGTTTGTTCTCTTTAAGGTTTGCGGCGTCGCGGGATGTGACGTCAATTCTCTTGTTCAGCAAGTCTTTGAATCCTCGGAAATCAGTAGCTAGTAAGTTTCGAGAACATCTGATTTTCAGTAGACTGTCATTAGAGTCGTGAACGCATTCTCCGGCAATTTGTTCCATGTTTTCTCTCTGCCTCTACCTTTACTCACCTCCATATACGATTGTATTGTTTCGTTTCAGCTCGAAGATAGCATTAACTGCTTCGTCGTGGCTGGATGATTACCTCGCGTGGGTGGACCCAAGTGGAAATGTTCCCTGTTGCCGGAAACTTGACTACATCTCGTACAATGTGACGATTGGAAATCATACCGAGGAACGGCGAGATTACACACATGGATTTGAGTTTTGCAGCTCTTCAGTCACGAATGCAAGCTGGCATTGCTCGCCTTGTAGACCACGAAGCGAAAAAGGTCAGCGGCCATCAAGAGAAGATTTCAGGAAGTTTTTATCATCATTTTTGAAAGACAATCCAAATACTGTTTGTGCTAAAGGGTGAGTTTATGATCGTATTGCTACTTTGCGGATGCTATGCAGGGATTTACAATGTTATCTTGAACTAACGTTGTTAGAATTTAATAATAAGAGGAATTTTTGGCAAACACCGTTGAATAGTGCTCAATACACGTATTTGTAGAGCGGTATATATAATTAAATGATACTCAGTGAAAAAGACGCATGATTTGCTGTATTGTTATAATTTATTTGTTTATTTTTAATCAGAGGCCACCCTTCGTATGGATCTGCTGTTGTATTGAACCCAAACACAAGCACAAACATTGTTAAATGTGAGTATCCAATCCTTGTGTTGCATTGATTCATGCTAGTTTATGCATGTTCATTTGGTAATTTATGCATTACGCTTTGTCGATACCAAAGTGCGGGGTTGCACCAACTGTGTTGATGATCAAATTCTTTTGATGATTATTTGTGCATGAAGGTTAGCGATGATTTGACTTATTCTTGTTCTTTTCAGCGTCATATTTCATGTCGTATCACTCGATCCTCAAGACATCGAACGATTATACGAATGCCTTGAAATACGCGAGAGAGATGGCCAAGAACATGACCAAGGAACTGGACAACCAAGTATTCCCATACAGTATTTTCTACGTGTTTTATGAACAATATCTCACCATTGTCCACGATACATGGGTCGATCTTACCATCTGCGCAAGTGAGTATAGGCGACATCATATCATATCCAAAAGGCATCATTATCTATGATAGAATCTTATGGTCTTTTGTTTAAAAGTTATAAGCTCACAGTAGTTTGATTGGTTCTCCTTGTTCTATCTCCAGGTGCGATTTTTGCAGTAACATTCGTACTACTTGGTTTCAATTTTGGCATTGCATTCATCGTAACATTCGTTGTTGCCATGATTGTCGTTGATATGTTTGGCTTGATGTACCTGTGGGGTATATCCTTGAATGCTGTATCACTTGTCAATCTCATCATGGTGAGTACTGCAGGCACGATACTGGTCGGTACTGTCCGTCATACATACTTCGCATCTACAACGTATGTATGACGTGTGTATGACGTGTGTTTGTTTGATCGTTCGTTTAGTGTATTGGTATATCAGTTGAATTCTGTGCCCACATTGCAAGATCGTTTAGTGTAAGTCCGCTGGCCACCAGAGTAGACAGAGCTAGAGACGCATTAGCACGCATGGGAAGCTCGGTAAGTTCAACCAATCAACTTTGTTTTACCCCTTCAACCCGGATGAATGTACTCTCTCTTTGTTGTTACATTCATCTCGATCTTTCATTCCATGTTTTTATGGTATTCATTTTGATGTTTTTCTTACAGGTCTTGAGTGGTATTACGTTTACAAAATTCAGTGGTATTGTCGTTCTTGCCTTCTCAAAGTCACAACTATTTGAGGTAACAAAACACATCTTCATATTCCACTTCCAGTTCTCATCCTCTTCTCTGTTCCCCCATTGATCTGTTCTGTATTCTGCAGTCTACCAGCTTGCATTTTGATGACTCGGCCATGCTTGCTTTCCAGATATTCTACTTTAGAATGTACCTTGGTATAGTTCTCATTGGCGCAGCACACGGTCTTATATTTCTCCCAGTTTTGCTGAGCTTCATTGGGCCAAGCAGTCGGGCCATGCCCCCTGGCACACCTCCCTCTTTACCAGAACCACGGGAGCAGTAATGTGAACGAAAAGGACTACCATGCCTTGATTTCAAACGAAATCTTCACCTTATACTGTACCATGAATAATTGTTGCTTTAATGAATATATATGCAAGAAATTAGACGAATGCAAATTGATATATTGAGTGTTTTTGTAGCAGTTTCCACGAACTACCTGCTTTTAAACGAGCCCTTTCGCCGGCAAATCAGTGGCGTCCCTTTTGATTAGTAATAAAAAGATAAAGCTTAGAGCATTATAAACTTTTGCCGTGGTCAATTGTTTTATCAATAATATAAAATACTCAATATTATTTACTTAGCCCAAGTTTTTCTCTATCGTCTTAGCTATTAATGCGTTGCAATTCATTGTTTGTTCTGTTTTTACAATCTTTGTGTTCGCCTTTCCTCTATGTCGTGTTATAAATTCATTTTTTTTTCATTCTGTATGACAAATGACATCATAATAGAATAATAGAAAATAGAATAACTTAGGGAGTTAAAAATGTTTTTGTAAAACTAATTAAGTTAATTTAGACTAAACCTATGGTGAATCTAGTATAAGAATGAATTATTTCTCTGAAACCTGAAAGTGATTGCTGTTTCCTTTCTCATCCCCGCGCCCCGGAAAACAAAAAAGTGCAAAAAAGTAGGCGGTAGAACCCTAAATATTCCACGTGGTCAAGGTGCGCGGTGCATGTTATTCATCGTTTTCGTTGCAAAGATGAACACTGCAGATTTGTGCGATGCTTTCGGCGACGAACTTCTTTACGTTAATACCGTCGAGCTTCGAGATTTTGGAGGAAAAAGAAAGTTTGAGGGATGCATTGCCACTGTGAAATGCTTTGATGACAATTCCAAGGTTAAAGAAGCCGTCAATGAGCCTGGAAATGGAAAGGTATGACCGTTCCGTTAGGATAGGCCCTTATAGCATAACAAGGAGACCACGCCCCCTCCTTGGGCGTTGGGCTACGGGCGTATTTAAGTAGCCAATCAATTAATTTTCATATTTGCTGGGGCATTAACACCGCGGGAGTTGTCTTATTTTGTTATTTGATCTCAATTGCACAGTATTTGATAAGGATTTCTGGAAGATATTAATATTTTTATGCAGGTTTTGGTTGTTGATGGGAGTGGTTCACTAAAACGCTCTTTACTTGGTGACAATTTAGCAGCATCTGCAATAAAAAACGGCTGGAGTGGAATTGTAATCAACGGCTGCATAAGAGACAGTGAGGTGATTGGAACAATGAATCTTGGTGTCAAAGCTATGGGAGCCATACCCAGGAAGACTGAGAAGAAAGGCCTGGGAACGAGAGATGAAGCTGTCGAGTTTTGTGAGGTAACTTTTCAACCTGGTCACTACTTATATGCCGATTCTGACGGTATTGTGATTGCAAAACAAAAATTGACCATGCCAAAGTTGTAGCCATTATCAGTTTTTAAGTTAGGTCTCGTGGATTTTAGAAATAATTATATAAAGCAGACTTTGAATCTGTCTATCATTAAATAGCAACCAATAAATCACTATGAAACCAATAATTAATACTTTTTGTTTGAAAGTACACTATTGATTCTGGTGCGTTTATAACCATAGTTTTGTATTCCTTATTCGCTTCCATAGCTTGTATTTCTCCAAGTCAAAATAATCCTGCAACATGTGGACTCCATTTGCTGATATTTCAAAAGGCGATTCTATTGAACATTGATTTGGTTTGAGAATCTCAGTCACAGCTTCAAACAATTTGCATCCTTTTTTATTTCCAAGCACGTTATTACCAATCACGTGTATTTTCGCATCCACCGGTTCGATCTTGCTCATGAAAGCCCCGAGTTGTTTGATAAACCACCGTAGTTGAGGGTCCTTTGCCAATTTCGCTTGCGTCAACACCTTCCCTCTGCATAAGTACACGTAACCTGGTCCACCTTGGCAAACGAACGCTATTCGTTTCGCCTTGCTTCCAACTCTATAACTATCCAATGCCAATGAAATATTTTCAATGATCTCGCGTAGACTGATGGCTGCGAATTGGTAAACTATCACATGGACATCTTCCAATGAAACTCTGGCGAGGAACTCAGGTTTCCTCACATTCGAAGCGATGAGAAGAATTTTTTGTGGTTCATAGTCATTGCCCATCGTCGCTTGTTCAATCAACTGTTGACTGCTCCATTTTAAATCGGTGATCTCATCTTGATACATATCAAAACTTTCTTTTGCTTCTTCGCTGATTTCTGCTTCTTTTTGAACGGGGGTCACTATCGATGTTTCTCTCCACGGTTTCATAGATTTTGATATCTTTCGTGGCGGTGTTTCACGTTGATTGTCACTCTCTTCAATGACTTTCAGACCCCCGTGTGTCTTGATTCGCTCTCTGAACAATCTTTGGATCTTGACCACGCTGTCACGTCTCTGTAAAACTTCTTTTCGTGCCTGTAGGATAAAAATTAAACGCGTTAATACAGTAATCGAATAATGTTATGTCGAATAATGATGAGATGTTTGAAGTAATCGTTATCTCCACTGCGGATTAGTTGGAACATCTCGTTGCTTGCCACTGTTGGGGAAAAGATCGTGCCAATTCGGTTAATTCAAAGTCTCGATATTTTCATGAAATTGTCATTTCCCTTCGTCGGAGATGTTCGAGAGTTTTTTAAAGTGACGATGAGGATTCGGCGTTTTTAGACCAGGTTGACTCGAATATCGTTTGCTTGGAGTACGCTTAACTTAATTGAGGGGAGTTTTGAAAAGGATTATCATGGCAAAGGAAACTTTCTAAAACGTTATTCACCTGGTGGCCACGAATGACTCTTTGAATAATTACAGCTGCCTTTCTTGCCTCTGCCTTACAATCACGACATACACAATCGTTAGCGATGCCACTGCAGCGAGATCGAGGTCTATGCTTCTTGGCATTGGCTGCATCTGCAACGTCAGCGGTCTGCGGTACTTGAAGGTTAGTGACATGCGCAAAATCAGCGTAAAATGATGCGCTGCTATCCACTCTCGCATCTATGTCTCGTGACGTCACACGTTCTTGAAATTCTTCTTGTCGTGTTGTTGTTGGGATATCACCATCTTCGCAAGTATGCAATGCATGCGATGGACAGCTGCTTTTGTTGGGAATAGGCCCAGATAAACTAACTGCCGTGAACCATTCTTGCACGTGTTTGGTTGGAGGAACTTTTCTGTGTCTCTCTTCATGAAGTAATGCAGCCTTCTGAGAAATTTTAAATTGTTGTTGTTGTTGCTTTGAATTCGATTTATTCTTCTCTGCTTCCGAGTGTATGAACGATGATTCTGTTGTGTTGGCAACAAAATGTTTTCGATGATTTATTGGCGAGCGACGTGAAGTATCGTCCTTGTCGGCTTTGAATCTGTGAATTTGATCAAGTTTCTTATTCTTAACTCCTGGTGTCTCCGGGTCCCTAACAACACGCTCCCTAGTTTCTCCCCCATTAAACTGAGCCCCAGTCGCTTGTTGTTTGGCTTTCACGTCTCTTTTAATAATATTTCCAGTCTCAAACTTTGTTTTTCTCTTACTTGCTTTACAGCTGTGTACAAATTCCTTCGCCACGGTCTCATTTTTTCCGTTTTCACGAACATGATTAATATTCACGATGACTCTGTGAATCTCATTTCGCCCAACTTTGACACTTTCCTGGGCATATCTGTCATCGATCTTAGTTCCGAACGCATCAATGGCAATGGTCTTTTTTCTCGCTCTTTCCTTCACAGACACAATCGATCCCATGTTAATAAACCACTTTCATCGTCAATGTTTTGGCTAGATATTTTCTTAAACTGAACTGATCTTATTTCATCTTATCTCGAATTGCCGTGAGTGCTGCTCTCCATTGTTTGGCTGTTGTGTTGTTTTTGTTTTGAATACTTCCACTCTACCGTATCCAACTGTGCTTGAATGACAAGTAATTCGTCTGTTTTGCTGCTCTTGCTGTCATCATACTCCCAAAGAGATAAGAACATCATTGTTCTATTGTCTTAATCTGATTGTTTCGATTTCTGTTATCAATAACCCGTCTGGTTTTCTTACGAAATCTTTTTCAATAGATCAATCAAATAACCCTGTTTCATATGGAACAGTTCTATAAACCTTTGAGGGCGTTACTACGTCATTGATTCACCAACTTTATTCCAAGCTGCCATCCATTTAACCTGCATATCAAATAAACCATGCAATGCATACGTATGTATTTTACAGATGATATGATAGACCGGATTACATATAGCGTCGGCGAAAAGCCATTCAAGGTTCGAAACATTTTAATTTTACTATCTGAGATACAAGAATCGGGGATTTCATATTCCTGAATTGCGTTTCTGCATAACAACCTTGAGAAGTTGTACAACAAAGTCGCAGAGATTTTTCATGGTTCAAGGTGCGCATGCGTATAATTTGCAAGGTGGATGATATGATGGATTTGTCAGTCAACGGTATATGTAACCACCAGAGACAGAAAACTTTTGGCTTCTTGTTTCAGCAACAATCGGGGGAAAATTTACAATGCCTTCAAAATGTTTTTTATGCTTTTTGCCAGAGGAATGCGTTCACCACAAAATGCTGGTGAACACATTATGCAAATTGTGCAAAGAAATTTCTCCAAAATAAAACACAAGCTTTATTTCAAATTAAAATATAATAGGAAATAAGTACATGAACAGAATGCTGCAAAATGTATCATTACAAATATTTACTTCTTTGGCTTATTCTTCCTTACAATATTTTTAGAAAAGTTAGCTTTCCTATTTCGGTCTTTACTTTTAATCCCTTTCCTCAGGCCTGGTTTTAGCTTTCGTCCTTTATCTTTGTCCTTGCCTCGACCTTGTGAAGAAACATCTTTCATTCTGAACTGTTTATCTTTCTTCTTGTCAAAAGGTTTCTTCACTGAATCTTTGCCAACAGCACCGAATACTCTTATCCTTCTTCCAAGAAGTTCCGTATTTCGCATTCGCAAAGCAAATGTCACACTCTCTTCCTTTTTGAATGCAACATACGCAAATCCTTTACCCATTCCAGATTCTTGATCCCTGATAACTCTAACACCGTCAATGTTTCCGCATTTCTCAAAATGTTTCCACAATTGCTCCTCCTGTATTTTGAATGGCAAATTTCCCACAAATATAGACAGTTTATTATCAGGTTCCTTCTTCTCAGCAGACGTAACTCGCAAATGCAAACCTTTATATTCTTTGCCATTTTTCTGCAATGCTTTTGTGGCATTTTTCTCATCCTTGAACACTATATATGAGTTCATGGTTTCTCGATCTGGATGGAATTCTTTTTTGATGACTGACACCTTTTTTGGTTGCTTTAGGCTTGCAACCGGTACAGACCGTAATCTCACTGTCTCTATGTCTCCATAGCTCTTAAAAAACTCTCTCAGTTCTTTTCTAGTCGTATCAACAGGGATATTTCCAACAAATATAGTTCTCGCAAGCCTATCCGGATCGTCCTTCTCATCAGCAATAACCTTGTTCTCTTCAGTTTTTATACGTTTGTCAAAATGGCCTGAGATAGATTTATCACCAACATCAGCTCCGTCAGATTCTCCTGCCCTTTTCTTTGCTTTTTTTTCTTTTCTATTCTCTCTTTGTTTTTTTCTCGAGGGTTGAGAGCTTTCCTTTCCATCAAGCCTTCGTTTCTTACTGCTTAGGCCTTCTGGGAGTTTACTACTGTCTTGTTCCTGGCAAACTGTTACATGCTTTTCACTTGTGTTAAAAAGGGATTTTAGCTTATCAGATGTTCTCTGATCATCTTTAGTTCCCAATTGTTGACCTAGAGCTGCAGAAATGCCTCCAATTTGATAATCTCCAAATACTGCCATTGCTAAGAACACTTAGGCCATCAAATCAATCAGCGCTTCTTTTCTCCTGATTCTTTTATCAGTGCACGTGCACGTGTTTCTGTGGGTGTGCATGCGCAGTAACATATATAGGCCACTGCGCAGGAGAATCTGTGACGTTTGATATGCACTGTGTATGGTGTGAGGCTTAGGGTTGGGGTTAGGGTTAGGGTTAGGGTTAGTGTGGCCTAAAGGTGGGTGTGCATGCGCAGTAGCATATATAGGTCACTGCGTAGGAGGATCTGTGACGTATAGATATGCACAGTGTATGGTGTGAGGCTTAGGGTTGGGGTTAGGGTTAGGGTTAGGGTTAGTGTGGCCTAAAGGTGGGTGTGCATGCGCAGTAGCATATATAGGTCACTGCGCAGGAGGATCTGTGACGTATAGATATGCACAGTGTATGGTGTGAGTATTAGGGTTGGGGTTAGGGTTAGGGTTAGGGTTAGTGTGGCCTAAAGGTGGGTGTGCATGCGCAGTAGCATATATAGGTCACTGCGCAGGAGGATCTGTGACGTATAGATATGCACAGTGTATGGTGTGAGGATTAGGGTTGGGGTTAGGGTTAGGGTTAGGGTTAGTGTGGCCTAAAGGTGGGTGTGCATGCGCAGTAGCATATACAGGCCACTGCGCAGGAAGATCTGTGACGTATAGATATGCACTGTGTATGGTGTGAGGATTAGGGTTGGGGTTAGGGGTTAGGGTTAGGGTTAGTGTGGCCTAAAGGTGGGCGTGCATGCGTAGTAGCATATATAGGCCACTGCGCAGGAGGATCTGTGACGCACGCTCATGCAGAGAGGATATCAGATAATCTTTTTTCTTTTCTCTGTGATTTTATTTGAGTTCCCTGGTTCACAACCAATTCACTTCAATATTAAATTGTATCTTTGTACCACGTGGACTTGCTCCAAGCGACAATGGCACACGATTTAGGTAAACTTGATGAGAAGGAAAGTGTGAAAAAGCGACATGTGAGTACTATATATTCATTTTATTATTGGTGATCAGTTGCATTTTAGCAATTAAGTTTATTCCTTCCTTGTTTTGCTTAAATTTATCCCCATTTTGCACCTCACACCACCAAGAAACCACACCGTCCTTCTTTACCAACCCATGCTTTTGTGGTACCTAGGATGTTGTAAGTACATTTATTTACGTAGTTTATTTTTAACTATTTTTTTCCTGAATAGGTTAGTAAGAAGTCCTGCCAACCAGTGGCTGATAATTCCTGCAAGAATGATAAAAAACAACAAGAAAATCCAAGACAAGGATCATGGATGAATGTTGTGAGAAGCTCCATAAAATACATCGTGTTGGTTTTATTTATACCTTGCTTGTTAAATTATGCGGCATTGATGAGAGAGGAGAGAGAGTTCAATTTAAATGGTCAGTAAAAAGTTGATTCTTTACCATGGTTTGTTTGTTACACATGTGCATGCGATATGGACATCCTCTGTGTATTTATTCACCGTGGCCCTCTTTGTTTAATCTTGAATTGTATCTATGACATGTGTCATGCTGTGGTTCTCAAATAATTGTTATTCTTGTTTTCAATAGATATCAGGGCTAGTTTATGTTTTCCTAATTGGTCATTAAATTTGCAGGATTTTTGAATAAAACGTTGGATGGTGAGAAATTATTTGTCCACTGTAAAGGCAAGGGGAAACCAACTGGTATTTGATTTATTTCATTATTATTATAATCATTTCTTCATGATTTCATATTTCATAAGAATTTATTTGCTGTTTCATGCTGTTTATAGACTGAATAAATTATTTGTTAGTTTTTATGGATGCTCCAACTGGAATAAATTCAGACATTTGGATCCATATCTTCAATGAAGCTGCAAAAATTTCAAAAGTAATTTTATAATTTTATTAATGCACACAGTTTTATCTCTGCACAATCCTGCCATATTCTTCATGTCAATTTCGCCAACATTCTGCATTTGCTTTCTTGAGGCTTGCGTGTACGACAGAGCTGGTATCGGGTTCAGTGATCGACCAAGACATGTAAGTATACACTGCTCAATAAATTTCTACCATCATCAGCTGTATTCTGATATTACAAACATATATAAACAATTGAGTACCAATTTCAGATATTTATTATCGTTGCAGTTTAATCCTGGTAATAACTCGTCTTCTGGCACTCCCCACACCACTGAAAGGTGTGAGAACAATGATTAATATTTAATTTATTTGATCGTGTTTTTGCTTCTTTCGTCATTACCCATTCATTTTGTTTTTAATTTTTTTTATTTTTCAAGGATGGTGGATGACATGCGTTATTTATTTTCAAATTCATCAGAAGTAGAAAGGCCATTTCTGTTTGTGGGGGCAGAACTTGGGGCCATAAATGCCAGATTCTATGCTCAAATGTATCCAGAGTATGTCAAGGGTCACTTAATATTAACCCCTCTTCTGAGCTTGATTGGAGATGAAAAGATTGATACGTATAATGTTGCTTTTTAGCGATGTATCTTCACTTGTTCTTATCAATCCAATTTTTGAAGGCATCTTCGGGCTTGAAGGTGGCAAATGGGAGAAATTTTGGTAAATATTTCTGTTCAATTACATATGCTATATGCAAATATGCCGCAATGAATTAAAATCAAAGTATCAGTGAACTCGAACTCAATCCTCGCAACATTAGGCAGTATTAGACTATCCAGTTGATGACTTGTGAAGTTGTTATTGGTTCACAGGCTTGGTCCATTTCTGACATCACTGCAACGTCTTCGTATCTTGGCCGTCTGTGGACTAAGCCGTTTGGGTTTGCGTTTCGGCGCTTTAAAAGAAATCGTCAGCCATGAGGGTCTTCCGGATGAAATAAAAATCAGACAGGTTTGACAGAACACATTTATATTCCCTTTCTTTTATGTTGAAAACCAACATCAATTGCTTTTGGCATTGATTCAGGATTTTATGACACGGATTAAAAGTATGGTGTCAGGGTTGCCAGATGTCAGTTAGCCCGCTAAGCCAATATGGCAACCCTGTATGGTGTAGTGCATGGATTAATTCAACTCCTCATAATAGTCAGAATATGCGAATGTGCACACAATTCTAGACAAATTTCACGCCATGCTCAATGATGTGTTTTGGAGGTTTTGTAAATAGAAGCTTTTTATTTGAAAAATCACTTTCATCCCGAGTAAATAGAGTTTTTAACATGGTCAGCAAAGGCTTAGAACCTTGGTTGTAGTTTGACAATGGCACACTGCTACAAGCTTTCTGCTTCTATGCATGTATATTTACCCAAATTTGCGCTTCTATTTCACACGACTGGCATCCTCAAATGGACAATGCAATTTTAATTGACATGTAATTTATTCACACGTCATTCAATCCATTTGGTTTAATTTTGCTGTTCCTAACGAACGACAATTGTATTCTATTGTATTCCATTGTATTTTGTTGCAGAAACATTTAATGTGCAAGCCAAATCATCTTTACTCAGCTGTCGAAGAGCATTACTTTCTGAATGAAAGTCTTGCACAGTTAAGGTAGGCAACATTTCACCGTATATTTTTATACTTTGAAAGGAAAGTAAAAATGTCTGGCAAGTTTCGCTCCCGTTTTGTTCCAGGCGCATTAGAAGTGCGCCTGGAACAAATCATGTCCTTGTATTTGTTGATAATTGCAGTTATAGATAGAAGGAACAATGATACATTAAGCCGCATTGATTTTGTTCATTGCAGGCTACTTCATAGGATTCGACCACTTTCAAAGACCATTCCGGTTTCTCTCATTACAAGCTCGAAGTTTAGCGACTCAGCTCCCAACGATATAAACAGGGTGATTAACTTTTTTCTTTCATAATCTTTTGTCTACTAAATAGGGGATTTGAACCTTTGAGGCCCGTCTGAACAATAATTTGTTTACAAACATTTACTTTACAATACACCAGGCCTCGTTTCCTTGTTTTTTAGATCTGGAAAGAGGCTCAGTCTTTGAACAGAAGGACGCTTCTTCAAACTCCGACCGAAATTAAAAGTGGTACTTCTGCTAATAAATTAATTCTATCAGAGCATCAACTTATATCCAAGCAAATAAGGAAACAAATAGAGAATTGGAGGGAAAACTCAAAGAAAAGTTCAAAATATTAGATTTGTATTTGTAAATCAAAATTTACAGTCAGTCGCCGAATTATTGGTGATAGGGATTTATTAATTAGAGTTTGTAATTTTAAACCAAGAGATCAAATTGAAAGTTTGAATTTCATACCATTTAAAGTGTCTTCAATAGAATTGCTTCAAGATTGTCTTGATACGTGATGTGGTTCTGCCATGCGATTGGTTCAATCCCCAAATGCCAATAGATTCATCGGAGTTCAGAAATTAGAAAGTATGACATCATGTATTTTTCTTTCTTTAAATAGCGTTTCCGCTATGCTTAATGAACTACAATTTATTTACAACAATGTTTGATATAAGGTTGAATTATTCCATTCCAAATGTAACTCTCGTATAAAGTGATTTGGTTTTACTGCGCATACAATAAACTTGAATACAAAGACAAAAGTCAAATTAATGCATTTTATTGATTCCAGGTTGCATTGGGACTGCACATGAAAGAGTTGCCAAAGCTCGTCAAATTTCATTTCATAGTATTATTCAAAGTCGAGTGATTTGTATTGAAAGCCACGTGCGAATTGGTCAGAGCGATGCCAGTTTGCAGTGGCCAATGGCATCGAAATAAACTTATTGGTGAGTTAGTTTACGTTTTTCATGTTTTATGTTACCCACACCGTTCGTAGAGCTTTTCTTTGCAGTGCCATCGTAACCGGGACAATAGTCAGACAATATAAAGACAATAAATGTATTATAAGGAGTCGGCCTAATGTTGACCACCTTGGTGCTTAAAAGCCTGCTGTAGCATGGGATATTTAATGGAACCTTACACCTCAAATTATTCACTTGTGGTTTTAAAAAACTTGCAAATTTTTGAGGATTTTTAATTAAAGTATTCACTCGTTACCAGAGTCTTAAGCACAAGCTATCTACACCCTTTGCTGTTAAAGCTTCCAGCAAGGGCTTTTCTAAACAAAAACAATCGTAACAAACAGCTTTGTTTACCAAATTCAACCAACACGCAGCGCAGCGCCAATTGTGACCAAGGCAACCAAAAGCACAGGTGACCAAAAGTACCGATTTGAAACAACGCATAAATTAACCCATTATGGCCAATGAATGGCATTGAATACGAGTGCATAAATTACCAGCAATTACTTGTGTTCAGTTGTTGTGTTTGTATTTTGTTATTGCATTGCGCCAGTTAAGATTGATTGGGAAAGACACTGTATCGTGTGTCACAGTCATTGCGTCACAGAGCACATGGACCTGCAGTTTCTCTGTTATAATCAATATGATAGGTTTTTGGTTCGCCCGCTGGAAATATATCACTCAAATCCAGTTTGGTATCGTTGGATAGAATTCCCCATAGTTGTCTTGCGACGCGATTTTTTTTCACCGATCCGCCTAGTATGATACAATTCATGCCCTCTCTATTCCACACGTATCGATTGCCATCCAACATGCCTTCTTTGGCTGTGAGTTTTAGTAGTCTCTGAATGATCTGCGAGAGTGGTCCTTCTCGTTCGTTTGTGGTTATTATCGTTGCTTCTGCCTCCTCTATTAAATCCAACAAGTGGATCATGTGCATTTGGCAAAGGTAGCTTGAAAGACTCTCACTTGAGTCTTCCAATAGAACTGAAAGATCTGGTAAACAAATGATACATCATTGTTAGTTTATACATCCTTAATCGATTGCATACAATTATTTGTGATAAATTAAATCGATTAAGCACAAGAGCCTTTTAGATACAGTCAACTCTGTCTAATCGGAACACCCCGGGGAAGCGTAAAAATGTTCGAATTGCAAAAATTTCGAATTATAGAGGTTTGTTTTATAAGAATTGGTTTATTAGTGATTCAGAAAATTTCGTTCGGATTAGATAAAGTTCGAATTACACGAGTTTGAACTATGCAGATTTGACTATTAAAATGATTGAGAACCAGACGCTTCTTTGAAATAGCGAATTTATTGTGAATATTAGAAATGCAGCAATTATGCTAATGAGCGAATGGAGATTATTGGATGGTTCAGAATTCGTGTACGATCGAAAACAAACTTGGATGTTCATTGTTTAGGGAGAAGATATCCCATATCCCTTGATAAAAAATAGGCTGATTCGTGAGAAAGCCTGGTAAGCGATACTGAGCAATAAAAGTGTAAATACACACAAGACATCAACAATTATTTTCAATTCAATGCCTATGATGATACCATGAATTGCACAATAAGGCTATACACGGTGAGACAGTGTTTTTGTACAGGTGTATTCAAGGGTAATCGATCTTCTCGAAAACAAATGGCAGATTTTCCATTCCGCTTTTCTTAGCACACCGATTAAAGCCCTTTGAGATAATAAGCATAGCTATTAATAAAAAGATGTGTTATATCATGTTGTAAAGTATTAATTGTTTGGCGATTCTGTTTTCTAACTCGTGTCGAGGCAAAGATTTCAGCCTCAAGCGAAGAATACAGCTGTCTTGCGAGTCTTGAATATGTTCATCACCGAACGATTCAGTTGCCAATTGGCCGGAAACATAACAACATAGACACCCTGGTGTCTTCAGCTTTTGTCGAAGATTTGGCAAGATAACTTTGCAACGGGCTCGAGCCCAGTCAACTGACGTGACGACAAACCGAACGCAAATTGTTTTCACTTATCACGCCTTTTTTGGCAAGTTATTTTAATTTACCCAATGTGTTCACATTTATTATTGATCTACATCCCAGCACGAGGTTTATAATTTTACGCTCGCTGAAAACACGTTATCTACGGTGCTCGAAAAAAACAAGGCCCCGCAGAAAACTACTCCATTTTTCAAAGGCATTCAATTTTCAACATTATCAATTTGAACTCATTTTCAGTGAAAATCATTTCATTTAATCAAATGCACCTGGATGGAATTTTACTTTGGATGTAAAGCCATGGAAATGCTCTCCCCTACCTGCAAACGATAATTCGCCTTCTAGTATTCAACAACAACCGAACAATTCACGAAAGTTCAGTGTTGTTTCCACTTCTAAACTGTTCATTTTATTTCTATGCACCAAACGCTAAAGCACGATGTTATTAAAATTCGTTTGAAGAAATTTACACACACACGATTTTCTTGCTGATATTTCACATAAAATGTCAGTACTTACCAAGTAGGGTAACTTCGTTTCCCCAAGTGGACAGTTGTCGAAATAACAACATTGCTTGGTTTCTTTCTGCACCATTTCCAACTCCACAGACCAGAAATATCTTCATTGTATTTAACAGACTTCCAACCACTTGCTCACAAACCAGTCTGGGAATGGAATAATTTCCAACTGAACCAGAGAGTAATTTCTTTCCGTACTGCGTTGTTTCTCTTCTGATCAAAACATCGACAACACTGGTTGGAAACTTTTTCAAATGATGCCTGTTTTATTGAGCAGCCCACAGAGACCCGCCCCTTTGTTTTCGACTGGCTTGGCTGTAACATGCAGCTTGCGTTGCGACTGCAAATGCGGCCACAAGCCCTGTGGTGGCTAGCCTCCTTTACATGAACGTGTCAGATGGCTGGCTTTCATGCCTCGTTACCTTACGCACAAACCAAACCAAGTTGTTTTCTTTTCTCGTCGAAACGTGTCAGTGTAATCTTTTATTCAGTTCAGTTCACGTTACTTTGATTTAATTTTGCTTAACGAAGCATTAAGTTGACTGCTACAGTAGTTCAACCATTTTTTAAAGCAATGTGGGGGCTTAAATGCATTGTGGGGGTTTTTTGGCGTTGGTCCATGATTTACCGTAAGTGACGTTGAAAATTTAATCGCGCTTTGATTGAGCTTAATTTAAACTTGTCAACAAGTTGAAAGACAATACAAATGAGTCCACTCTAATTAGAGTTGAACTTTGGTCTGAAGAGATGAATGGCACCTCACAACAGGATCGAGTCATTATAAAATGAAGTGGCACTTCTTCAATCTGTCACCTCGTGCATTAAATGTAGTAAACAAAATTAGTGTGATGTCAGAGTGTACCATTGTTATCGAGTTTTGGGTATTGGCCCTCAGGCCAAGAGAGCCACAAACCGACAAAAAGAAAACCTTTCGATTCTTCTCCCGACAATAAAAATTGGGGTTTCTGTCTCGCTTTGCTTTCTTTACACTGCAATGCAAATATTGCCTACCACTTCTCGAGAGATGAGTTTATGTGACAACCTTCTCAGTACCTCTGCCAATATTTTTATCACGAGAACCTCTGTCTCCGTGTGCATTTATTGCTTCATCATGTGTGCTCTCTTTTTGGAAAACATTCGTTTTGCCCTTGCCCATGAATATTCAATGTTTGCTCGCATCAAATCAAAAGATGGAGAAAAGAAAAAGAGAAGGGGCGTTTGGTTTGGTAGCATGTTCGTGTTCCTTTCCTCCTTCACATCACACTCACTGCGCCTTCCAGCTGCTCAGTTTCAAACATTTCACTGTGTGATTAATTATTCTTTCCAAACGAACAGCTTTTTAAATAAAACTCTGTGTTTTCACACGCCTTCTCGATCGAACCTGAACACGCACAAGACACATAAACAAAATTCAAAGAAATTTCAACCGTGTTTCGTATTCTGCTCAATGCACCACACCCTTCTCGCTTTCCTGTTTCCATAGAGACTGGGTGGGGCATACGAGGCGCTCAGTGAAACTGAAATCGTGCTAACGGTAAAGCAAAATAGAATAATTTATCAACCTGATTAGACATTCTAATTGAGAAATCTCTTAGCTTTGGCTGCAAAAACCTAATTTTGCATAAACATGCTGTATAAATTGGCAAAAAGGTCATTTGTCTTTAAAAAATATTCCCTATACTTGCACAAGGTATTTTATGCTAAGAAGAATTGCTTAGCTGAATGCAATATTCTGAGACAATACGTTGTTACCGGGTTATATGCTTTATCGCTTCATCTTCACGTTTCCAGACGTTCGTGTTTACGTTTTTGGATTTTCGTGAGAACACGCTTCGGTGAACCTGTGACCTTGACAACCCCATGTCAAGTTAGAAATCTTCAAATATCAGCCAAAACGTTTTTTATCAGATCCTTAAAGCGAACGAGCTTGACTGTATGTTGTAAGAAGTAAGAAGCATTCTTACTGAGATTGTTTGAGTTGATATTTCGTGAAATTTGATAGATTTCTTCTCGCGTGTCATATTGTCGTGCCTTGCTTGTTGGCTGACAGTGGATCTGTTCCAACAAAACATATATCCCAGACATGTCTCAG
Organism: Sanderia malayensis; assembly: GCA_013076295.1. Classification (NCBI taxonomy): domain Eukaryota; kingdom Metazoa; phylum Cnidaria; class Scyphozoa; order Semaeostomeae; family Pelagiidae; genus Sanderia; species Sanderia malayensis. Next base: position 2,961,683 of record RQOL01000718.1, read on the forward strand.
ACAAATAACACCTGTTTCGTTATTAATTAAGAAATGTGGAATTTGCTATTTGCTATTTATTTGCTGCAATAAAAGAGTCGACGATTTTGTTTTGTTTACATGACGTTTCGCATCATTTCTTTTCTAAACAAACAAAATGGAGGCTTGACAACTATGTAAGCAAATAAAATAAAGAACAATGCTGGTTTTGTTTTGCTACTAATCCTAATGTCCTGACTTGGTTGTTAAATCTTTTGAAATAAATAATACAGCGTTTCTTTTTGTAGTTTAAAAGATCGTCTTGCTTTTGGGACATCAATACTTTCTTGTACCATTTCTTTTGTCATTGCGTCGCCCTTCTTTGTGAAAAAATGGCCCACTTTTGCATCTTCGGACATGTCAAATTTAGCAGTTGTATCATCGTAGACTGCAACAAACTTGAAACGGGGGTCTGTGAATGCCATTCTTGCATCATAATGCCCATCATTTGCAAAAAAATACCCCCCTGGTTTGAGGTATTTTGCGCAGGACTGGGAGACAATTCCTGCACTCAAAGACATCAACAAATCAAAGCTTTGTTCCTTTTCTCCAAAATCTGATTCGAAATTTCTGCATTTGAACCTGATAACAGACTCTTTCTCGTAATCTTTATTCTTGTTGACGAATTCCAAGACTTTGTCATCGTCAAAGAAAGGCTTTATTTTTGAATAGTTATCAACGTAGAGAACATTGGAGAATATAATTGAAGCAGTGATATGTCTGTGACAGCCTGGGTACAGAACAAAATCTGGACATGTTACTCTCTTTAATTCTTTGAATATCGGAATATGATAATCACCTAGTCCTCCTTTGTAGCTTTTAAAATATGCACTTAGGTTAGATGAACCAGTTTTGGCTTTGCTTTCTTTCACGTTTGATGGTTTAGTCGTTGAAACTGAGGGCTTTGTTCCGGGCTCCCTTAGTCCAGGCCTACGCTTATGCTGACATTCATCTGTTTTTGTTAATTTTGCTTTCCTTGAAGTTGATTTCTTGACGGGAACTTTGTCTGCAGTGACTTTGTCACATATTTTTCTTTTAGGTCTCATAACTACTGACAAAAATGTAATTTTATTTGCGTTATAATTCATCAATTATTGCTGCATGGCAAGTTATTAGTTATCAAGCTTGATCTCAGTCAAGATGGTAAAGTTTGATTTCATTAGATATGAGAATTTCATTCAACTTTCTATCGCCTACCTGGTAACTTTGTTTGTCCAATGTTTGTCCAATTGTAATGGACCACTTTACTTGTGCCAATTTCAGGGACAAGTCTGCGTGTGTGGCGTTCCTTTTTGAGCTGAAGACTTTTGCCCGCGAATTAAACGCGTGAAGACGACATGTCCTGTGGGAAATTGTTGCTGATGACATGTGGCAAAAATTAAATTCCGTTTTGTTTCGCTTCTTTTACGAGCTGATAAATTATTGTGTTATTATCGAGCGAAAAACATTGTTTGGAATTGCCGAGCCAAGTAAAGTTAGCTATGGTAAGAAGATTATTATGATGCATTTACATTTATTCATTCGTATATTTCAACTATGTCACTCCGTAAAAATGCCTTTCAACTCAGGCGGGGATTGCATCTTGAGCATTGTATTGTTTTGCACACACCTCCAACCCAAACAAATCAAAATTTAGGCCATAGGCCTACCATCGTTTCGTTTCAATTGCAGGTATTTTGTAGCAAAAGTCGACACATCACATTAATATTAAATGCTATAAGCGTTATCATCGGAATCAAATGTCTTGAGTTAATTTTATTTGTCAATTAAAGTTAAAACCATTGGTTTAAAACCAACCGTTTGTTTGCCTCTATTAATTACCAATTATTTATGAGGACAACAAGTTGGTTATAAATTATTTGCGAGGGCTGTGAAAAGCGTCTGTTTTGCATAATTAATTTCTAAACGTTGTAAAGAAAATAAAAATAAAGACTGTTGAAGTTTAAAAGCTTGTTGAAGTTTGCATTCTTGAGTAAATTTGTTAGTAAATTCTTAAGTAAAAGATTATGAAGTCAAATCAGCAGGCATGCTTTGTTGTTTGACCTATATTCTGCACAGTTAATCATATAGTTAATACAAATATCCATATTTCCAAAATTCTGTTGCTTATTTATTCTAGTCATGTACACAAGACTAAGAACTTTGAAGCTGTTTGCTTGCTTTATCAATGGGAAGAGCATTAATTTGAAGAGCAGGTTGACAAATGCATCATCATGGAGGAACCACGAGAATTACCCCTGGAAATGTTTCAGTGTTCTGATGAAGTCTTGGATTCTCTAGAAGAGCTGCAGTATAAAGTTGAAGAGCTTCAATTGTTTTGCGAAGGTTGTGCAGCAAATGATGAAGAAATGCAGAGAAGACAAATTGACGTCGAAAGAGAACACAAAAAACAAGTTAAAGACCTGAATGAAGAATTATCAAATCTTCGTAAAACAAAGTTGCATATACTAAGAGAAAACATCATGAAAGGTGGCAACCAGTATTTAATTTCTGTTATTACATATTTCAACAATGTAGTTTCAACTGTAATAATTATGGTTTGTTTTATCTGTTTTTCAGAATGTGCTGTTACACCAAGATGGTTTAATACACTAATGAATTCAGTAAATCAAGAAAAACACGTCAAGGAGCTCACTACACAAGTATTTTATCATTTTGCAATATGTGTCTTTTAATAGCATTTCAAACTCATATGTAATTAATTACTAATTAGATAGTAAATAGAGAGGATATTTAACTAATTAGATGATTAGTAGAGGTGGAAATATGGTTCATATAAATAGTGATCTTTTTATCCTTTTAGCTTGACAATGCAAAAATAGGATTAATGGAAAAAGATCAAATTATTACATCTTTACAATGGAAAGTTAAAAATTCGGAGGCCACGATAAGTGTGTTGAACGCCGACAGAACGAGGCTTCTTGCCGAGATAGATGCGATGACGTTACGAATAGAAGAGCACGAGTGTGCCGACAATTTTCGGCGTCATAATTATGATTCCGGGAATCATGGCTCTGCCAGTCTGTGCAGCATTGACGAAGCAACGAATTTCGGTAATAAACCGAGTCAAGTTAGCAGTTGTAATTCCTACGTTGCAAGTGATGACGATGGCTCTTCGGGAGTCGGTACTTTAAAGCGAGCCGCTAATTTCAGTGATATAAATATTCTCGATGAGTCTGCCGACTTCCAACGCGCAACTTCAACGATTCTCAGCGATCCGTTCACCGATGTTTCATCGATGCAAACGAGCTGCACCGAAGTGTTTTCGCTTATGTCTAACAACGAGAATTCTCGTAATGAGAACAATGCAGGAAAGTGCGAGAAAGTTGGCGATGCAAAAGGTGTGAATGCTTTGAATAATGATGGCGGTGGTGATGATGATAAAGATTTGAAAGTTGTCCCAGCTGATTTACAAGAACCGCAAATTCAAACCAGCTGGGAAACTTTCGAAATATCCGAGAACCGAGACAAACCCGAGGAACATCCGAGAAGAAGCGAGACGTCGTCGGAAGAGCTCGTACATGATACCGGCGACACGAGTCTATGGCTGTCGCCTTCTCTTTCTCCAGTTGTTGTACCGAAATCTAATCGAAATAGTAATCCGTTTTGGGATAGCATTGAAAATACCTCCAAATTGCCATTTTTTATTCCACAAGATGACAATGAAGATTGTGAGGATATTGTAAGTAATTTCGAGAAGGAATTCGTTAAGAAAGATACGCTGGAAGTAAATGAAAACAACCATGTTCCTTGTCCAAACTTTGAATCTTCACCGTGCAAGAAGTTGATTAATACTTCAGCAATGAGGAACAGGCATCTTCCGAAACATTTAGATAGTTTTAATCGTGAAAGATCACACTCCTTAAATTCAGAATTTATTGGACGTGCAAGGAAAAATGTCTTAAGAAAAGCCGAATCCAAAGATGATTTATGGGATTTTGAACCAGATAGCATTGTTGATGTTAGCACAGGTTTGTATGTGTTCATTGTTGTGCTTCTCTTTTTGATACATATACATGAAACTTGGGCATTTAAGCGTGGCTCTGCTAACGTCTTGGTTCGTCTCAACAGGTGAAACCATATATGAATCTCACGATCTTCAAGAAATCCTAATTGGAACATCTACGACGAAATTCAACGAAGAAAAACATTCGGTAACAAATGGAGATAATTGCTTACCACTTGAAAGCTCGACAGAACAAAACTCGGCAGAACAGGACTCGTATGAAGAAACCGCAAAGGAAGATGAACATCGAAGAAAGTTTGCTAAACAGTTGGAGAAGAGCACAGAAGAAGATGATGCAACAAGATTTAAAAAATCGACGAGGCCAAAAGTGACATCGTCTACTAATAGCCCTGTGCATAAAGATTCAAAGTTGTTGTCTTTAGAAGACGGTAAAAGAAAATTTATCAAGAAGAGGTCCAAGAAAGAAAGAGAAGTTTTCCATGATTTCTTAAATTGGAAAACACACGGAAAGCAGGGAGAACCTCCAGCAAATCTAAAAGTTTCATTGTAAATTGATTATTTATTTTTTCTATTTATTTCTTCTAGCTTCTACGAGTTCGTAATTGTTCCTGCTTCTTTTTCGAATTATTTTTATTTTTGCTTCTTCTATTTTCATATTTGCGTTTTCTTGACCATCAAATCTTCTGTCAGCACTGATTATTCCTATTTTCTTTTTAGTACCACTTTGGTTTTTTCTTTCTCTCAAACGTAAAAGGGTCTTGATCGGCGAATAAGCACCCATGGTTACTTATTTTATTGATATTCTTTCTTTTTAATGTAACCTGCATTCTTTTTCAGATGTTAAAGCTCCCAGCCTATTGCGATAACCAAACAACCTGTAAAATAATCCACAACACAAGAAGAAGACTCTGATTTTAAAGCCACGCATTGTCCTCATAACAAACCAACCGCGAACAATTTAGTTATATATAATTTTTTTTGTCCATCTATTTAGAATTTGAGTGCTGAAAGCGATTATGTATATCTGAAACGTTGCTTCTGTAAATACATGCTAACTAACGATGAATTTATATTTATTTAATAACAGGAATTGATAAAGTTAATTACATGGCTGAATACTAATTATATGGAAGTTTTATTTCCCCGAGTTTCATTAACAAGTTTTCATAGCTTTGATAGCTCTTTATATCGAACTTACTAACAATGTTTCTATTGTAATATAAATGATAATGATTAATGATGGAAGTGTTTGAGAAATTGCAAGTGATTTTTTCCTTTTTGGCTAGAGATAAATTTCGTAAAAATACATGATATTGTAATCGCTGAATTTCAGGAAAATAAAACTGTTTGATGCTGCTCGCAATTATTTTTAGGGGGAATGAGTTATTTTGTTTCAATATTTTCGGTTTGGATTGAAATTTTTTTCTTTTCTATCAATAAATCAAGTCGTCTTTCTCGTCGAACTCTTGATGTTGGCCTCGCAACGGCACGACGATACAGACCACGCAGCAGCACAGTTGATTCGCACGTGGTGACCAAAATGGAGGAAGATGACGTTAAAAAATACAGGACAAATGTTTTAAATGGTTTGTCAAAGTTTATTGAAGATGCGCAAAATAAACTTGACCTCTTTATGAAACATTTAAACTGGGATCGCGAAGAGTTGTCAACACAAGCTGCACAGGTAAAATTACCTTAGTTCTTAGGCCTTTTAGGCCAACGTATTAACGTCTAAATTTCAATGAAGATAGCTTTTGATTTTCGAGGCCAAGTCTTATTCGCTGAGTGTCCATGCAGTTTGCGGCATATTTTAGTTAAACAGACCACGCTCAAATAATAACAATAGTTTTTAGAAGGTTTGTGTTGTTATTTTAGGATTGTAAAGGTCTTTTGCAGTGTCCTTATGATGTCAACCATCGCGTCAAACCTGATAATTTAGATAAACATGTCAACATTTGCAAGTTTAAGGTTAATGGTTTCAAAGATGTACAGGACAAGGTAATTTTGGTTTAATTCAAATCATGATTAATTATTGATTTATTGTTCTGAGTCAGTTTTGTGGATTTGCAAACATTTTACTTCCTCAATCTTAGGATATTCCTGGAAGTTCCAAGTTCTTCTACAATTCTCTACCATCTGTCAATCAAATTTTTCTAGGTACTTAGCAATCTTATTGAATATTATCATATGCCCTAATCATCTGCATGCATGAATCTATATTTCCTTAATTTTGGATAATTTTCTTTTAGGCAAAGAGGATTTTGACTCTCTTGGAATTTTTTGCACACCACCTGATGGGGGTAATTTTCTAAGCAGTTTTTCAATAATAACTTATAAGGATTATTGCATTGATTTCCCACCGTTTGTGTCTCACAAGTAAACAATGTTGCATGTTACTTTCAACAATTGTAGATCTGTTATTGATCAATCCATTATGAAGTGAATAACAGGATGAATACGAAGGATGATTTTTGAAATCCATTTTTAGCATTCTGTGGATTTTTGTTGAGAGACCAAAGAGTCTGGATTTCAAAAGATCATACCATATCCTTTATCTAATTAATAATGTAATTATATTGTCTCTTGTGGTCATCTGAAGTATTGTTTGCCCCAATGTCACTCCAGTTTGTCTTGCTGCTCAGATTAGCGTGCTTTCAGCAGTAACTGTACTTTGCACTATGATGTAATCAGCATTCTTAGATGTCAGTAGGATACAAGTTTAATTTCCATTCTATTTATTGTTAGCGATTCCTGGACTGGGCGCTGCACAGTCATTATCAACGGATTCCCCATCAACTGCGGTGGAATCTTGTCTCCCAGCCAACTTGATGATGACTTATGCTACGCCAGAACAGAGGCTGAAACTTTACGAACGTGTGATCGAGGTTTGCGCGCGTTTTTTTCCAATATTTTTGTCTCCTTCGCACTGGCGTCAAGCTGCGATTTATTTGAGCAAAGGAAGATGTTTCAGTGTATTGATTTTCGAGTTATTCGCCTTGTAGATAAGTAAGTTGAAAAGAAAAGTTCCCGCTTTAACGGTGGAAGATATCGAGAAAGAAACAGAAGAACAAATGAACGGTAAGTATTTAAAGTGAATTACTGCCTGGTAATATGCGAATTTGTTTTGTTTAAAAATTGACCATTTCGACTTTCAATTGGGTGGAAATGTTAAAACTCACTGTGATCTTGTTATTTAAGCTATATTGGCGTTAGAAAATGACGAGGACAGACCTCGTTCTCATTTGGAGGCCATGGCAGAGCTCCGAGACTACAAGCGACGAAGACAGACTTACAGAGCAAAAAATCAAAGCTCGAAAAGACGAAATCCAACTGACGTAAGTCATGGCTGCTTAATAAATCTGCTTAATTTTCGATCTTTGGAGTCAATTGAGTCAACTATTCGCTTTCTGAAATCGGTTGAGGAATTGAGTTGGATTGTTTGCAGGTGTTGCGAGAGTTAATCGATCAGCAGACAAAATATTTGGAAATTTTATCCGGGAAGAAAGTGATAGACTCTGGTGCGGTTGAAACCCGCGAAGAAAGTGCGGGAGAAGATTTGAGAACGCGGGCAGAGGCTGAAGTTCGAGCAAAACAACGAAGATCGTCTCGAGACGAACGAGGCTATGGAATGGAAGAGAGGTTGTGTCATGAAGAGCGGAGATCAGAAGGAAGAAGCAGAGACGAAAGACGATATCGAGACCGAAGCAAAGAGAGGTTGCGTGATGAAGACAAATACAGGGGTACAAGGTATGCGGATGGAGATCAATTTAGTAGAAATAGAAGCAGAGAGAGAGGTTGGGATAAAAATCGTGCTAATGATATGAAAACGAGTTCAGAGAAAGTTGTTGAAGCTCATGAATATCGTGACAAAGACATGCAACACAGGGAGAAATACAGAGAGGTGAAGGAAAGTAGAGTTAAAGCAGACGATGAAGAACAATACGAGAATGAGGTTATCGAAGGGTTGAGAAACATTCGATATAGCAGCAGTAGTGCAGTGTCGAAATCTTCAGACTCAAAACTGGATGCATCCATATTGAAATGTGTGCAAGATGATACGCGCAGGGAAGAGGCTAGCAATCCAAACGAGGCCAGCTTGCACAGCGGTAGCAGTGAGGATGATGATGACGTCAGAGCAAGGCATAAGAAGTCCAAGCATAAACACAAGCACAAGAAGCATAAACACAAGCATAAGAACAAGAAAAGAAAATTCGATGAAAAAAATGATGATTCTTTGGATTATTGACTATTTTCAGGTATTTATTGATTTCTTATTTTTGCCATCTTTTTAACATACAATAATATTTAAATATTCCATAAGCTTTAATTTTGTGTTAAATATTAGTGTTAGCTGTGCTCTGTCACTGCTAAGTTCGAGTGCTAAGTATTGTATATAATTACTTTAAATAGATGTGTCTCTCGAACTGAGTACACGACAAGCAATGCCTTTCTACATGTCGTTCTCATTTATTGTGCATATGTTCTTGAAATCGGTAAGCTCGTTCATAGCATTCCTAACTTCCGATGAATTAGTCGAATTCGTGTTCTGCTGTCGAAGATTTTTTGAGAAATGCTGAAGCATTTCAGCTCTGTTGAGTCCCCCGTTGATTCGTTGGGGCGCGAGGTCATCGGTTGACGCCCTTCTTTGGCTGTTGCCAATAGCGATTGATCGGATCTTGAGGATCGTCCCAAAGGCTCTTCTCAAGTCTTTGTTCATGACGCTGTAGATTACCCAATTGCAGCTCGAGTTGAAGTAGGCCATTGCGAAGGCGAATCGTTGCATCAAGCCGGACACCTGCGTCGGGTAATACGCGCGAAAACTCGTAACAGCGAAAAACGGCAACCAAAGCACGAAAAATATCCCGATAACAACGGTGATGACCTTGACGGCTTTCGTTTCTCGGCGTATGATTCCGAACGCTCGGATTCGTGCGCCGATTGATTTTCGCCTTCCGTTGTCAACCGACGGAGCAGGTGGTGGCACTTGAATCGCGGTTAATTTGCGAGTTTGCTTGCGAACCTCTTTGAAAATGAATTGATAGGCCACACTCATTACGATGAACGGAAGCAGAAAGAAAAAGACACCTAGAATTAGAGACATTTTCGGATTCTCTGACCAAAATATCTCGCAATCCAGTAATTCATTATTGAATGTCATTTCTACGAATCCAAAGTATGGAAATAGCGACAGAAGTAGGGCAGCTATCCATATAGTCGCGAGCAAGGCTGCTACGCGTTGTTTCGTCACCCAGCGATGGCTACGCAGTGGCCACTTGATAACAATGAAGCGCTCGATACTAATTGCACAGAGATGCATGATCGATGATGCACATAGGAATACGCCAAGCACTGAGGACAATTTGCACCACATGCAACCGAATATCCATTGCTCTCGAAACATCGTAATTGCGATGAAAAATACTCGTACTATCGGTGTTAGCAAATCTGTTATTGCGAGTGAGAATATGAGGGAGTTTGTCAGTGTTCGCAGACTGTGGAATCGAACGATTGCAATGCAAACCAACACATTTCCAAGGCCTGATAGAAATAGTTGCAGGCAAAGAAACACACCGTATGTTATTGATTCAGCTCGCGGTATCTCACTTCTGATTTCGCCATTGCATCCGTAGAGAAGATCTATGTGCTCCGATGAAGTATTATTCGACATTGTTTTCTCTTCCCACACAACCTCAAACTGCCAGTGTACGATGCGTTTGGCAAGAATATATGCATTGATTTAAATAGATATCACGCCATTAGCTTGTTAATCTTCGCATTTGCTGTCGTTTCTGTTCAATTCTGGGCGGTCGTTTTTGGAGATGACACCATTAGAATAGATTCTAAAAAGAATTGAATTCATTCGTGAGTTGATAATCGCGCAATTCATGTTTGTTTAGCGAGTTTCTGTTATCTTATCTTCGTAAATTCTAAAGAGATTTTCGTTTCTCTTGAGAGATTTATCTCATCTCTTGTAAACGGTACTTGATGTCCACAATGAAAATTGGAAACTGAGTGCGAATGTGGGTTTCAAAATTGAAGAATGAAATGCCTAAGATGATAAGAGTGCATTACTTTCTTTATCTTTATAAATTTTTCTTGCTATTAAATTCATGAAAGCAAGCAGGCAAACAAACATCATCTTTTGAAATTTCTCCTGGCTGGGTGTGTTTACGTAATTTAGTTTCACTATCTCATTCAATGACCTAAATGCTCAATTAATTTTTTTTTGATTTCTTTAATAGGTAATTTGTGCGATTGTTGAATGGAGTACCTACAATATGACCATTATGGTATCTATTCAATTTCAATTGTAAAGGATTTTGTATTTATAGGACATTTTAATTGTCAAGCGAACATTTTAGTTGTCAAGCACTCTGTTTTCCTTGGCACCTTTTCGTCCGGAGAGTTCTTATGCGTATGCCAATATTTCGGTATATCATTCCTGTCAGGAATGATCGACCTGTTTAAAATAAATGTTACCTGTAATTCTAATTAAGAATTTACGAGTGTTGTTTCTTACCGTATCAATCTTTGGTGGAAGCTCTTACTTGAAGAGATTCGCTTCGAAGATACAAGTACAATAGACCCGCCTAATTTATCATTTGTGCATTTGTGTTGTTTGCTTGAAACTGGTCGAAACTTTATCGTTTATCTTTGATTAGTTTTCTTGATGACTGTTTTGAATAGTAGTTGGGTGAAATGGCCTTTAATCTGTCACTATCACATGATCACAGAATTCACTATTCTCATTTGAGAGAAATCTCAGATATAATTGTCACTCACATACCTTTGAAGATTATACTTTAAAAAGACTTCTCAGCTTGCATTCTGGCCTAACAACAACTTGATCAATTGATTGAATTTCTCAAGTGATCAATGCAAAAACTGTTCAAGTGATTGAATTCTCCAGCTGTAAATACTTTCCTATTCAGGTGGCTTTTCTAGTGACCTTGAGTCACAATGCTACTTGTGTGGTTTGCTGAATTATTGCTGATGCGTGGTTGTCATGGATATTTACCAAGATATCATGTCTTCTTCGTAATCCATTGATTTGCGCTTAAAAATGCATGAGGTCGGATATTTTATTGTAAGTCCACGAAGAGATTGGTTGCACCTTTTAAGCGCTTTGAGCCTCGCAACATCGCAAACATGGTAGATTATTTATTATTAACAGAGAAAGTGACAAACTTTTTAAATCCAGGAGCGTCTGTGGCAAATTAAAGCGTTGATGTTTGTGCAAAATGATGAGGAAACACCCTCTTTGTGTCATTATTCGAAATAATCAGCAATGTAGGTGTGTAGGAACATTTATAAATTAACAAAGGTCGAATTCTTGTGAAACTGGAATAGCACATGGTGCACATTGTTCTACGAGAGCAATGCATCGTGGGATTAGGGTCCGCTTGGGAATTTGTCGCCGCATGCAAATCGCAAATCGCCCGTGTCGTCACGTGCGATAAATGGCGGATGTTATGCAAATGTTAATGCAGAGAAAAGTGCGACAATAATGTCTTGAATCGATTGAACATTTGCAATAAAGTGACGCAATAAATTTGAAATTAATGCTCGGTTGGTGATGTCAGATGGTGGATCTACGGAGATCGGGAAATTGTTTGAATATAATGTCGCCGATATCGTGTTTATAGCCTTTGGTGGCCATCTTTCATTTATTGTAAACCTTCTTTGTTTGTATACTTCATGAAAGGATTTGATGTGATGTTTTAGAGCGAAAAATACTGTGTAACTTGGAGATTTAAATTCAATGGATAGCGAGAAGAAGAGTGAAATTTCAGCACCTACAACTAGTGGATCATGGCCTCTCGGCAGTGATCTGCCCGATTTATCTTCATCAACGTTAAATTCTGTGTTTGCAAGCGACCCTCTCACTAGCAACAGTGATTTTAGCAAGTATTTGCAGAATTTGGGCGAACATGATGATCCATTATTGAGTTCAGGTGCTGTTTCGTCGATCAAGGATATTTTTAAGCACGATGAAGGCAAGATTGGAACCAAACAGAGCGACCAAAATCCCGTTGATCAAACGTTCGATTTGAGTCTGCCATCTTCCTATTCGCCTGCGCATGTGCAACGTAGGCCCTCTCAACATGATGGCGTGCATCAGCGGCGAGGAGTTTTGAGTAGCGCATCAAATGAAACTCACATTGCAGATGCTTTGTTGCAAGATATCGAGATAATGCAAGTAGGGGATGAATCTGCTAAAGAGAAATTGTCTCCAAAGAAAGACGCAATAAAGGAAGGCTTGAAGAAAATTAAGCAACAGCTCGGTAAAAGTGACAAGATTATTTCAGGTCCTGCAGTCGTCACCCAATTTATTGATAACTCTGCCAGCTTGTTCTCTGAGGATTTGGATGATAGCTTAAAGTGTAGCATGGACAACGCTTCTGCGAAAGAGTTTTATTTTTCACCGCGAAGGTCGTCGAGGAAAACCACGCGACTTTTTGATATCGTTGGACCAAAGTCACGGAAACATGTTAACGAGAAGCATGAAGAAGAAGAAAGTCCCCACTTGGGAAGGTATTAGGGCCTTGCAGTTTATTAACGCTTTAACCCCCCCTGCTGTTGTGTGGGTGTCATGTGTTTTTGAGGTTGTTGTATCATTCTTGCTGTTGTCACTTGCCATGTCTTCTTGATTGTTGCATTGATTTTTATTCTTCCTGAGAGGTTTCACACACCATGTTTTCTCCAACTTTTCCTGATATTTTCCTTGTTTTCATTTTAAATTATTTTGTAGTGAAAGCAAAAGTCACAAAGAAGCTGCAAAGGGAACCGTATCTGAAAGTGAAGCTAAGAGAAATTGGGTGGAAGATGACGGATTTAAGCGGAGATCAACAAGAACTTACCACAAAGAAGAAGAGACAAAACAAGGCGAAGAAAGCAAGAAAAAAGGCAGAGGAAGGCTTGTAAAATTTGGCGGTACTAGTGATAATGAGGATGATAGGAAAGGAAAGTTTATTAGAAGAGGCTTAAGAAAAGAAAAATCACCATCAGATGATGAACGAAAGCAAGGAAGAAAATTGAAGAAAGACGTGAAAAGAGAGATGAAGAATGCAAAGAGCAAGAAGAAGATCGGTGGAAAGAAGATTTTGAAAGGTGAAAAGAAAGAGAAAATTGACAAGAAGAAGGGTGATGAAGAAGATGAAAGTGATGAAGATAAAAGTGATGAAGATGATTCTGATGACTCGAGTGTTCTTGATGATGGGGAGCTGAGTGACGGTGGTTCTGAGTTTGATCCTGATGAAGATCCTGATAGGCTATGGTGTATTTGCAAGAAGCCACACGGAAATAGGTATGTTGTTGTTGTTGGATGTTGCATGTTTCTTGGCAATCCAATGGGATATGTGTGACAACATGAGGTGAACTAGAAAAATCGACAGTACCTCGTGGAATGATTTTTTTGAATGTAGATTTGTTTATGTTTTTAGGTTCATGATCTGTTGCGATACATGCGAAGATTGGTTTCATGGTGAGTGTGTCGGAATAACCCAAGCGGACGGAAGAGAAATGGAAAAACACGGAGAAGAATGGATGTGCCCAAAATGTAAAAGTCAGTAATGACGGAGCTTGTCTGCCTTATTAATTGTACTTTTCTTTTTGTCATGAAAATAGGTAATATATTGCTGAATTTTTGTATCCATGTTTTCGTAGGAAAATTACAAGCACTTGCAAAAGAGTTGAAGGAAAAGGAAAGATTGGAACGATTAAAGAACAGGTTCAAATCTGATGATGAAAAAGGTTCATCGGATGAAAAGGTTTCTCTCTCAAAGGTTTGTGACATCTTTATTATTTTTATTATGTAATAAGCATTTTCTTTTTATGTTGCACCTTTTTAATGAAGGTTTCTTTGCACAGTTTCAATTGTTTAGAATTGATCAATCAATGAATTCTAAAATCCTAGGAAAAATCTTCTGAAAAAGTTCGTCAGAAATTGCTGAGAATTATAAGGAAAGCGAATGGTGATAGGCCGAAAATCAGAACGATTGAAGATAACGAATTGCCGCCATTGCACAAGGATGAATTGGATGTTGACAGCCCAGGACCTGTGAAAAAAAGATTTCGATTAAGTGCTGAAGATAAAGAGGCGAAAGAAGCGAGAAGGCTTGAAGAAGAAATTGAATGGAAGAGAAGATTGAAGGAGATGAAAGCACGACAAATGAAAGCTGAAATGGAGGCAAAGCGAAGGGAATCAACAGAAGGGGGAATCTCCTTTGATAAGATTGGCAGTCAGAAGATTGCGAAAGTGAAAGCAGAGCCAAAGAGAGATGTGAAGCTGGAGAGGTTGGAATCCCCAGCTAAAGTTAAGTCCAAGATAGGATTGGATATGGCGAAGGAAAGACGGAAAAGTGATTCGACGAATGATAGAAAGGTTTCGTCATTGGAAGCTTCAAGACGAGTCTCGTTTGATTTGCAACCCAAAGAGAGACTGATAAAACGAGAGACGAGCGAAGAAAGCGAGGAATCCCCCAAGAAACAGGCAACACAGAAGAAGGTTGATTTTGATGATAAATTTTTCAAGATTTATGCATTTGCACTTCACCTGTGGTTGTTTATTAATTAGTGTGGTTGGTTAATTTCAAGGTGCGAATCACGCCGACTCCGAAGACGTTAAAGCCGTCAGGGTTGAAGAGTTTCTGCATTGTGTGCAACAAGCCGGCAATGAAAAGTGCTGTTTATTGCAGCAAAGATTGCATGGCAAGGTCAGCGCTGTACTTGATGTATAATATATTATGCAAAGTCACGCTTTTAATTGGTTAAATAGCATACTTCGTTATCCCACTGAATAACTAATTATATTCAGCTGGGTTTATGGGTATGCTAGAGTGATATCCACGTTCTTGTTAGCATTGGTTAGAGTGGAGCTCATCCACTTGATTGCCAAAGTTTGATGGCAGAACCTGGTACAATGGGAGAAAAAATCTTCCTTTCTTTAACGGTAACGTAAAGTTTATAATGTGATTTTTCGTAAAACGAATTTTTATTGTGATTTTCTACTCCATAGCTATACAAAGGAATCACTACGACTGATATCTGAGAATAAATTGAAGCGCCTTGGCATGAAATCAGAGGTATGCTGCGCAGCACCATTGCTCTTTACACTAAAACATTTCCTAAAAGTCATAGCTGCATTTACCTTGAATTATTTTACTGAATGTGTTTTATTGGATCCATTTAGAGTGGCAAAGGCAGTGCAGATAATTCGGTGGCATCAAAGATACCCGTTTTACCCGGGCATAACGACGATAGGATCACTGTGCTTGAAAGGTCAACTGGAAAAGTATTGGCAGGACTTATTGCGCCAACCAAAGCAAATATATTCACATGGGTTGAAGAACATCCTACATTCGAAGTGTTCAGACCAGGTATGCGTAGAAGCTTTTGATGGTTTCTTGGAGGAACGTTGAAGAAAACTGGGCCATTAATTTTTGAATGTTTTATTTTCAAAGTTGAAGGGACGTCTAAAAGATACTGTGTGTTTTTATTTTAGTTAACTCGAACAATTCATCTCAAAAGGATAAGAGAGATTTGACTGAAGTGATCAGAAGTAACGTAAAAAAATCTTTAAAGGAAACTATTTTAGCAAGGTGTGTTTACAAATTGAATGTATTAATTTGATGTCTTGTTGTTTTATGCTAGTCAGTATGATAATTGAGACTTTATAGAGGTACGTGATAATCTATTTGGATTTCAGGTGTAGAGATTACGAAATGGAAGTTAACGTTGATGAAGTATCTAAAATATGCCATGCCATAGAAGAAGAAATTGTGAAAATGTTTGGTGACACAGGGCAGAAGTACAAGACCAAGTATCGAAGCCTGATTTTCAATTTGAAGGACCCAAAGAATAGGGTACGTTGAGGGGGTAATGTTGGGCGAATAGGGGAGTGTTAGTGAAATGCTTGGCTTTATTCGTTCTGAAACTGTTGTCTTTTTTTAGAATCTTTATAAGCAAGTGGTACAAGGAGATCTCTCTCCGTCTAAGCTTGTGCATATGACTCCGGAACAACTTGCGTCTGCCGAACTAGCGAGGTGGAGAGAGAAGGAAGCCAAACACGTAAGCTGTTTATGCAATTATCAATCGTGAATCCAGCGTAGCTATTGTCCATCTTCATCTATGTTGACGATATGAATGATTTCTTCTTTTTAGAATTTGGAAATGATTAAAAAGCGGGAGGAAGAGGAGGCAACGATGAGCAAACACGCTGTAAAGAAAACACATAAGGTATTATTATACCAAGATTGCTTACAGTATGTAATCTAATTTATAGAGCCCCGGTGCTGTTAAGAACACTCTTTAGACATGGTTATTATTTACGATTATATCCTTAATTCTTTCTTTATTTTGCCCAGGGTGAAGTCGAAATTCAAACTGAAGATGAGGATATGCGAAATCTTGAGGTGATTTTAAAAATAAAACGAGTTTATCCGTGTTTCGTAGGCCCTTTTACAGCCTGTGCTTGCAAATGCCTATACCATTGTTTATGAAGACCTTGAGCTATTAATTGATGCCATTTTGGGTCATTGTTTTGTAATAATCATATTTGAAGGGAAGATTCAAGGGTTGAGTGATGTTCGTTTGCTTTGCAGTCTCATATTGAAGTTCGAGAGGAACCAAAGGAAGACGAAACCGAGGCTGAGAACTCGGGCATTTCATTTGAAGACACCACAAGTCAGCACTCATCTCATTTGTTTGATTTGAATTGTAAAATATGCACTGGGAAACAATTGTCAGCCGGACAACAACCAATACTACCACATGTTTCCACTTCGGCGTAAGTCTAAAAAACCATTTACATATTACATTGACAACTTTATTGCGCATGGCTGCGGGGCATTATTTGTGTGAGACTTCTGTAGGATTGTGTCAGGTCTAACTGGGTGCGAACCCTAATTGGACTCGAACCCGGTTTGATTGTTCGCTAAGGTGATACCTTGCTTGGGCTAGTTTGATGTTTTGATTTATATCTGTTTATAGGATACAGACAGTTTCGGAAACCTCGGTGCCTTCACCTACAGATTCACCGAGCGAAAATGATCTGAAAGAAAAGTAAATATTGAATTTGTTTTCCATTTCACAGCAGCTAATGAAACACTCACTCTTGAGTTTTCGTCTCTCTATTTAATCAATTGAGTAATTGAAGATTGACTTGTTAATTGTTGTTATTTATAGCTCTCCTGATGTCGAAAGCATGAGCAAATCGCCTGTTAATATCCCGTTGCTCTCGAAAGAAAGATTTGATTCTGTTTGGAAAGGCTTTGTCTCAATGCAGGGCGTGGCTAAGTTTGCGACAAGCGCCTATCGTGTGTCTGGATCTTGTGAAAAGCTCATACAATTACTACCTGATACTATTCACATTTGTGGAAGGATCAGCCACGAACAAGTGTGGGATTATTTATTCCAACTCAAAGAAGCAAGCAGTTCAAAGGTACCTGATCTATCTATGTTCTCAGACTCTGAGCTTGGGTTTACAATTGGTTTCTGTCATTATTTTATATATTATGTTTCTTTTTGTTTAGGTTATAGACGTGTTGAGGTTTGAAATGGCTGCAGATGAAGAAAAGGCAGCCTATTGTTCTCTATATTCATATTTCTATACGAGGAAGAGAATTGGTGTGATTGGAAATTGTTTCAGTGGAGTGAAGGATATGTACATAGTACCAATTGCTGCCCATGATCCAATTCCATCTGAACTGAAACCATTCGATGGTCCAGGTATTTATCGATTAATTTCTATATTTGTTGAACTATTTCTTTCCTTCTTCGTGCATTTATTATTTATTTCTTTTATCAATTAATTATTTTTGTGTTTATGATGTTACAGGGCTGCCTGAGCCAAGGCCACACATGTTGATTGGTATCATCGTTAGAAAAAAATCAGCAGTGAACGTACCAAAGCGTTCTAAGACAAGCTATCACCATTCATCTGAACCTGTGACAAAGAAATCGAAGAAGCATTCCAAGGAGAAACACCGAAAAGATGAGCGAAAACACGCGAAGAAATCTTTTGATTCTCCATACGAGGATATCATCTTTGGCAAGCAGAAGCATGCAATTCGTGATGTCAAATATGTCCCATCGGAAACATCAAGCCCCTATACCCCAGATGCTCATACCCCCACTCCCTCCACATCGACATCAACGTCTGTTGATACTAGTCTGGATGCAAAAGAAGATGCCAAGCTGAAGTTGGAGGAGAAATTGGAGAAACAGAAAGAAGAACTGCTCCGTCTGCAAGCAGAGGTATTTTAATTTTAATTTGTTATGTTATTTTATTATTAAAAACCCGTGTGTCTTTTGTTTGCTGAATAAGCCTATGCCATGTCATATGTTTAACCATTTTCAAGCAGCAATTGCATGTTGTCATATCAGTTAGGTCATTCTAGTTCTTTAAGAGCATGATAGATTGTTACAGAAATTGTTCATTTCAGATTCAGGCGAAGAGACAAGCAAAGCAAGGAGCTGACACGTTGTTGCCATCCAGGAGCACACCCATTGCTCTAACAACTGATTCATCAGTCGTAGCAACATCTGCTAGTGCTTTGCTTAGTCCAGCTACTGCAGTGGTTGTACCGACTTCATTGTATGGACAGAGTAACAGAGTGACGCAGTTACCTTCTACTCAATCATCATCTTCTCTTGCTTCATCTTATTCTCTTGCAAGTGAGTCACAGGAAGACGAACCTTATGATCCTGAAAATGCGTTCTTCGACAAACCAACTTCTGCTCAGTCCACTCCGGCAGCATATCGACCGAGTAGTACATCATATCAACCGATTAAAGACCCGAGCAAGTCATCCACTGGTATGGGTGTTGTCAAAGCAACTGACAAAGCAAGTGCGGACGATGAACCATACGATCCGCAAGATTCCGATGAACCGTACGATCCGGAGGATGCTATAGAATCCGATTTGAAGGAACCTGATCCGGGCACCAACGATGCATCGAAACAATCAGCTGGTGATGAACCTTATGATCCGGAAGACGAATTCGTCATGGATTTAATTGAAGATATTTCATTGCCAAATGAATTGAAGAAGATTGACAAACCAAATGTATGTTTGTAAATGCTTTCTCCATTGCAGCAACATCTTTTCTACATTTCAATATTTTCGTCGTTATATTTCTAAAACTTGTCTTTGTTTAATATTTATGATCTACTAATCTTAAGTCTGCTTTTCATGTTATTGATTTTCGATTGCAGCTACCTTTTCCTTTGGAAATCTCGAAGAAAGAAGAGACGAAAATGCCAGAACTACCACCAATTCGTCTTCCAGAAAAACTTGATCGCAGAGCAGCTAATTTTCCATCGTTTATATCGAGTACCCTTGTTGATCCTCGTTCCAATGCCAGTCCCAGTCTTCAAGCAGCTACGTCACAGGGTCCATCGCCTGTTTCATCTACCGACAGTCCGGGCATCCGTGTTTCCGGTCAGTTATCAAGTCCGCCTAGTGCCCAAGAAACCGGACGGTCGGCGGCTGGGGCAAGAAAATCTTCTAGTGATTCAGGAATGAGGGAGAGCCCCAAGTCAGAGGCCACAGCCCCCAACAGAATTTCTCACAGCGATTCAAGGGATGTTTTTTATCAAAGCCCATACGAGAATTACTCGACTAGTTATCCGAGTGCACAGGACAGTTCTTATCATCGTCAATGGCAAGGGTCATATTCCACAGGTGAAGGTTCAGAGTACAGAGGACAGAGGTCAGGTTATGATCGATATGGACCGGAGAGTCGAGAACGAGGCAGCGATTCGTGGAATCGAAGCTACCACTCGAGAGCGAATGATTATAAAAGCGATGGAAGTCGCCATGGAGACTATTCGAATTACACGAACGATAAGAGAGATGGATCATCGTCAAATCGTTCGTTTGATGACTTTAAGGGGTCGTCAGGAGGCACAGGAAGAGGACAAGATAGGGGGCGTGGTAGCCAATGGAGATAATCACCCCTGTCTGGTTTTAATATTTAGTTTAGATGTTTCTATTTTATTTGTAAGTAAGTGAATTGATTTTAGCACAAAGCTCGCATTTTTACCAGAGAATTACTTAGCATAGCGAGAAAACGCGAAATTGATTGGCGCGAATAGTGTCAATGATACCTAACTTATGTCCAAGTATTCTCTTGTCAATTACCCTGATACTTTTCTAATCAAATCAAATTTGCTATGAATTGATTATCATGGCCTAGACGACATCCTTGAATAACAAGGATTGCCTAAACTGCCAGAAAAGTGCAAGTTGCTTGTGGGTTCGTTTCGTAGCAACGAGAGGTCATTGGAAGTGACGTCAGGCAAGGTAATTAGTTGTTGTTGCTGCTATCATATTGCATTTGAATGGAAGTCAGTCGTGTGTCCAGCCAAATGGGAGAATTCCTAATATTGATTTCTTTGGTTTGAATCTTTAAATATCTGAAGTATAATAAGATATACACAATATTAGTGAACTGATATCAAAATAATTAAATATCTTTGAATTTGATACCTTTATAGTAGGACCAGTTAAGGTCTTATCATATAACTTTCCAGATCAATTGTTTGATTTATGAACTATTCTAGTAAGTTGATTACCCTAGGCTATCAATAGCAATTGGCTGACATTTTTCATTGTTATTATTCATTTTCGTTAACATTTTGGCTGCATAGTATAAGTATGCCAGTTAATGCGTATGGCATTATTTGTTAGTTATTTTGTTGCACCTTGCAAATGACATTGTATTGCATACAACTCTATACCTGCGCCCGCCGACACTTCAAGATCACTGTCAGCAAATAATGCATTGCACATGCGCTTGAACGCCCCACTCTTTCATGCTAAGTTTCCGGACAATTAATTTCATGCAACTGGAAGAATTTTGATTTGATTTGGTACCGGATCTTCGCTTGGATCATGATCACTCAACCAGATAATCTGTATTTAACTTTGCCTTATGAAACCGGACGACGGTCGACGGATACCTGAGTTGTGTGTACTTTGTGGTGGTGGGGAGTTGTTAATGAACAGAACATGGCATCTACTGAAGTGAAGAAGAGAGATTACAACGTTATTGCTGGTGAAACACATACTATGGAAGCAAGTCGCGGAGATGCAATAACTGCCCAGCCATCCGCTACATCGGGAGTTGAAAATTATATCATCGACTTAGATGCACAACAAGTTGGAAGTAAGTGATTTTTCATTTGTATTTCCGCTCGATTTTTATCTTTCATGTGATCAGTTAATGAAGGCTTAGGCCCGTTTTTTGAGTCAACGCCCTTTTTTAAAAGCCAACCGATTTCAGCTTTTCAAGCTGAAAGGTTTCCCCCGCTCTGCCTGAAATTCATGTTTTCACAATTTGCATTTGTACATATTGTTGTAAAGCACTGGTAGCTGACCATTTTAGTTTTGTACAAATAAATGAAATTGCTGGTATTTGCTGGCCTAAAGGTCGCGTCTTGCAGATGAGATGACCCATGAAGTTTTGCAGAAGCCGCTCTTTACCATCATAAGTTAGCTTATAGACTGTTCGAGAATATGCATTTTAAGTAATTCAAACACGATATTTCCATATATTTTTAATTATCAAATCAGCGCTTGCAAAGCTATCGCAAAGCTTTTCTGAGTTCTAAGTTGGCCAGTTTTTATTTCGCGTATAGTAAAATCTTCGTTCTCTCTGACGTTTTTATTTTTTACGCAAACCCTATTTTTCTTATAAGGATGGAGTCCAGAAGAAGTTATCAACAATTTTGTGGAAAGAATTGGTCTTGGATACTTGAATGAAGTTTTTTTGGCAAATAAAATCACTGGTAGAGCCCTCATACTACTGAATGAGGTATGTATATTTTAATCAACAATTTTTGTTCATTATCTTTATTTATTCAGTATTTTTAAGTAACAAATTTCATGTTGGTCATTTTCAGGGTCACTTGAAAGAGATGGGCATTCAGGCAATTGGTGATCGAGTATACATGCTTGATATGATTACTCTGCTGAAAAAGAAAAAGAAGGAACTTGACACAAGTGCCACTTTATGGAGTGGGGAAACCCCTGCACCTGGTTGTGGTAAGATAAATATATTCAATCAGCAGTTTTCTAGAACGAATACAATTGGTATGCAATAGGAGCTACCAGAAGATAGCATGAGAATGTGTGAGCTACTAGAAGATAGCATGAGAATGTGTGAGCTGCTAGAAGATTGCACAAGGGTGTATGAGCTACTAGAAGATAGCATGAGGGTGTATGAACTACTAGAAGGTAGCACAAAGGCATACGAGTTGTTAGAAGATAGCACAAGGGTGTATGAGCTACTAGAAGGTCACATGAGAATGTATGAGCTGCTAGAAGATTGCATGAGGGTGTATGTGCTATTAGAAAATAGGACAAGGGTGTATGAGCTCCTTGAAGGTAGCGTGTATGTGCTGCTAGGAATGTTGTATATTTCTTTTGATAACATTTATATTTCATATTTTAGCATACAGCAAAGGAATCTGTCATTCAATTGGTCGTGCAATCTGTCCTTGTTGTGTCGACCGCACCTACTGGAAGGTCACACCTCAAGGTGTATTTTACAGAGAGGTGCCAGCATTCAGGAGATTCTATGGAACAGGTTAGTTCAGTGTCTGTTCTGAATTTAGTTTTTAAGCCTTGGGTTTGCCATTTCATGATTATTGTATCCTTTATCCTTCATCCTCAGTCATTATTTTTGATTTTATATAGTAAAGGACTATTGTTGACTAAAATCAACTAAGGGATGTTTCCAGTTTATTGTTAGAGTAACATGGCATGCTTTTATTAGGTGTTGGGATGATTGTTTACTTGATAGATTGTTTACTTGATAGATTGTTTATTTGATAGATTGTTTACTTGATAGATTGTCTACTTGATTTTATACCATCTTTAATTGTTTTAGTGTCTACTGAGTACATGGACTTCAGATTCTTCAAAGACTTGGAGCTCAAAGAAAGCTACCTGTGTTGTTGCTGTTTCAAGAGATATTCACTTGAAATGTTTGTTGAAGACAAGGATGCTAAGGCGACCTCAAAGGATCCTGGTGCTGGGGAATTCGCTGCACCACACATTCTCCTTCATCCTGAGGCTGCCAAAGTTGAGCAAGTTGTACGTAATGCTTGGTCCCAAGCACGCTTGGTCGCTGACTAAGGTTTGAATTCAATGAATTTTTTATATGGTTATCTTCATAGTTACTTGCTACTAGTTATTGGGTTATCTCGATAGCTGGCTATTTTTTATTTTAGTTAATTATATGTTATTTTCACTAAATACTAATCTTAAACAATGTTGATGCCTCAAAGTTAATATTATTGCACATTGCATTAGTTTGTAGCAGTAATAATAATCTTTATATCTTTGAGCATATTTATTTTCTCAGTAATAATCGACACTGACAGTGAGCATCAATCGATGTTTATTAATTTCCGTTATCTTAGTTTTCTATTCCAGAAACATTGATAAAAGTTTCCAGAATCTTGTCCTGCGCGTTATTCGAGAGATTTTCCGCGTTTCAATCGCGTGGCCACGCAGTGTAATTTGTTGCTCAGCGCATCGCGTTGTGTTTTTGTGTAGCAAACCCCAGGCGAGGCCAGGTACGCGGACAGGAGGCCAACACGAGAGCCCTCCAAGCGAGCCAGCTGCCAGCCAATCCAATCCAATCCAACGTTCATTTCAAATTTTTCAAGCGAGGAGGCAGCCGGGTGTAATGGAGTAGAGAAGTGAAGACGAAGAAGGCAACTATTAATAAAAGATTTCAGATGGAAGCCAAGGTAATCGACTTAATATCTTACTTCAATCTTATTCTTCTTTGTTTTTACCGAGGTTCCACAATGTTTTTTATGAGAAATTCAGTATTTATGGGCTATATTTCGACTAAAAGATTAGGTCAAGTTGCTGCCTCATGAAATTGTTTGCCTTAGGCCTGATTTAAACCATCATTCGAGCAATGTAATTGTTTTTACTTCGTGTTCAACTACATTTGCGCCTTTTTATCTTTATGTTTTATTGTTTCTCGCCATCTGTCATGTTTTTTGCACCAGAACATTTATTCGAAATATATTTACCCTTTGCTTTATTTTTGTCTCTTCCAAGGTATGAGGAAGACGGACGGAAAGTACAGCGAAGTGACGATCAAGACGAAACAGTAAAACCAACAATGAAGGATTTCAGATGGAATTCAAGGTAATTAATTCAATGTCTGACTTTAATGTAATTTATCTTCGGCCTACGAATTTTTTCACTATATTTAGGGTTTCAATGATAATTTTAGTTATTTCTGGTAGACTGGTTGTTTTGTGCTAACTAAAACATTATTGATTTCTTGCGTTGTAGATTTATCAAAGACTTTGAAGAATGAAGACATTTCTACACAAGCTCAACTCGTGGACAATTAATTATTATTATATTTACTTTTTCTATTCTTGTTTAATTTATTCCAATTAAAGCCTAGGGATTGTGTCCTTCATTGTCTTGGGTTTAGGCGTAGGCTAAGCTTAACAAAATAGAGTACAATCAATAGGATTTGTTAAGGATTCTGCCATTTATTCTTAGGATAATTTCGTAAATAATAATTGTAATGGTGTAGTTAGTACATTAAATAGGCTAGTGGGGAATTGGGTGGGTTAGCTGGGGTGGTTTACACTGGGGGTGGGGGATACCATGGAAGGTATAGGGGCCAATATGGACCCTATATCTTTCATGGAAAATAGTCGTAGGGTGACCCTGCCCTGCGGCTGCTGGTTTGTCCCGGACGGTCTGTTTCGTAAAAGGTGGGAGGGAGTAATAATACACTAATAAGGATACGCTCACTTCTTCTGCCATTGCCAAGGTTGGTCCTTTGAGTGCTGCCAGAGTACCTTGCGTCATATGGTCTTCATGGAACTGGTGACCGATTCCCCAGACCACTTTGTTGACAGGTCCTTCCTTTGTTTACTCCATTCCAACTGGTCAGGGAAATATCTTGTCTATAATGCAACTCAATCACAGACCTTATCACAATCTATATCCAAGTTCGTTTTTCGAAAAAATTCTAACAAAGAATGGCTATGAAGCATAAGCTACAATCAACAAAACCATGAAATACAGCTTTTGAAATGCGAAACTGAAACCTGTTAGCACATAAGCCGAAATTTCCTATGCAGTGATATTTCTGAGAGCATTAAGCATTGCCCCCCGTAGGCCATAGCGTCATTGCATTTACTGCACCCCCCAGGCCGTATCATCATTATCTGATCAGACGACTGCCGAACAACACAATACAAGAGCATGCATCACTAAATTTTTGGGTCCTTTACTGAAGCAATTTTATGAAAACAAATATTTCTAAATAATGAAAAAACCCACTTCAAACAAATGAATATCTTTGTGCAAATAAAAAACCAAAAGATAGACTTTATTACTAAAAGTATATTACCAGCTTAGCTTCAACACTAAAACTCGCAACTGACGTAATGTAATGCTTACACTTGTACTAATGCAATATTCTACGCAATACGTCTTTGATTGTATAAAAATCGAAGTAGAGCCGAGCTGCAAGTCTTAAGCTCATAGCTGAAAACTAACACTTGACACTGGTGCTAGATAGTCCAAGTAATACATCATTGCTTGCAAACTAAAGACTAGCTGCAGCCCTTAAACTCATAACTAAAACATCAAAGTAACACTACAAATCATGCGATGAAATATTGCAACCCTTAAATCTATAGCTTAACATTAACTTCATGCTCAAGTTCTGGTGTTTTAAGATTAGGCTTGTCAATCATGCACCTTAAAGTGAATTACCACAGGGTTGCATCCAATACTAAAGCTGTATCAAAGCTCCACTACAACAAAGTCACAGAAAGAAAGTTGCAGTCTTAGTTCTATATCATGTAATCTCCGTAAGGCTTGTAGTAGGCTAGTCAACTATCTAAAAGCAAATTACTAAATTCAATAACAAAATTGCAGTAAAGCTTCACTATAGCAAAGTCACAAAAATGACTAATAAATAATAAATGGCAGTAAAAAGGTCTTAGGACCACAAGCAAACTAAAAAACACAGAAAAATAAAAAGATAAACAAAGAAAAACACCCCTGTTTCTCTTAATTTACCTTCAACCTATTACTGTTGACTATCAATATTCTTCCTAACTAATGAAATGTTATAACCTATCGAATAAGTGCACAAAGAAATTAATTTGAATCAGTGAATTATAACCTAATTGGGAAATCAGGGTTCTGATGCATACCCTTGCGTAAATGAGGTCAAAACAGCCCGATATCAAATTCAGCGACCCAGGCTTCAACTACGATGACGCGTACAATGCTTAATACATCCCCTAGTTTTGGATGCTAACAGATCACAGGTCCTTCCTTCTCGAGCTGCATTCACAGAAATGAAAAAATGTAAACAAATACCTCAAGCATTTTAGCCCTGGTCCTTAAACGTTTTTGAACTTGGATACTCATGTGATAAGCGTAAAAGAGAAGCAACATAGACAAAAAATTTCTCTCACCATTAGAATGGAGATTACAAACGAAGGACGTGCCAACAAGGTGACCAGAGAATAAGCTTAACCAGTTCCATGGAGACCATACGACACAAGATACTCCAGCAGCACTCCACCAGGACCAACTCTTGGCAACGGCAGACGAAGTGAGCGTATCCTTTTCTTTACGATGCTAAAAAAAATTAAAACAAAATTAAAATTACAATTCAACAGTAATTAAAAATAATCAACAATGTCACAAGCATGAAATGAAAAAGGATTTGAATCCTTAAATCCTCGAAATGATATATTTTGAACATCTTATCTCACTTAACCCATGTTGAAATGCAAAAAAAATTAGATCCTTAAATATTCGAAATTGCATATCTTGAATATCTCATGTCGCTTAGCCCATGTTTGAGATGGTCTAGGGAACAAATTAGCAAATGTATGTTTGTGAACAAACTAGGGATCATAATTACAAATCATCATCTCATGCTTGTGAAAGTGTTAATATTTACGACAATGAAATATAAACTAAGTATTAATAATAAAGAAAAAATACAACAAAACATGATCATTATAAATGTCTAATCCTTATTCCTTTCTCATGTGACTTCAGCAAAATCTTCAAGCAGTTACCAGTCTTCTTCATCCTTGTACAAATGTCTTTCAAACCAACCAGCAGATATATACATAAAATAATACAAAAGTTCATAAAAAAAGAATCTTTGATGAGTTAATGCAAAGGTCTATAAGACATTTGGAGCTTTTATAGGCTGGTGGAAATAATTATAAAGAATATGGAGTTATGAGTAGGAGTATCAAGGATAGTTATCTTAAAAAATAATACAAGCAAAGAAGATGCAGGTAAGTAATACAAATGGTAAATATAAAACAAGCTTACCAATGAGCAATGAAGCAAATGACCTTGCCATTTCAACTCGTCATGTTTCATAATCATACTACCAGCCCAGAACCATATGTTACCCATACCCAACCAAATCAAATCTATGCCACCATTCTTTGTAGGTTCTGTAAACTCTTGACCAGGAAATCTTGTCTACCTGAAGAATAGAATAACATCAATAAAAATACAATTTCTCGATCACCAAAAGGTCATCATTTTCAGATATATAGCGTGAGCTTGAAGCTCAAAAAAGGAAGCCAAATTGAAGGCATGACTGGACTGGCCTTGAAGTCAGGTCCAGCCTGCTGCCAGGTTAAGGAACAAAGAGCTGAAACAATAATTTAATTATATAAAAGCAGATAATATGAGTTTTGCAAGTTTAAAATAAGCGATAAACAACAAATAATAGCTCACCAAAAGCCCGC
The DNA here is from genome assembly GCA_013076295.1 of Sanderia malayensis. Classification (NCBI taxonomy): domain Eukaryota; kingdom Metazoa; phylum Cnidaria; class Scyphozoa; order Semaeostomeae; family Pelagiidae; genus Sanderia; species Sanderia malayensis. Next base: position 2,989,465 of record RQOL01000718.1, read on the forward strand.
AACGTAGTGAAGACTCCAAACTGAAAAGACGAAAAAACCAAAAAGTTGTCTGGCCTGGCATGGCTTGGCTTGGCTTGACTTGAGTGAGGGAGGCATGGTTGGAACGCTCCTTCGCAGCTTGCTTGGCAGCCAATTGAAAAGGTGGGCGGTACATGAAGCTCGTGTGCTTGCGTGCGTTGCGGAGGCAGTGTTGTCAGACTTGGGATTTTATCCCAAGGTCTTGGGATTTTTTGAGGCTGATGGGATTTTCCTTGGGAATTATTTTTTCGAAAAAAACCTTGGGATTTTTCTTGGGAATTTTAGAAGTGCATCGAAAATTTCCCACTTTGTTTGAACATTCACAAAGCCAGTCATATTTTCATTCAAACTGATTGATGCTTGATGGCACGACTGGAAAATAAGAACATATTAGTGAAAAAGGCTGTAGATTGCGGTGACTGGAAAAATTTTAAACGCTGGTAAAATGTAAACATCGATACCGGAAGGCTTAATAACAACTGAAATCTCAGAATCTGAAATCTGAAATCTCGGGATCTTTGCCATTTTGCATGAATGACGTCATTTGCAAAGAAAAAATTGGACCTTGGGAATTTTATTTTGAAAACAATGGATTTCGGGATTTTTTGAGCCTCGACTTGGGAATTTTGAAGATTTCAATCTGACAACCCTGTGCGGAGGATTTTTGCATGCAGCAAAATTCAGATATGGCTGATGTACATCGCCTGTGCGATCGTCCTGGCTGCGAAAATACGGCAAACCTGCAGTGCCCTACTTGTATTAAGCTAAAAATAGTTGAAGGAAGCTATTTCTGCCAACAAGTGAGCTGTTTTCCATTGTTATTATAACATAACCATCGCGCTAATTATTTTTTATGCCTGGCCTAATCTTCTTAGCTTCAATTTTAAGGAATGTTTCAAGAATAGCTGGAAAACTCATAAAGCAATTCATAAAAAAGTTAAATCTGAAGGTATTAGATCATATTTTCCACACTTCTTATTCCCTTTTCTGCATAAAATTATACAATTGGCGATCACCACAAGGGAACAAAGAATGAAAAATCAGCTCCTTTGCATTGCATTGCATGTTATGTTGCTTCTCTCATACACAACAATAAATGATTGACATTTCATACATTATTATAGAAGCTGATTCATCAAAGCATTATAACCCATACCCAGGATATGTATACACTGGAAACTTAAGACCATTCCCTTTAGTAAGTATTATGTAGCTTATAATATAAGATGTTTTAGCAAAGTTCATACATGGATAGATACTTCATGGCATGACATACAAACCTTTGAATATGATGAAATGCTATTTCAGTCTGAGAAGAGACATGTTCCAGAAGGCATCGAGAGGCCGGATTATGCAGATCATCCTCAAGGTAAAACAAAATTAACTGATTTCTTATTTCAAAAAAGCTGATAGCACGCTACCCTTTTCATTTGGGACATTCTAACCCCCCATGTCCCCCCTCCTGCAGGTATGTGCATGATACCTGGGCATTGTCTTGCTTTCTGGTTGCATTACAATTTCATTTGTCCTTGTCTAGGGTATCCTGCTAGTGAAATGGTCATAAAAAGGAGTACACAGATAAAAGTTTTAAATTCTGATGAGATCAAGTCTATGAGAGAAGTTTGCAGGGTACTGATAACAATTAATAAATTTCAAGTGTCTATAATTATCTAGTTGCTTATGTGGCATGTTTTAAATCATTGTCTTTTTTCAGTTTGCAAGAGAGGTTTTGGATATAGGAGCAAAAGCTGTCAGAGTTGGAATAACGACAGATGAAATCGATAGGATAGTTCACGAGGTCTGATTCATCTTATATTTGATTGATTGATTAGGTAAAGTGATTGAATGATTGGGTCAAGTGATTTAATGATTGGGTTGATCAGATTGAGTGATTGAATGATTATGGTGGGTGATTGATTGATTAGGTTGAATGATTGGATGGATTAGATTGAGTGATTGATTAAACAATAACTTGATTGGGTAGATGATTGTATCGTTTCAAAGTGGCTAATTGTGTGATAAATCATCTCGCAGGCAACGATAGAACGAAATTGTTATCCATCTCCATTAAATTATAGTGGATTTCCAAAGAGTTGCTGCACGTGAGCTATTATTTTCAATAAATTAATCATACATAAGGCATAAATTGTCCTTTGTGAAGCAACTTAAAGCTTCACTCCTTAAATTTGATACAACGTAATATTATTTAATTATTTCCAGTTCGGTAAATGAGGTTATCTGTCATGGAATTCCAGACAAAAGACCACTAGAAAATGGCGATATTGTAAATCGTAAGATCCATCTACGAATATAAATGTTCCTAATTGAAGGTTTTCTAATTAGCAACCATATCTTGAACATTAGTTTCTCAATTTTTCCAGTTGATATAACCTGTTACTACAAAGGATTCCATGGCGATTTGAATGAAACACTCTTCGTTGGCGATGTTGACGAAGAGAGTAAACATATTATCAAAACAGCTTACGAATGCATGATGACAGCCATTAACGAAAGTATGTAAAAAAGCACGTTGACCAAACAGACACCACTTACCTTTGTTGTACCAAGCTGGTCTTTTCTCTGTGCAATGTTTATCCCACCTTTCTCCACCCATCCACCTATTTGCCAGTACTTTGTTTTAATGTTGACTGTGTTTCTCTCCCATTCCAGTTAAACCAGGAGTCAGATATCGCGAGCTTGGCAACTTCATTCAAAAGCATGCCCATGCAAACAATTGCTCTGTCACAAAAACCTATTGTGGTCACGGAATTCACAGGTATCTAAACATGTTTCGTCATTTTGAGGTTTCCTTCCATGACTCAACCAACAAATTTGATTTTGAAGCATTTGGCTCCAAAATGACGCAACAAATATCCCCTTTTGCTCGTCTGACCACAAATTAAAAATGAAAGATAATTCGAGGAATAAAAGTTATCTGGCGATGATAAAGTTCCACTCACTTGGCTTGGTTTAAATCTCTGCCATTTTCTTTTTTCAGACTCTTTCATACTGCCCCAAACATACCACATTACGCAAGTAAGTACATAAACGAGTTTGGCCATTTTTAAATAATTTATTCTCAAGATTTCATGGAGAAGTCATAATGTTTGAAAATATCTTCCACCTCGATTCCTTTTCTCAGAGAACAAAGCAGTTGGAGTTATGAATCCTGGTCACGTGTTTACAGTTGAGCCAATGATAAACCAAGGTAGGTTGTCATGTGATCATCCTGGCTGTCCTTGTCCTTTTTGTCAACGGTGCTGTTGCGTACAGCTCGTTGTCTTGCATTCTTTTGCGCTTCCAACCCTATTTACAACCACAACAACATCGCAGCAACCTCTTCACTTCATTGCGAAGTTCGCTGTTCAAATACACGTAGATGATAGGGTCGAGTACGGAGTTCATGTAATTCAACAGATATAATGAATACGCATATTTGACTTTGCGATACTCAAAGCAGAAACCGCACAATATTTCAATGGCTACAAACAAAGCATATGGCAATGTGAACGTGCAATGTACCAACACGATGAATAGAATTGTCCTCAGTGCTTTGTTGTGTCGTTTCAGTGACATGAATTTCACATGTCGTGGCTTGCGATCACATGATCCATTACCGACAGTTTGTAGTGTTGTCGAATCATGTGTGATGCCAATTTGGGTGCTCTTATCAAGTGGTGTCTCTGTTATTCTGCATTTCTTCTGTGCATCTTCTATTCGTCTTCCTTGGTTCCTTGCGAATGCAAGAATACGCAGATTAAAGCAAATTGTCAGTAACAAGAACGTAATCACAACAGCAACCATCCAAAGTAAATAAGCACTGTTCACTATCTTTGATAAAATACAGTTCTTCACATCCAGTTTATAATTCGGTCCTCTGGCTACTCTATCGAAGACGGTGTCTGTCATAATTGGTAGTACATTAATCAGAGACAACGCCCAAAGGACTGCCATCATTATTTTGCCTCGTTTTGAATCCATCTTGCAAAAGTATTGCAACGGAGAGCTTATGTATACGTGCTTGTCATACGTGAGCAAGCATAGATTGCCAATACTCAGGGCGTAGAATAATACGATGATTACGAGTGATACCTTGCAGAACACCAAGCCACCAAATAAACTTATGCTTATACCAACTATTAACCCAGATATACAAACCAATAGATCGACGATTGCGAGATGTGTGAAGAAAATATTTGAGCAAGTTGTGAAGTGATTCTGCTTGTACATCGTTACAATGACAATTACATTGCTTGCAATACCAGCTGGAGCTGTTACCAATAGAAGCACGACGGTCAAAAGCCGCATTAAACTCATCCTTGTTGCGCTGCTCTAAATCAAAAATATTGTACTTGTCACCTTGCTCAACTTTGTTGCTAACTGGATATGTTTTTATCAATTTATCTTCTTTTGATTTGCCCCAGCAATCTACCCTTCTGTCTCGCAAACTCTTCTGACTTGATTCGACGTTTCTGTAATAAAGAAAACATGCGTATAAATTATTCACCATACAGACAATTTCTATCAGCAAGTGTTTAGAAAAACAAATACAAACCATTGCCAAATCGCATGATGTTATGTTAACATTAATATTTCCATGCCACGAAGTTCGTACAATTTCCGAAAGTTACTATGAGAAGCGTAAACGTATGCAAGAGTAACTACGGGATATCCAAACATTTGTGCCAGTTATTTCATGTTATAGTAAAACAAATCATACTTGGGGCCCAAACAGTAACAGTACATGCAATTCAAACTACACAACATTAATCCGTTGATTACATAGGTACACGGGTGGGTGTACAAAGGAATCAATTGATAATGAAATGCATGTTTCGTTTGCTGATATGCCGAAGTATTGTGCACGTATTGTTTCCAAAGGTGATCTAACCTCTCAGTTTCACCACTCAAAGTTGACGAGAATTCCTTTTCCAATCAATTGCCGATTGAAATTGGTTTTTTAAGCTCAAATATTATTCACATAGCTTTACGAACAAGCATTTTCTATTCTAAAGTTTCTCCCATTGTTTATACTTCTCGCCTGATAGCGTCATGCTATAGACAACGCAAAACGCACTTCACGGGGTCGTATGAAAACAAGAGAATATTATACAAATTTACCAAGCAAATGTTTGATCGGAATAGCAGGAAAATGCAGGAAAAATTCAGCCTAATGCAATCAATCTTTGACGCTCCATTCAATCATAATCAGACTATTAAAACTGCAGCCAAACTCGCACATGGCCATCTAAGCTGAAGCTGAATACTCTAACTCACTTTGATTAACTTTCGCCTTTCGTCTTCTTCAAGGTGAATATCGATTTAAGTAGTATGCAGGCTGTCTTTTCTGCACTCTTTCATGCTAGCCACTGTTTTCTGATCAACGCCATACTATATCTGAAATACAGCCAAATCCAGATTTCGTTTATCCTTGATTGTTTCGGTAAAGCAATTATCTATGTAATTGAAAAGAAGTTGATATTATTACGCTGTGCTATTCATATGATATTTTTAAAACATCGTAAAATAAGAATAGAAAATGTGCTCTACTGTCTTGTATTTAATCACCTGATGCAAAACTGGGATTTTTCAATTTCAAGCAATCGCCCACCCAACCTGATGTCCAACAAGGCTTTTGTAAATATATGCTGCAGCCGTTAGCTTACAAGATCAGCTGGATACCCAAATGTTGAAAGTTGCTTCTTTAATTATTTGCTTTCTTCAAGTATGGGCTGAATTCTGTGTAACTTCCAGTCGATCCTCTTCCTTACAGGCACGTGGCGAGATCAACTTTGGGATGATGACTGGACAGCCGTAACTCAAGTAAAACATCCTATTTATCTTTACAACCTTTACAACCCTCTTTACTTCTTGTATATTATCACGCTATATCTTTTGCAATTACAAAAATTTGCTGATAACAAAACATCAAATTGAATTGTTGTTTGTAACAGCCTTATTTGTGATTTGTTTTCATTGAAGGATGGTAAGAAATCGGCGCAATTTGAACAGACATTACTTGTGACTCAGACAGGATGCGAAATATTAACAGCACGCCCAGATCATAATGGAAGACCGCATTTTATGGACCAATTAGAAGCAATGGGCGAACTTTAAAATCAAAATGTACGACTTTTGGACATGCAAATAAGAAATAGATTTACTAAAACTCGTATTGTTTACTTCAGTGTATTTCTGTGCATCGGGGGGTAAGGATACACAAAGTACATACATAGATGTGCCTTTTATAATAATTATGATCATGATGATGACTTTTCGTCGCTAAACAAAGAAATAAATAACAAAAATTAAAAGTAAATACTTACTAATGAAAATGAGTAAACAATGATATAATAACGAAATCAAAATAAATGAAAAATTATCCTTACCATTTTCAATTGCATTGCTCACAATTTGTTGCAGATTGCGTTTAAGACAATCATTTAAATCATTTGATGACGTGCAGATGTGTTGTGCAAAGAAGAAAATTAATTAAAATGCATGCTCTTATCAATTTTGCAAAATTTAAATAAAAAAACAAATATATTCTGACGTCTTTTTCATTCTTTTCACATATCAACCATTCCGCGGATACTATAAGAAAAGAAAGATGTTATTATCAATAATAAACCACGTAACATATGTGGGCATAAGCTGCAGTCGCTAATGACACAATAGCAGATAAATTGACGGAAAATATCATATTATAAGCCCAACAATTACCTTTCACCCTTGTGCATTGCATCAAATGCATCATTGATCTTTTCCAATTCAAAATTATGGGTGATAAACTCATCAACTTTGAGAACTCCAGCCATGTAATCTTCAACCAATTTTGGTACACAATCACGACTCTTCCAGCCTACAATACAAAGTATTAATTATGTTAAACATATATTTGTTATGTTTGCAATATACTGTATTAGATGTGCTATATTTTTTTCTTTTTCTTCAACTCGCAGAAGTATTGATATCAACCTTCAAATGCTAATATTAATAACATATGTTGCAACCTTCCTTTAAATGCTCAAGAAATTCGCATTCTCAACTCTTACTGCTAATATTAAAGTGCTACCATACCTCCAAAAGCACTTCCCTTCCAAACCCTCCCAGTGACAAGTTGAAATGGACGAGTGCTTATTTCCTGGCCACTTCCAGCCACACCAATAATCACAGACTCTCCCCAGCCCTTGTGGCAGGCTTCCAAAGCAGCTCTCTGAAAGTATGATGGTTTAATACAACAATCAGATGACATTCACAGTTAATAAACTATAAAGCAACACAACTATGGATAGAACTACACCGCAACTCACCATGCAATGAATATTTCCAATACATTCAAAGGTGTAGTCAAGACCTCCATCGGTCATTTCTACAAGAACCTGCAAAAATAAAAATGTTTTTACTTCTTACTACAACCACAAAAAGGAAAAGACTTATTATCTGTTACTCTGAGTTTATACAAATAAATTGCATAAATTAGCATACATTATAATGTAAATATGAAATATTACAGTCATATGGATGCTTTCATTTTCATAATCATCATAATTACCATCATCATAACAACCATCATAATGTCTACCAAGTGATATCATCTTTGAGTATCACTCATCAGAGGGTTACTTAGTGTTGCCATCTCTAAAGATAAATTCGAATGTGAAAACATGTGACATGTCCCAGAAGTTTTACTAACCTGTTGGATTGGTCTGTCGTGATCTTTTGGGTTGACAAATTCAGTTGCACCAAATTCTTGTGCTGAAAAAATACACAATAAGTTATCATTATGATGCATGGCCGTATTGAGGCAGCCTAATGGGGATTCAATACCATACCTGTTTTGTATTTGTCTGGGTTGATATCAATGCCAATAATTCTTGAAGCACCAGCTTTCTTGCACCCCATGATAACAGCAAGTCCAACTGCACCAAGACCCCAGATGGCGCATGTCGAGCCTGGCTCTACGCCAGCAGTATTCAATGCTGCACCATAACCTGTTGAAATTCCACAACCAAGCAACCCAACCTTCTTCAAATCAGCCGCATCATTAATCTAGTACATCAAAATAATATCAGCATAAATTAGATCTTTACATACATGCTACTAGTTAACGCAATTATGCATTTAAAGACAAACATCCATGAAAATTAGGTAAGTTATCTATGCTTTACATTATGGAGAGTTGAGCATGATGCGAACATCCTGTTCATGATATGATAAACTTCCAATCTTATTATGACCGATCAAAGCTTGAAAAATCAAGGAATTGAAAACATTTGTCTACACTCTACTTATCAAGGCTTGACTTTATATGGAGCTATAGATACCTTACAGCATGAGATCTCTGCAACAACAGTATATTCACTGAAAGTGCTTGTGCCCATAAAATGAAAGATAGACTGTCCTTTGGCTGTGAATCTGGATGTTCCATCAGGCATGACACCATTACCTTGTGTTGATCTGATCAAACTACACAAATTGGTTTTCTTGCTTTTGCAGAATTTGCAATTGTAGCATTGTGGAATGTACAAAGGGATCACATGATCACCTAAAGATTGCAAAGTATTCATGTTAATCATTCTCAAATGAGGACAATACTGGTGACAGAAAACGGATCGTTATTGGTATATTATTGAATGGAAGTGAAAAATACCTGGCTTCAGAGATGTGACACCTTCTCCTATACTCTCCACAATTCCAGCCCCTTCGTGACCCAAGACAACAGGGAATTTTCCTTCTGGGTCTTGTCCACTGAGTGTGTAGGAATCTGTGTGGCATACACCAGTAGAAAATATCTTTATTCTAACCTCTCCGGATTTTGGTGGGGCTACTTCTACTTCCTCCACACTCAGGGGCTGCTTTGGGCCCCAAGCAATAGCCGCGCGGCATTTAATTGGCTGCAACAAAATAAAAACACCTCAGCGAGAAACCTGAGACGGTGCATTCAATCTTATAGGGGCGTGGTCACAAGGAGCCGTGTGCAAAAAGGGCGTGGTCACAAGGGGTCGTGTGCAAAAAATGCCCCAAAGCAGGAATCAAATTACTAGCAATAAATAGGCCACAAAAAAATGTCACTGCACTTTGGCAAATTAGCAGCATAGAGCAGTATAATATAAGCAATACATAGGCATGGCTAACTTAATTTAGCTTAAACCAACCTTTCCTGCAGTCTCAGACATCGTTCAATTGATTAAATTCACAAAAAGGCAGAAGTAAATGCAAATCAGGTGATCTCCTCTGTTTGCAAGATGATGAGTTGAAGCCAAAGAGACTCAAACAACCGCAAAGCGATGTATTTATTTCGTGTGGACCACATGGGCACAAGTGCCACAAGTTGACTTTCAACTTTTCACTGATAACAATTGCGCACGCAGTTTATTGTATCAATCTCATACATCCCATCTTTGTGCATATATTCTGTAAAACCCTTTCAAGCCCCCTTGGAAAATCAAAAATTAAATAAACCCCCAACCCGGGGGTCAGTAGAACTTTTACGTTGAATGTTTTTGCGAAATCTTTATCTTGCTGAAACAGCTTTCAAACTTAAACACATGGGCTTGCAGAAGTAACAGGAGATCCTTTATTTGATAGCATCAAATGTTGAATATTACTAATACAATATATTATGATATACAATAAATAATAGCTTTTGTTAGTCACAATATTCTAGTAGTATAAGGACATAGTTATCACATAATACATAGAACATTTTAAAGCGTTGTGTTTCAAATAAGTTTACTGTATTAAGAGATATGCATCAGGAAAAACGATTCCATTCCTGTTTATCTTAATTAAAACATTGTTTAAAGTGCTAATGCAACGAATTTTTACATAGTGTTTTTATTTCAAAAATCTATAGATTTCAATGCACTGATTAACGTGGTGCAAATAAAATTTGCAAATTATGTATACTTTTTTCGCTATTAACCTTCAAAGTAGGCAATTTTGACCTTTTTCGTGCGAAAACTGAACATCACTGTGATGTCATCAAACGTCGCGTTTGCAACGTCAAGCAGGCTTCCTTCTATTGAAATTCGACATGGCGAGCTGTGAGCGAGCACACACATGACGGGTATCTCGTCTCGGGAGCAAATAAATCATAAAACTATTTACATGTCGTAGAGATACATAACGGAGACAATTGTACGATTACTCAGTGTTGCGAAAAAGTATCGTTTCATAATGTTGCTGATAGTATTTCAAAACAAATCAAACAGAACAAGGTCTTTTTAAGGAGTTCAGGAGACAGACATCATTCGCACCCACCGACTAGGAGAGCAGGATTTTATTCATTATAGCGCTCATTTTTGCTTTGAAGTAAAGAGAGATATTGGGAAAGAATTAAAGATGAGATTAAAGCTAAAATCAAACGCTATTCCTGCAATAGATGCAGTAAACAAGCTCGTAAACCAACCCGTGTGACTCTCAGCTTTACTCGGGCCTAAGCACTCCTCGCCCGGAGGGGTTAGGCCCGAGCGAACCAAAACAAATGTCAGAAGATTTAGCTTTTTGGGGGTGATATCGAAGGAATTTTAATTTCCAAAGTTTCTAAAAATAATTCAATGTCTGCAATTTTGAGCTAAAATAAGTTATTACAAAAAAATAAGACCTGGGATAAGCCAAACCAGGGCTACGTGTCGTTCCACTGCAACTCGAAGCAACAATGGCGACGCGGGATGACGTCACATTTTTTGGAGGTACCCATTTTCAAACTTAAATTGTGTCTCTAACGTTAAACAAAATGACACCAATTTTTTTCAAAACGACGGCTAAAAGATTCGCCCTTATGTTGGTTCAGCCGGAGCTCAAATATCCCCACCCTGAGTGGAGCTATTAAAAAAAACCAAACGACGTTCGAAAAAACCCATTGACTTCCATTGCGAGAAATAATATGGGTCATCACTGTGACGTCACAGCGTTGCAATATTTTTCGCAAAAGGTGGCCTGATTCAAGGTGAAATTAAAGTAACTTATACTTGTCAGATGCACGTCCAAATTGCATCAAACTGATCAGTACATCTTTGGCTTTCATTTAAAATGAAAAAATCGATATGTCAAATTTCGTTGCATTAGCACTTTAAGAGTAGTAATATGCTCTTAATATACCGTCCGCTTGCAAAATAATGGGGTGGAGAGGTGGATACTTCATGTAAAGACGCAGGAAGTTTCAGTGGTGTGGGCGTTGTTATCACGTGTTTTTCATTTCCAGCACGAAAAAGCCAGACAAATTTCACAGAATTCAACGTGTTCAAATGCGACCAAACTAACAAAACACACCGAGTTACACATGTAATGAATAATAAAACAAATTTAATATGAATAATTTCAAACCCCACAGTTCGATTTCTGTCGATTATGGTCAGCAAAAACTCAGTTTTGGCTTGTGTGGTCGGGGCTGGATTTGCTAGGCCCTTATTAACACACAGTCTTTACAAGGATAATGGTTTTGATAACTAGAACTTACCAAAATTAGTTAGAAAATGTTGCATAGATTAGTTTCTAGTCGACGAACTTTGGTGCGTTGATTGCACCTGCGTTTGGCATTTCTGTTCGGCAACGGCACTTAAACTCAACGACCCAAGATCATTTGGTAGCGCAGAAGTATTTGCTGACGACTGGCCTTCTAAAATAATGTCACCCAAAGCGTTTCTTCTGCCAGTTCGTCCACTGCTCACAAATGACGTTAGCATGCTTTGTTCTGCAGGTTTGGAGACGGTCTCTCTCCCTACAGACATCAGGGCGATTTGCAGTGCCTGTGGACAAACATCGATTCATGGATTAATAATCTCTCGTGTCGGATTAAAGTAGATTAATGCGGATAAGCATAGGATTGTAGTCGATTGATATAGGAGGAGGATTGATGTGGATTATCATAGATTGTTGTAGCAGATTTATCGAAGGAGTCAATCTTTAGCAAAAAAAGCCGACATATTTCTTCAACACTGTCACGGAACTCCATGGAGATATGAGCTAAAACAAGTTGAATTATCAGCTTTTACACCTGTGAGCCATGTGGGAAAGTCTAAGCTTCAGAATGAACAGTTCTTTCTAATTTTTTAACTCATGGAAACGTAATCACCATCACAGCCAAATTTCAAAAGGAGAACTCACTTTTATGATGAAACAGCGCGTTTTGGGTAGACTCACATGGTCAAAGTCACATAACAAATCACAATGGAACAACGGGCTGATTACTATAATTAGATGAGCGCTTAAAAATTCATTGCTCTGCTTACTCAATTAATTAAGTTCCTGTAAATAAAACTGGAGCGAATAAAACGCATTCGCACTGAAGTTAATTATAAAAATCGAACGGAGAAGCCTGGTTCTTGACTAGCATGTCTGCCACGTGGGAGATGATATTGTCAATGGGTTGAATAGAAAGTGTAAAGACACAGGGCAAAGGGATTAGAAATATTGCTAAACATCTGCAGCGTGGTTTGAATTGTTAATTATGATCAATGGAACCTGTTAACTTTTAACAAAGTTGTCAGGGTTACACTTAACCTGTTTATGGAAGAAAGAACATTCTCGCCTCAAGCATAAACCATGCAAATAAAACTTCATCTCACCAAATACTATGAAAGAGGTTGCGCTTGCAAAATTTGATATTTTGAAATCTTGAGAACGCATAACATATAAACAAATAAATACAGGAAAATACAGCAGCCTTTATTCATCAATAATGCCTTTGTTCACTGATTTCTGGGGCATTATGAAATGATCTCTTCTCGGATTTATTTCCATTAGTATAATCTCAATATTATTACGAATAACAGCAATATCTCGAACAAAATATCAGCCAAAAACCAAATAAACCCATTAAATTATTCATTTAATATTAACACAATGGATAATCCTTGGCAATTTCTAAGCTCATTACCCATCAGAACGTCTCAGTAAAGACTATATATTTTGTCTCCTTCAATAATATCCAATAAAATGCAATTATCCTTTTGAATAAAATAAAGAGAACGTCGTGAAAGTACATCCTCCAACATAACACTCCACGCCGTTCTGATTCTTTAATAGGCCCTCCTCACAACAAACAAAACATATCAGAGTTTTTCCTCACCTGTTAATTAATGTCTGGTATTATTTTTCATCTACTCCAAGAATAGCATCTCTTGCGTCGATTTCTCCTTCTGAAACAGAAAAACCTTTTGTGCGACTCTCGAAAAATGATAAAACTGCAGACAACTTCTATGCGTGAACATACGTCGAAAATAAAATGTGTTCTGTTCTGCTGTCTGTCTAGCTAGATAGATGCTGCGGGCCGTTCGTTGTTGCTTGTTTCTGTCCTTCCGCGCGCAGGGCGTCCCTATTAATGTGTTCAAAAACACTTCCTCCCAAACAACGCAAAATTCACCAATAAGTTTTTAAAATTTTACAAAATATTTATCTGATACTTTGGTAATTTAACTGGCTCAAATCACAAAAATTTGGATCATATCTCTGACTCTACATAAGTTATTTACAAAATATCAACATAATTTTGGACAACCTGTGGCAATATTGATCAACTGTGACAACAAGTTCAAACGTGTGAATCTTTGAATCTGAATCTTTGAATCTGAATCTTTGAATCTGAATCTTTGAATCTGAATCTTTGCTTTGTCCTCTTTGTCGTCTCCGACAAGCACCGCTGCATTTTTTCATACAGGGGTGCAAGACATTTAAAATATTTCATTTTCAATGCTTTTTTTTTTTTTCCTCTTTCTATGTTGAATTTCTGTCCCCTAATTTATTCTCCAAAAAACTGTTAACTTTTCTAATTATCTCTAAGTTATCTGTTTCCTTCAGCCACTTTATTTCCATTTCTTCTTCGCACACCATCAAATGTTCTGATGTTTCCTTCTCTCCACACACATGAACATATCCTTCCCTTTCCAAAATTATTCCCTAGGTCTATCATCTCTAGTCTTCTCCTGATGGTTTGACTCGCTTCTTTGATTCCCATTTCTTTCACATATCTTTTTCTTTCAAACTTTTGTTCCCTTTGGTGTCTCATCTTTTTAAACTCTAATTTCTTTTCCTTTGCCTCCCTTTCTAAACTTTCTTGCACTTTATTTTTTACTTCTCTTTTCCACTGCTCCTTTGATAGCTCAAATACCCTTTCTAGCTCTATACCTATTTCTTCTGCTATTTGTTTTGTGTAATTGAACCAATTCCTTCCACTGCATTTCATTTGTTCTTCTACAATTTGCCTGCCTAACCTACTCTCACCTGATTTTATCAAATTTTGAAACAGCATTAGCCGCTGGTAGTCAACCTTTCCTTTTAATGTCCAAATTCCTAGCTCTTTTAACAAAGCCTACTGTGTGTGAAGATTACTACGTCATTGAATATTCAGAGCAAGGTTGCCAGATTCGGGATTTTATCCCGAGGTCTCGGGAATATTCAGGGCTGTTGGGATTTTCCTCGGGATTTAATTTTGGGCAAAAAATCTCGGGAAAAATCTCGGGATTTCTAGAGAAGAGATTACAAGCGTTTTCCTTTATCATTTCAACCAGGAAAATACAGAATTCATAGTTTAAGAGCAGCACATTTGATTCACACCATGCCAATCACCATCCGAAAGTAGGATTCATCGATAGAAATGGGACAAAAAGGGCCGCAAAGAAAAAAATGTGTGAAGAACATTGAAAGGAATTTCGTAGAAATTCGTTGCCAAGAGGTAAAAATCTCGTTCCGGTGTGAATGACGTCATCGGAAAACAACAAAATATATCTCGGGATTTTTTTAGCAAGTTTATTGCATTCTGGGATTTTTCAGGGTTTGATGTGGGATTTTTATAGAATTCAATCTGGCAACCCTGATTCAGAGTGTTGATCTAGTGCTAGGAACGCGAGCGTGGTAAATGGTGTATAAATGGTGCTCTGTTTCTATTAAAAATTGTGTCGCGAAAAACTCTTTATTGCACACCGCAAATAGCTAGATACAAATAGTATGGATCCAAGAGCTCAGGGCTCCGGCTCAATGAAATCTGCAATGATTTATATTTGTGGAGGTTTGTGTTTGGAAACGTTTTCTCAACGCTTGCAAAACTTAGGCCATTTTAGGCCATCATGCTTTATGTCATTATCTTGCTTTATTGTTATACAGAATGTCACACGGAGAACGAAATCAAAGCAAGAGATCCAATCAGATGCAGGGAATGTGGCTACAGAATAATGTACAAGAAGAGAACTAGAAGAAGTATCCTTTTTATAACCTCAAATATAAAACAATGCGAGCTTTATTTGCCATCACCACACGTGCCACACCACGTGCCATTTTGCTTCTCATTCATTTTAATATCCATTAATCTAATCTTACAACTTAATTTCCAACAATTATCCTTAACAGCTTGTAGTGATTGTGTTTGATGCAAGGTAATACATGGCAAACCATCTTGGCCTTCTGTCCTTCGAGCAGGCACTAGAGGAGCATCGTTAATTACAACTATTGTGGCTTAACATTTCTATTAAAACTGGAACAGATGATATAGAGGGCACATTTGATAACTACTGGTTTATTACAGCAAAGTCAGCCTAAAAAAACCCAAACCTAATTGCTTCATTATTCATATTTGAACAAAAGTTATCTCCATTAACTAAAAATTAATATTTGTGTTTTCAAATATGAAACTTACATGTGTATATCCCCAGGTAAATAGTTTGATGTATCTTTGTGCATGCATTTATTAAAATAAGCAATTATTATATGCAACAAGTAAGACGATAAGAAAGTATCTGTTAAATATTCCAGTTAAAGTAGAAATGAAAGGGTTAATTTCGTACTAAATCAAAACCAAGCAATGCTTCAGAGATGACATCACACAATGAAAGCAATGAAAATGGTCGGTGTTTGGCAATCACAGCTGCATTCGGAAGTGAATCAGTGATGTAAAATTTCTCAAATGGAACCTGACAAGTTTGAAAGCTCTTCCAAGATTCATTTGGAAAGACAGCATGAGTTACATATGCACTAACCTTTGCTGCACCAGCCTTGTTCAATGCCTGAACAGTAAAAACATGCATCAATGATTGTGTCTTAAGTAAATGACTTCTATAAATGTTTCTTCACAATAAACAGATTTTGAAGCATACTTACGTCAGCGCATTTCATGAGGGTACCTCCAGTCATTATGAGGTCATCCACTATGATACAGTGACATCCTTCGGCATTGCCTGAGGAGAGATAAAATATATCAGAACTGAAGTTTACCTTTTGTAGTTATAAATTAAATTTCATTGTCATTCGTAAATGTTTTTATACCCTCTTTGATTTTAACAATTCTTTTTTCACCGTCTCTGATTTTGTTGCAAATTATGACAGGGAATTCTTTCTCAAACATCTGATGGAATCTCTTAAAAGCACCTTCATCGGGAAAAGCAATTGTAACGTCATTCGACCCCAGACTTTTTATTTCTCGAAGCAGCAATGGAATGGCTGATAAAAGCCTGAGTCAAATAAAATAAGTAAATTCAGTAAAGTATTACATTTCAGCATCTAGGAGAAATAGATGCAAATACACGTTATGAATCACCTCGGGATGATGTTATCACCGAAATAAAAACGTTCTTGCAAAGCGTGAATATCGAAAATAACAAGCTGGCATGGTCCTCTGGCTGATAATGGTGTCGCAGACAGCAATCTTGCAAGCGTCTTTGAGAGGAAGAGACAACAAATGCATGAGCGTACATGGGTTGTAAACAGATCAGAAGGTGGACATAAGTAATTGAAAGTAAAAATGGTTTACTGATGCTGTGGCAATTTGTCCCTCTGTCTCAACTCTTTCCATTGTTCCAGTTGGAAAGTATGGAATTATAATTGTCACTGATCTCGCTAGGTACCTCAAAAAGAAAACAATAAAGTGATTTCAAAGCCCAATAATAAGGTCTTGTAGGAGAAGCCTAGAATTAATAAATTATACCTTACCTTGGAAGTGTGTATAATATTGCAAGTTGCTCGAAAAGAATATCCGGAGAATGCAAAGTGCCAAGGAATATTACTGAAAATAATTTCATAAAATTAGCTGACGATGAAAGCAATAATGTTTTTGCATAAAGTATATAGTAAAACAAATAATTAACTATATAGTTTTACCATCTCTTCCAGCACAATCTTCCTTCACATCATCAATAAACAAGTCAGGCCATCCATCTGGAAACGCATCCCATTTGATTGTGTCCTTGAGTTCAACTTTGTGTTTTTGTTCAACTCGTCTCGCAATGGAAGTTGCAAGATCTTTCATCTTCGGATAGTAGTACAGTACATGAGGCTTGGTCTCAATGGAACTGGACATCTTTCTCTTCTTCGACATCTTGCACAAAGCACAAATAGGAAACAAATTCCTCGTGTTGGCTGTTGTGTTGTTATTTTTTTTCGAAAGTGGGGGATGGGCTGGGTGAGAGGTCTGGGGATTCCTTGAGGAGAATTCCTTTTTCGTAATTGAATTGAATTGCACAGGTGAACTTGTTTTATTGAGCCAGTTGTTTGATACAATTATAAATCCGGCCCCTGGGAATGTTGTGCATGGAAACAGTGAACCTTGAAACGACGGCCTTTTTCTGGGGTTGAACAATCACCTATCGAGTACAATCTCTCCTCATCATTCAGGTAGCGCATTCTGATAATGAGTTACTAAGATACATAAAATAATATTACATCCAATTTATTGCAAGTTAGATGTTTATGTCTCTTGTTGAACTATTGTTTCGATATATGCTATGACGCATTACCCTGCATTGACAGTAGATAAAATTGGACAGCAAATTATGCTAGTTCTCTATTTAATCAACAAAATTTTCCAATAACTTGTCAATGTAGACAATTGCATCTTTGAGAATTCTTCGTTCGTTGTTCCTCAGATCAAAACTCAGCTTTGTAGTATGACGTAAATTTCCACCTGGAGCCTCGCCATCAGAAGGAGACAGCATTGGTAGTAGCTGTAATAATAGGCAACATCTGTCTTTAAGGAACTTGAAACCCTTTATCTTTGTTTCATTTGAAACGATAACACACTCTTTGTTTAGCTTGGTTCGTAACTCATTTTGATCAAGACGAAGCATGCTCTCAACCTCGGTGTGTGTAGCATTTGAAATAAACAGAAATGCGATTAAGCAATCCGAAAGAGGCGACGGTAAGCAATCCAGGTAGAAAACATCTTGAACGGCCAGGTTGCGTATCAAAATGTTCTTTGAATCATAATCTGGATCTGTTTTGCTGATTGAAAGCTTCAACTTGATATTGTCATGACTATTGCCTTGGAAGAAGAATCCGTTGTAAATAACAAGCTCTGTGTTCGGTCTTGTGCCATAATTAATCATGATTTCACCGCCTTTCTCTACTGCGATTGGAGTAAAGCACTCGCAACTCTGGCTCTCTTCGTTGAAGTCGACAGAAGCGTCGATTTCTGCATGGTTGCATAGATCAAGAAACGGTATCAAGGCAATGCCACTGTCACGTGACATGGCCCCGTTGCATGATGGTATTGAATTCTGTCTTGTCATTAGCGTGGCCACCGCCCATTTGTAATCTGCATACGTCATCTTCTCTGCTAAGCCAAGCTGCTTACCAATAGGATGATTCAAAAGCAAATTCATGATATATGCATACTGCCTGGCAATGCTTTTCAAAACATTCAAAACGTCTAGGTAAATTGAAGTTCCTTTCAGCATTTCCACATCTGCAATATCAAAATACAATATATTGCTGTAAGTACGTGGAAGAACATTCAAATACGGCTGCCATTTCGAGTTTTCATTGAACAACTCATAGACCAATAGAAAAGCCAAGGCGACATTTGGCATTTTGCTTAACATTGGGTCTTCTGATACAATGCGGCCAATTGGAGAGTTTGAAACAGTTTCGGCTGTCATCATGGCGGACTTTGGCACCTTGATAAGGAGTTCACCGGGCGCGAGAGTCCTTGATGCAAAAACCCCCAACTCATCTCCCAATGACTTCCTCACTTCAACAGAATCACATAATATACTTTGCTTGTTTGCCCAATCAATAAACTCCTTTATACAATCTTCTCTAGGCTTCATTTCACTGACAACACTGGCTGCCTTCTTCTCCTCAATATTCTCAACCAATTCCTGGATTTCCTTGTAGGCTTTCAGCCGATCCTTTGGACTTGAAGAGGCGGAGCTATCCATAATACATTTCTGTAGAAGCTCAGATGTTAATGTCTTCATAATATTGCTTGCTTGCGGCTTTGACTTTCTTTTTGAATTCTTACCCATAATTGATGTTTGCTAAATGAAATAAAATACTCATGAAACTAAGAACTCAAACGAGCATAGGAAATAAAACAATCTTACGCCTACCGGACAGTTTTGATTGAATTATCAAACACAAGACCTTTTGTGTTTGATAAATCAATCAAAACTTCGTGTGTCTGACCAGAACAAATCTGAACCACACGAGTTAACACATAAAGATATATAGCCGCGGATAGCTATCGACTCCTTGTGAGTCATTTTTCAATCTATTTCAAAATTTGACTTTTGCAGTACATACTTCACGTATGATAGAATGTTTAAAAAGCTATCCGCGGAAAATCTGGGTCCACGAACCATTACTCCTAGAGAGCTGGGAATTGTCCCAACGTGATCAGTGGGACCTACAAGCAAGCAAGCTTTATTTTTCTTGTTAAGGTGCGACTAAACATTCACCGAACAGTGAAGTAGTTCAAGGGATGAGAATATGAGATGTTAGCTTGCTTCTGTCGTATGTCAAGCGCAAACTTTAATTCGGTAACCAAATGATTTGCTGTGCCGGCCAATTTCAAATGTGGCATGACGCATGTATGCAGAACGTAACGGTAGATGACCAATACCAACGAGTGAAGGATGACTATGTGTCTGGTGCTTTCATTCCTTTGACCTTATACAACTCTCCGCTGCTAGGAAGCGCTGCTGTAGACTAACGGTAACTTACCTGCACGCTAAGGTCGAAGCCCTGGTTCAAAACCCGATGAGGACATCTACTTTGTGTTTTGATCCATTTGTAATTTAAATTTCCTAAAGGTGGGTATGTGCCATATATAGTCTACTGCGCAGGAGTATACATGACGTAATGCTACTGACAGTGTATGGTGTATCGGTTAGGGTTAGGGTTAGGATTAGGGTTAGGGTTGGAGGCCGTAAAGGTGGGTGTGTATGCGCAGTGCCATATATAGGTTACTGCGCAGGAGTATACATGATGTAATGCTACTGACAGTGTATGGTGTATCGGTTAGGGTTAGGGTTAGGATTAGGGTTAGGGTTAGAAGCCGTAAAGGTAGGTGTGTATGCGCAGTGACATATATAGCCTACTGCGCAGGAGTATACATGACGTAATCCTACTGACAGTGTATGGTGTATCGGTTAGGGTTAGGGTTAGGGTTAGGATTAGGGTTAGGGTTAAAAGCCGTAAAGGTGGGTGTGTATGCGCAGTGACATATATAGGCCACTGCGCAGGAGTATACATGACGTAATGCTACTGACAGTGTATGGTGTATCGGTTAGGGTTAGGGTTAGGATTAGGGTTAGGGTTAGAAGCCGTAAAGGTAGGTGTGTATGCGCAGTGACATATATAGCCTACTGCGCAGGAGTATACATGACGTAATCCTACTGACAGTGTATGGTGTATCGGTTAGGGTTAGGGTTAGGGTTAGGATTAGGGTTAGGGTTAAAAGCCGTAAAGGTGGGTGTGTATGCGCAGTGACATATATAGGCCACTGCGCAGGAGTATACATGACGTAATGCTACTGACAGTGTATGGTGTATCGGTTAGGGTTAGGGTTAGGATTAGGGTTAGGGTTAGAAGCCGTAAAGGTGGGTGTGTATGCGCAGTGACATATATAGGCTACTGCGCAGGAGTATACATGACGTAATACTACTGACAGTGTATCGTGTATCGGTTAGGGTTAGAGTTAGGGTTAGGGTTAGAAGCCGTAAAGGTGGGTGTGTATGCGCAGTGACATATATAGGCTACTGCGCATGAGTATACATGACGTAATACTACTGACAGTGTATCGTGTATCGGTTAGGGTCAGGATTGATGAAACATTCTATAAGGAAGACAGGCATGCTTTGTTTTGATATTTTTGCTCTTGGGTTGGTAATGTTACGTGCCAAATAGGGGGAAGCTATTCAATTCAACTGACGATTTACATGTTGAATACAATGGCGAATCATTTTGGTGGTGTTGCTGCGACAATAACACTATTTTATTGTAGCTATTTGTTTGAGGTTGTTTATATATTAAACATAAACATTAAAACATTCAAGATATTAGGTCAATTATATTAGTAAGGTATTAGTAAGACATGTCTGAAAGAAATTCTTGCCGATTTTAGCATCGGAATCGTTAGGCCGTTCATGAGTCATAATTGCTCCCACCTTTCTAAAGAGCGTTGGGTTTGTTTGCTTGCTACACCACACACCCAATCCCAATGCACGGTGATAAATAAAAATATCTAAATACGTGGAAGAACATACCTTGAAATTGATTGACGTTCGAGTCCTTGAAGTTAGCGCAGTCAACGAGTGTTGTTACAGAACCAGGTTAGCCTTCAGTCGTCTTTCAACCAGATATGACATGAAGAATTTTATGACATTGCCTTCCAGCCTTCCACCACAGGCCATTCATTCTTTTCTGTTGTGAGGGCGGAGGTGGGAGAAACACGTGGATTATGTTAAGTATGCAACAGAGTCAGATACACGCGACATTTGCAGCAACACGCAATTTACTAATTTATTAATCACATTTCTATAAACTAAAGAAGCAAATTTACTAAGAGAATAAAACACTATCAACGTGATAAGATACAAGGCAAATATTTTTAGATATGCGTTGCAAATAATAATAAAAGCAAAGCGAGATTACAAGCAATTTCGCACCAGTATGACAAGAATTCTTCAACTTCACTCCAGTAAACCTACCAACTTCGTAAACAGAGTAATTATACGTGAGCATGTATGGATCAGCGTACGTTAAATTAAAACTTGCGAAGAAGATAGCTCCACGCAACCAATCACATTACAATTAAACTAAGTATATCTAAATACACTGCAGGGTTTTGACTACGAGAATTAAGATACGGTGTGTGTTCAATCGGCTCACAAAGCCAAAGCATCAACAATAACTTGATGCTGTTCATCTGTGTGTTGTTTTTTGCTTCCAGTGGCAGTCGATGCGGCCGCCGGCCTTCCAGCATACCTATGCAACAACAACAACAACAAGAATCATCATCATCATCATCATCATCATCATAACTAATTGCATCACAGCGTCAAGACAGCTTGGGACAATGAAACCTGCCATAGGGGACACAATTGGAACATATGTCCATTGCTTTGCAAAAAGATGGCCAATTTTGAAACATTTTGGTAACAAAATCCGTTGTTCAGAGGTGACCGTCATATAAAACTCTTAAACAGCATCAGATACCATACTGAATGTTGATATAACTTACCGAAGGTCCCTTGTACGGTCAGTAGCTGTGTGAATTCTCGGCTGAACATAAAACCAGGCACCCATGTTCTTTGGTTCTTCTTGAACCCAGGCAATAACTGCATTGGGATACTTCTCGGCCTCAGCTTTCACCAAATCAAACGGGAATGGCGAGATCTACGAAACAGTTAAAAATGAAATCAAACTAAAATCAAATGAAATACAAGCTTACCTTTCCAAGCCTGAAATTACAGATCTATATAAGTTCATAGCTGGAAGTAAGTGATGCTGGCATGCTGCAGTCATTGCTGCTTGTAAATAGATGCTGTAACATGTTATTGTTTTGCTGGTAGAGAGATGCACTGACCTGTTCTACACGGGCAATTGCGATGTCATTGTCTTGCCCCAGATCTTCGCGCTCCTATTGAAAGAGAGAAAAAGACACAATTAAATATAGCTATGCAATAGACTGAACATTCAAGATACAAATCACAAGGCTGCTGTAAGGTTTGGAGCAGATCTAAGAGGTTTAATACGGGATGTGTACAGCTATAGGTAAGTTTTCAAGGGATCACAAAGTGTCCGCATGCCTTGAGTATTTCGTAGTATATCTTTCCAGTGCAGAAGAGAAGCTTCTTGACATTTTCGCCATTGGAAGCAGCGGGTCCAGTCTCTGGGTACATTCGTGTGAACGAGGTTCCATCCGTCATTTCGCTCAGGTCTGAACGAGCGACTTTTGCTCTCAACAAACTTTTCGGTGAGAAAATGATCAACTAAAAAGACAAACTCGTTAAATCAAAGTCTGTCTTGAAAAAACTGGAAGATAATCCAATGTAGTTAAAAAATATATGGAAAATTCAAATATGGAATCAAAAAGATTGTAGATAGCATTGCAGATAGAATTATGAAGATTATCAAGAATTAGATTAACTGGTTTTCTGAAATCCATGTTCATTTGTCGTCTGAGAACGTGGAAATAGTTTGCTGGTGTCGTGCAGTTGACAATCTACAAATAAAGACAAATTTCATGGCAATAGTTAAAAGCCCAACTCTTGCAAGACCCACATACAACCGATGCCCGATAAAGAATCGACCAACTAACCTGCCAATTGCAATTATAAAGCTGCTTCAGGGCGAACTCAGATTCACTATAATCCTAAAAACGATTAAAAGTGGATTAATTTACTGATTTCCTCATCATACACAAATTACAAAGTTTATGCCGTGAATCTAATTGATAACCTATATTGGCGACTTACTGGAAAGACATCTGAATCGTCGTTACAGGATTGTAAGAAACGCTCCACTCTCGCACTGGAATGTTCTGGCCCCTGGTGACAACAGAATAAAGACACTTAGGAAAAAACCATTCAAATTGGATAAAGTTGGGAGAGAGAAAGGCAATATAGGAAAGTAACTTACCATTCCCTCGTAGCCATGTGGCAAAAGCAACACGATACCGCTCTGTCTTGTCCACTTATCCTGACCACTGCTAATAAACTGATCAATCACGCACTGTTTGGATGGGAAAAATACGTCGAGTTTTATCGCATGAAAGTATGGCAACGAGTTTACCAGCTAAATTAAGGAGATATGGTGAAAGAGTTGAGATCAAAGAATCAAATGTGATGTTATTACTTGTGATGTATTCATGAAATCGCCAAACTGAGCCTCCCACAGCACCAATGAAAATGGATTAGTCATACTATAGCCAAGCTCAAAACCTAGAAGATAAAGCATGCAGATGTACGTACTACCAAGTTGAAATTACTTAACATGCACCAGTTCCATCAGGTTAATTAAACATTACTGATAGTTATTGTACTATTATATTATTATATTATACTATATTATTATATATAGAATATTATACTATAGGATGGTTGTCTTCTTACCTATTAGAGTGAGGTGAATGAAAACACTTACCGAGTACAGCATACTCTGAAAGAGAACTGTTACATACATGGTATGGAGCCTGGGTGGGGTAAAGATTGTTTAAAGGAGTCACTTTCACTTTGTCTTGATTTTGATCAGCCAACACGTGGTGACGATGACTACAAAGACAATATCAATATCAGCCAATAGCATCACAGCGTTTTCATCACGTGTAACGAATGATGGAGTGTGATTGGATGACTTTAATATGTAACCATAGTGATTATAGCATGGATTATTCTGATTGGCTTGCCTGAATGTGCCTCTCTCTACATCCTGGCCACTCAATCTCACGTGGATTCCGTCTTTAAGAAGAGATCCGAATGCAAATGCTTCTCCCATAGCCCAGTCGGCTTTTCCGTCTTTTAACATATCCATTCGACCTTTCAATATTCTTCTTATCAAGCCTGCAAGAAAAGAAGGGAAGTGTTGAAAGCTCGGTGAGTTGTACATAAATAGCTTGCCCTGTCTGTGTGTTCTACGATGGTGGACAAACGTTCTTGGGATAAAGGTTCTTGGGACACTTGTAAAAATACGAAAAAAGCCTGTCAATGCGTAAACCATCCCCCGATACCCCGCTACATTCCCCCTAAAACAATGTTGTTTTCTCATTCAGACCCCCGTGGTCATCGTACAAAAATACTTGTCTATATTACATGCACCTACACAACAACAACATTATTTGAGGAAAGAAGGGAAGGGATATAAGATGCGTGCAAACTTTCCCCTATAACATTTGCCTACTATTGTATGTGCTCCAGCTCTATACGTAGCTTGCGCCGTCTGCATACGCTATAATACTCTCAAAACAGTAATGAGCCTGAATATACCTGAATGCAGTGTAAGGTTTTCTGGTGGCGTACTGAATGCATTTCCGATGTGCTGAATGGTTTCCATGTCAACACCGGTGGGGACGAGTGGTCTGGGAGCTAGCGTGTTGTCTTTTCTGAAGAAGTCTGTTCGCAGAAGTGAAATGAATAAATACAAAGCTCGTTCAGGGTGGAAAGCAAAATACGACATATTTGATCACGTTGCCACGGACTACGTACTTTTCCACGGGGAATCGAGCCAATCCCGAAGACGAACTTCTTTTCGCTCCTTCGCATCGGTGAATGCACTTTCCAGTATATGCTCATATTGCTTCTGCGTTGCCTTAAAGAATAAATAAAGAGTAATAAACGGGCATAATATTCGATGTAGAAGTGACTTTGAAGTGATACACATTAACCCCCGTGATTTCGCAGATTTAGCTACTATTTAGCGAGAGAGACGGGGGTAATGTTTTACCTTGAATTCCTCGTTGGATACAATGCCACTGTCCATCAATTTCTTTGCATATGAATGCATAACTGGTGGTTGCTGTTTGATCTTCTTGTACATTAGTGGTTGAGTAAACATTGGATCATCACCTTCGTTGTGACCATTGCGACGATAGCATACCTGAAAAAGTAAAAAGAAAAGGGTACACACAACTATGCCATAATCTAGTGGCATTAATTGGCAATTGAATAATGGCTATGGATGAGCATGAAGTTTACTTAGCTTAGATTGTGGAGTCCATTCGGCTTAGCATATCAGTGAACAGCTTTACTAAGCTTAACTTGGCTAACGTTTACAGTTTATCTATACTTTGGATAAAGTGTGAAAAGAATTGAACCAGCTTAAAATTAAATCAAAGACTCAATCATACCAAGTCAATGACGACATCTTTTCCAAATTCATGCCGATATTCAGCAGCAACTTTACAGACATGCATCACTGCTTCGGGATCATCTGCATTGACGTGGAAAATCGGTGCCTGGACTACCTGCAATGATAAACAACGTCACAGCATTTATACAAGAGAATAGACAGTCAAGTAGCAAAGTATAGTACAAGCAATGCTATAGCACAAGGCTGTGTGCGAACCTTGGCGACATCAGTGCAGTATGGAGAGGATCTTGAAAAGCGAGGGTCGGTCGTGAATCCAATCTGAAATAACAAATATTGATTTCATCAGAAAATAATACACATGAATCCTGTTGAAACATATGTATTATTCAATACATATGTCACAACAAGTATGGAATAAAAATATAACAAGAAGTTGCAATTATCTGAAATCGCAGGGTAAATTAAGTTTACATGAGATATTTATTGTTAAATGTAAATAATTGATTAAATTGATTTGATTGAAGTATAGTTGAAGGTGAAGCTCACTTGATTATTGACAACAACGTGAATGGTTCCTTTGGTCGTGTAATGAGGCAGATCACTCAGATGAAATGTCTCGAAAACAACACCTTGTCCAGAAAACGCCGCATCACCATGAATCAGAATACTCATCACCTGAAACGCAATCAAACAATCGCTTAAACGATTGTCCAATCCCTTGATTGATCAGGTAGCTAATCAGTAAACAGTTCTATGATTTACAAGTGTCCCAAGGACGCTTTTTGTCCAATATAAGGTTAGCCAATCGTTGCACAACTTGATAAATCAGTTAACCAATCAGCCCACTAAACAGACAACTAATGAGTGAATGAATGCATCAATCAATAATCAGATTTTGATCACTGATAAAAATACCTTGCGTCCTTCGTCATCGCCTCTGTAAAATTGCTCAGCACGAGTTTTTCCTTGGACGACAGGATCAACAGCTGAAATACGACAAGATTACAAGACAATAACAACAAGTATCGCTCACAGAGTGAGCTGAACAGAACATTATTATCTGAAGACAAGAGATTCTTGAATGTGTACCTTCCAGATGAGATGGGTTAGCAACAACAGCAAGCTTGATGACTTTATTCGTCACCCTGTTTAATCTTTCATGAGACATGCCAAGATGATATTTGACATCGCCTGAGCCTTCGTCTTCTGCTTCAAGTGTTGGATTAAACTGAGTGAATATGTGTTCCAGCGGTTTTCGGCAAACATTGGCCAGGACATTAAGTCGACCTCTGTAAAAGTAATGGTCATGTGTTACCCCATGTTAATATGAATTTAGCGGTCAAGATTTGTAATTGGTTGATGGCAAGACATGCAGATATGAGCACGTAGAAAAAGGAATGCACATGAAAAAGATGCTAGCATATGTAAAAGATGCAGCTATGTAGAAGGTGCTAGCTAGAAGAAGGAATGGATGAACAGGCAAATGAAGGAATATAAAAATAGAAAATGTTATCAGGAGATATGACAATGAAATCTTAATAAAATACAAGAGATACCTATGAGGCATTCCCATGATGACACTTTCAACACCAATTTCATTGGATACATCAATAATTTGTTTCAACGCTGGTATTAATACCTTGACAAATCAATAAAATAATCGCATGAGAAACATCAAAGAAACTGTGATTTAAGATGATACTGCACTGTAATTTATCACTCTGACTTAATGTTAGAAATTAACTTGAAGCCTTAAAAATCTTTCCCATCATACCTCACACCCTTCAATGCCAAATCTCTTTTCAGAAGTCCACTTTAAAGCCAGATAGTTTTCAAACCTACGACAATAAAGCAACATCACTGATCTATTACTGTACACGGGAAATAGACTAAACATGACCTTGTTTCAAAACTAACAGGACTTACAGTGTTGATCTGATGAGTCTAGCAAGAAGTGTTCTCTTTTCATCATCTGTTAAACTGATTACACCTGGTGTTTCAAACTGTCTCTTGATCCATTTAGCTGTTAAAAGATCACAGTTGTTGTCGCAATGAAGTTGATATTCGAAATGACTGGAAATAATACAGCATTGAGATCAAACACAAGTTGGCTTACTTTTTGTCTGCCCTGTTAAGAACATGAACTCAATTCCAATGTGCTTACAATAGACCTCCTAGAGCGCAAAAGCCAATCATTATAGTCTGTTATAATTCACTTTGATCTGCATAATCCATAAATGAAATGGCTACAATAGTAAATAAAAACCAAGAGACCATCTAACAGTAACTTAAGCAGTAGAAATATTGCAGCCCACTAACCTCTAATCTCTTCATTATGTCACTCAGTGGAAGAGATTCTTGATCGCCTCCGATGAATGTTGTCTTCGGCAACTGGAAGGTCTTTGCCAAATCTTCTTCAGCTATCATAGCAAAAGAAGATTAGCTGAATGATGCATGACACAAATTATGTTTTATTTCTGCTGACTGTATTAATTGAGAATTAACTAATACTGAGAATGGTATGACTCACATAATCCCCAGTGAGATGGGATGAGCTCCTGTGGAACTGAAGCATCCAAATCAGCATTGAGGATTCCCAAGGGATCGAGACTTGCAATATTATGACCTCTCAACTGTATAAAAAATCAAAGCATAAGAACCTGAACATGATAAAATCACAAGCAGCGTTGATGAAAACACTTGAATACAACAACGTATTCAATTCTATAATTCAAAAGGATGTAATTCACTTGGTTGTCTCTACCTGATAGCTTCTTATCAATGAGAACACAGCCAAATGATCTTGGATGAGGTCGTGTACATCTACTTGACTGATTCCTTGCTCTTGTGGCATGCCATTGGCTATACTGACATCAGAGTATGGTATTGCTTTTGTAGAAATGCCAGGAGGTGGTTGGTATGCAAAACCAGGACCAAGGCCATTCTCAGTGTTTCTGAAGAACACGTCCCAAGACTAGAAAGGCAAGATAGACAACATTAACATCCTAGCTATACAAACGCCAGCTTGCAGAATTTATTATAGCTCAGTGGGGGAAAAGAGGCCAGAGAAAATGTAATCTTTGGGGGCTACAAATCCCCCTCCCCTTCAGAAGCGAAAACAGCAAAAGAGTTGAGCAAACTAAAAAATATTTTGTCTCCAAACGACTCCAAAAGTAAAGTATCCAATGGTGTCCCACCTGGTCACCATGTCACAGTTACAGCTGAATAAAACACAGAACAATGGGATTGACCCGTGCCACGAAACACAACACAATAACCCATGCAGCTACTGACGACGCCCATTTCCACACCCATTTTCGTGCATAATAAATGAAGATTTTGCTTTTCTAAGTATATAACTGCTGACTAACTAACTCTTAGCAGGATCACATGCCCAATTATTTATGAAAAGCTTGAATCACTAATAGCAGGTAAAGCTCAGACAAATCAATAGTACTGCAAATTCCATCATATGGACTAATACCATGAATCAAAAACATAATAAAATGCTGAATATTTCATTTGTATTTAGAAAAATGATTTTTAAAAGATGTATTGTGAATTTAAAGGCTGTTATATTGATGGCAATATCAGTTTATCAATACAATATATATTTATCTATGGCTTACAGCCCTCAATGCAAATACATATATTTTTAATAAATAGAGACCGCTCGTCCAAAACATATAGTTGCACTGCAGGGGACATGACATGCCTTGTGTGGGTTATTTGGGATATTTTTGTCGTGGTAGAACAAAAACACCTCAAGCATATAACAAATTAACGCTGGGTGTGTCTGGAATGTACGTTTCAAACAAGGAAGTGGTTTAATTTGCAATAGTTAACTTTACCACAAAGAATGGCGTCTGCTTGAATAAAAAAAGTACGCCAAATCAAATTAGGGACGCAAGCAAAGAGTCAGATCCGGTCTTACTGCGGTACCTAAAGATCTTTGGCGGGAAGAATTTGTTGGAATAAATGTTATTACATGAGTGGGGCCATAAGTTACGGAATGTTTTCTACCTTCTTGCTATATCATGGAATGCATCAAGACCAGTTACGGAAACAAATTTACGACAGGCGGGCCCCTAACAAAAGCTAATAATTTTGTTTACCTTATGTACGCTTTGGGGGTTTCTCTTCCAAGATTCGTACATTTCTTCGACATAATTTCCACTGCTTCCATTTAGGAATGGCTCCAAATTGACAGACGATGCATAAGCTTTTTGATAGCATTTCCACAAGTTAGTATTTCTACCAGAGCTTGCAACACCCGAAAAATAATTATTCACACCACGCAGAACTTTGCCACTCAAACTGGCTACATTTCGCGATCCAATTTTATACATTTTCGCGATTTAGTCTTTATAATTTCAAGTCTCAATAACGTTCTAAATTGTTTATTTGTTTTTTGCAGTTTTAAAAACGAGATCAATTCCCCAATAGACATTTAAATATCAACAGTAGATTTGTGACTTGCAGGTTTATCCAGTAATATCCGTGTATTCTTCAATGTTGACGATGAAAAGAATTTAGGCCAACTTAATACAGCAAGCCTTCTTCTTACTCCTCTGGCAAGCAAAATGTAGACAAAGTCGATATTCCTGAGATTACTTTCAACGAATTGGTGAAGTAGACGACTTATTCACTCAGCAAATACCAAATAGAAAACTCCCAAGATTGTTGGATATTAGAAAACAACTTTTTGCAACCACGCTTCACTTGACCACAACGATAGTCAACAAGTGTGAACGACCAAAGAGTATTTCACATGACGTCACATACAATAGGACTTACGTTGGTTCTTGTTCTTGTGTTCGATTCTGTCCAATGAATTGGGACATATGAGAACGAGGCTATCCTGGCTCCATTATGTATCTGCTAGCAACCATTGATGATGAAGGGAATTTTCTTCAAGAAATAAATAATGGTAAAACACCACGTTGTTATCAAATATGGCCCTTATGAGTCCTCCTATAATCTTTCACACAAAACAAAGCGCCTTGAGGGGTTAAAATGTAAGTTTTACAAACTCTATGATCACGGTATTGATTAATTATCTTGTCTAATCTATCGTATTTATGCTTGAGTAATTGAATAGGCTAGGCTCATAGTGTTTTCTTACTGGTCCACTTTAGGCGTGCTTGAAACAGATGGACATACTGTAACTTTTGAAGAAAGTGAAGAGCAAAATGTAGTTGAACTTATTGTTCATGAAGAAGAAATATTCAAATGCAAAATCCAACAGCTTGAATTCGGTAAGACGTCTGCACCTGGTTCTGACGACCACGTGGCACGTTGTCAATTGTTTTTATTGTTACCTCTTTTTTGTTTACATTATTTATTTGATTTTTTTACAAGGAGGAGATGGAAAACTTGACCCATTGTGCTCAGAAGCTCTGGAAGCAGTTCGCAAAGCCTACTAACCAATCCAAGAACTCGTTTCATTGATAAAATATGTATATAACGTGATATTGAACGTATAAATATATTAGACAATTGTAATGGTTATAAGCATATTATTATATTCTTCAAACATCAACAATAAACTGCAGTTTAGAACATGAAGATAATATTTTTTACAGTAGTTACTTTTTCTTTCATATAAACAATAATCAGTGCATGAAATTTATTCTGCATTATCACTTGCTTTCATTTCTGAATTCATAATCTTCATCATCGAGCTGATTTTTGAAAACTTGAATTGATAATCATTTTCGCCCAAACTGTACGGCACTGGAGCAACTGCAGTGATGTTGTAAGCCTCAGATTTCATGGGGGTAACTTTATCAATGCCTGGCAGAGTCGGCTCAGCTAAAACTTCTTCAAACAGACTCGAAGAGTTCGCACCATCTAACTTGTCCAGCCGGGCATTAAGACCACGTACTTCTCGCTATTTTGAAAAATAAATCCAAACTTAGTATATTTGTAAAGCTTGATATCTTTTCCTTTTGAATACTAAATGGATCATACTACAATAGGCGACAAAAGTCTTGGGGCACTCGCAATTTTCACAAGCTTTGTATGTATTCTTCACCCCCACCCCCTCTTCCAGCAAATAACGTTGCGTCGAAAAACAGTCGCATGCAATATCGATCAAATTATTTTTGCACGATAATCAAAGGGGTAGGGCAGCATTGCTTTAAGGGGCATGGAAGGTTATTATTCAAGGAATGGAAATTATTCAATGGAACCTATTGAAGGAAATTATTCAACCTCCTGTGTCGGGAGAAACAAAAGAGAATTACGTTGAATTGCGTTTTGTTAGGATTATTTACGTCAGGCGGTTCTCATAAAATTTGGTCGATTTTCATATAAGGGAAATAATCTTAATTGATCGTAGACTTTGAATTACGATGAAATACGTCGAAATACGTTATAGGAAACCAAGCCAGCTTTAAACCTGAGAATCTTAGGGGGGCCCGGGCCCAGTGGGCCCATGGGTAAATGCTGCCTTGATAAAGTCCCCAAAAAGAGGCTCGTAGATTGATAACCTATATGTTTACCAGTGTCCCAAGAACTTAAGTGGCTGAACTCTGTATGGAAGTATATTGCATATGCACAAACCTCACGTAAACAATTATGCGTGAATAGTTGTCCCATGTGCTTTTCAATCATTTGCAATTTGGCCATTAAGTTCAAATATTCGTTGTCCCATTCAGGTGATTTTTGGCCAAGCAATTTCAGTATAGTTGGCTTTAAAGCTTTCTTGCTTTCCCGCATTGATGCCTTCATTGCATCCATAGCTGTTTTCATTTCGTTCAAGTCGTTCAACGAGGCATACATAGATCTCCATTCTTCCAAGCACTTCCCAAGTTCCTCTCCTTGGCGTTCCTAGAAAATGAAGTAATATCGTGCTGCAATGATGATTTGTCAGTCAGTTAGTTTAGTTCGCATACAGTCAGAAACTGAGCACTGCATAGGTTAGCTACCTGCGCTTCGATTTTCTTGAAGATGTTTCTTTTGTCGAGACAATATGAATGGTTAGCTTCGTCTGATCGTCTTCTAAATGCTTCAAAATCATCTTCCAATCTTTCCAATGCCTTGTTAAACATGTTTTGCATCTCGTAGATTTGTTTACTGCAGCCGCTCGTTTCTCTGATCAAATCTTTCTCCGTGTTGGTCATTTGGCGTTCCACATCGGCACTTCTGCCTTTAAAATGAGACAGCTCTCGTTGCAAACTTTGCAAGATCATTGAAAGGTGCTTAATCTCTTCTTTCATTTGTTCCTTCTCTGCAAACCAAAACGCATCATTTTATGAAACACTTCGATGTCAACTAACAACTCAGAAATAAAGAAACATCAACAGAAATTTTTTTCTTACCAGCTCTGCTCCTGTTTCTTGATGAAAAGTTGCCCATTTTGCAGTTAAAATATGAAATAGTAAAAAGGAAAAGTCGATATTCTCTTAGCGGTGTTAGATGCTTGTTCTCTTTCTTGCAGCTACGACAATTTAAATGATTTTATTTAATTAATAACCTAAAAATATGTGCGTCTTATCTCATTTGACGTCAAATGAATTCTCATGTCTTTATATCTAATATATACATTCCACGTTTTCACGTGGTATAAAAATAAAACAATATAAAAATATTTTATTGCCTATGTTATATTAAAATGTTAAAAATAATATCCTAATTATTTACAAGTATTGTTAAACACAAACTAGTGTAGCATTATCCATGTATATTAAAATATTTGCATATAAAATAAAACATTTACATATTATGTAAAATATATAAAACTTTATAAAAAATAAAACTACCACCCGGTTATATTCAACTGGACTTCAATGTTAGCCCCTAATTCATCAAGGATTTCTTGACATTTCCTCTTAATGATTAAGAATTTCTTGGCATACTTCTTGACACAATGATTCCTATATTTTGTATCGTTCTTAATCCTCAACTTGAGTAGATGTTTCACAACATCAAGTAAAGATGAAATTTTTTTATCCTTAATGGCACTATTCACTATCAATTGACAATGGCAAATATTGTCTGTCACGGAATCGCCATCCTGGTTCATATTACCTTCAATAATATTCTCGGCATCACCATGATTATAACCAAAAACAGATGCGAAATCCTTGCTTAAAGTATTTGTCTCAGTTACGGTATTGAATACTTTCTTTAGCAGCTCAGTCGAGGTGACTCCAATTGGCTGGTTAAGGCACTTCCAAACTGCAAAATAAAAAGAAAATCATCCATTAATAACTGAAAACAAACAGACTGTTCCAATGGCCTTCATTATGGAAGTAATGCTATGGTCATAAACAGATGAACAAGTACTATAAGAAACATTACCAACAATACAACATTATACTCACCTTTAGCTAACTGTTCTCTTGCATGCTCTGGCTCTATTTTACCAAAGAAACTCTCAAACCAATGCTCTTTTAATTTGTTTCTTGTAAACCTTAGAGATATCTCCTTTGTTAATGTCTTCATCAATGAAGTTTTACCTTTCACTGTTTGACTTTCCTTGAAGTCTTCTATAAACTGTTCGGAAAGACCTAGTTTCTTTCTGTGCTTTTCAAGATTAATCATGTTACTAGAAGCTTTCCTTATAGACACATCATCTAAACTGCAATTTTTCAAATTTAAACCAAGAAAACGAATTGGTTCGTCATAATCATGATCATCATCTTCATCATCATCATCATCATCATCATAATCATCATCATCATTATCATTTGTCTTCTCTTGATTATCAATTGAATTGCGCTACAAGAAAGATTACTGTCAAAACATGTGTAAAACTTTCGCAAGAACAAAAGAGAAATGATAAGAAAATCTGTGAAGAACGCAAAAGGAAGAAAAGAATAAGTAAGATACAGTTGTTGCGTACATTATAAAGATCCCAGTAATTCAAAGAGCCATACTTCGTGTCATCGTCAGCTCCTTTGACCAGCATTACGTCATCCTTACCAGATTTCCCATGACTTTCGTCAACGCGTTTTGACAGCTGGAACGTTTCTGTAAAGCAGCTTTCCAAATGTGAAAACCTAAAACAATAATAAACGTTAATATGAGTCGTTCGTTAAACACCAGAACATAACAATAAAAGCTTGATAACCAAAATAATTACGTATTCTTGTCAAATACATACTTAATTTGAAGTGGGTCGGACGATTTGACAACCATGGATCCGAAAAATTCCATATTCAACTGGGTTCCATCATAAATACCACATTTTGAAGGGGCCTTCTCGATTAAATTGTACTTGTCACCGATTTTTTCCCGCTTTTCATATTCCATCACTGCAGTTATGTCTGTTTTTCCAAATTCAGATGGAGCAGAAGCAACACAACAGCCAAAGAAATGCACGTTCTCTCGATAAATATCTCTCGCATAAAGGTGAAACACTGTTTTAAACGTCGGGTAAACGTAAGTCTTTAAGTATTCCAAACATTTTGTAACATTCGTCTGCACGCACAAAAATCTAAAACGCAAAAATAGGACTTTATTCCTCCAAAAATAACACGTTCAATACTAAATAAAATGGAGTGAACTTGATAAAAATTATTCCTTCAATCTTGGACACTACCTATCTGGAGCTTCTCTTGAACTAATACCTCGGTCCTTTGTGAGTTCGAGATGACACTTGGATTATTAATTGATTTAATAGTAACAGTGTAATAAAAGACTTTGCATGTATACTTACATACTGAAGCGATGAACGTGAAAGATGATGGAGTTATCTTGAATTCTATAATCAGTTGTGTCTGTTATATCGTTAAGATCATGTTTGTCTTTCCCTTGTAAGATAAAAAGTCGCCCGTTTTCAGTCTCTGTTGCTTGGTGAAATGGCAGCTGAATTTCCACTGGCTTCCTGGGTCCACCTGACCTCGTTTCAACATGGAGAATTGGAGAGGAGGCTATTCCAATACTCCTCAACGCTGCCTCGGCTTGGGCTGTAAAAGCATTCACCTAATTGGAATAAAATGGGATCAGAATGTCATCAAGAAACTAATTATAAACACGTTTAATCATCCAAACCACCTGACTGAATAATCAGACCTTACCATTGTGCTGCACTGTTCTGAATCGCTCCCAAATGTCCCTGGCTGAAATCGAATCTTGACTCCAACCTCGTCTCCGAACGGGCACACCTCTGTTACATCATTATCAGGAGCAATTTCAACCTCGACTCGTTTCAAAACGAGGCAGATGACGTATGATCCTGATTCTACAACTTCTACTTCAGCCATTGTCTGCTCTAAATCGTCAGCTGAAATTGCAGAAATAAGAAACTTGAATATTGATTTCGCTGATTAGAAAGCTTCAAAGCAAACTGCTCAAACACGCGCATGCTTACATTCACTTTGCTCTGTGAAAAAAGTTGCTGGTACATCAATCCATTTCTCAGAAGATCGACTGAAATGCCTTGCAACAATTTCTGTCATCAATGGCTGTCCATTAATAGCATACGGCATACGCAGCTTGCATGGTCGTAGAAACTCTGTCTTGTCTGGTCCGACCACGATTACGTCACTTAATGTCGATTCCCCAAGATTAAAATCCAGTTGAACTCCACCAATCAGCTGTCGAGATAGCTCAATGCATACAGGGGATTCCAAGGCACCATTTGGGATATCAATACTCACACTGAGGTATTCGAATTTAAACTGCCCTCCTTCGTTGCTTATTAGCATTCGCCTTGCTCTGAAAACAAAATCAACGTAAATACACGCAAGTGTATTTACAAATGAAAACAATTGAAAGTGTACATAAAACATATTTTAAATTGCTTACCCTACATCTGAGCTGTACTCGAGTTCAAATTGAATCTAAAAAGAACAATCATGAGTAGTTATTCCAAAGCGGTTTACCTTTACCCAACACAGCAGTGTCAAGGATATAAGCTCGAGTCCTGGCATGATCATAAGTACGAACTACGAACAGTAGCAAGAATCGATTGTTCGTCGTGTTCAGATTGAGAAGCGGGTGCTTAGAATTGAACACTTCACTTACAATGTTATCATTTTCATCTTCGAATTCATCCCGTTCTTTCGTCAGATAAGTATGGCCACCATCAATAGCCTTCTCGTATGCCCACATCATACAATCAAAGATATCTTCACGTAAATTCCTGCGATCCTTAGCGGGCTGTAATTTCTCGTTCATATAAAAAGCTCTTTTGCACGCATCAATTGAATCAATGTACCGGTGAAGCTCGAACAGCACAACTGCTTCGAGATGCAATGCTTGGACAGTTTTAAAATGCTCTCCAAACAACTCCGTCCTAATTGCCACTGCCTGTTCAGCTGCATCTAGTGCCTTTTTCTCTTTCCTCAGTTCTCTGTATACATTTGCTAAATTGCACATGATAGTTGCTGTAGTGTAAAATCCATCCACACCCAATTTTTTCTCTATTTTCAAGGCTTGCTTGAAGTAATCTTCAGCCTTTTTAAACTTTCCCTTCAACTGATAAACAGTTGCAATATTCTGAAGAATAGTAGGCATTCGAATGCTCTCACCACGTTTATTAAGCTTCAAAATCGTTTTCATTGCCTTGGTGAAATAATCTAAAGCCAGTTCCCGTTGTTTCTTCCTTTCTTCTTCATCAGGAACCGATTCTGATTTCATGTTATGTGATGCACCCAAACCATTGAATGACATAGACATGTCATTATTGCAATGACCCTTACCGTACACCTCTTCTCTAAGTTTAAGACTCTCGTCATATGCTTCAATGGCTCTATCGATATCTTCTTGTTTGCAAGATTTCTCTCCAATCCGATACTCCGCGTTTCCAATTGCAGAATAATACATTGAATAAACAGAACTTACTTCACGACTATCTTCTTTTGACTTATCTACTCGATCTAAGTATGCTTTAGCTTGCATCAAATCTCTGTGCGCCTCGCTTGGATCGACTTCAGCTCTGCAGTATGCGCAATGACTCAGAAATAAAGCAGCAAGAAGTTTGTTACCTGCAAAATAAACAAACATTGTTCAGTGCGAATTCGATAATCAACGATTAAAAGGAAAAATTAACCAGGGTATGTATTTGATGAAGAATGCAAAAAGAACGTACTGGATAGAAGAAAATAAACGATACAATAGTGGACAAAAGTCTTGGAACACTTATAATGCATCTTTCAACCCCCCTCCTTCACAAAACAATGTTGTCTCTAAAAAGGCCACATAAATATCGACAAAATTCCATTTGCATAGTGATATCAACCGTCTGATTGAGAGAATAAGATTGTGTTGGGAGACTTGGGAGTTGAATACAGCCAATTAAAAAAAAGGTTTACGAGTTGATAGCTATTTTTTTATATTTTGCAAGTGTCCCAAGTGTTCCAAGAACGTTTGTCCCCTTTTGTAATATATGTCAAACATACCAGACATGATGGAATTGTTTGCAAGACTTTGATAGAAATCAATTCTCCATTGCTTTTGTAGCATGCTTCCAAGCA
Organism: Sanderia malayensis; assembly: GCA_013076295.1. Taxonomy (NCBI): domain Eukaryota; kingdom Metazoa; phylum Cnidaria; class Scyphozoa; order Semaeostomeae; family Pelagiidae; genus Sanderia; species Sanderia malayensis. The sequence goes on from RQOL01000718.1 coordinate 3,027,930, forward strand.
ATACTGAGGCGACTTGAATATCATAATAGTTCTCGAAAAGAGGAATCCCAAGATTGATATGCTCAGAAAAAACAAATTCAAAGTTTGAGTAATCTTCTCGCCAGAGCAAGTGGGCTTCCTCGTAGTTTTTCTCGATTAAGGAGGACAAATCTTGAAGGTGTGACTTGTACATGTCTAAAAACTTCAACTTTGCAGCTCCATAAAATGAGGAAATGTGTCCATCAATATTTCTGGACTTCAAATATTCTCGAACTCTGGGGTGCATATCGTAACATTTGTCACCCTGCTTAGTGATCTTATCTATTTCAAAAATTATCATTTTGCATTTCATTGCGTTCAGACATACATTGATCTTACCGATATCCATTTTATCTAGTATAGGTGACAAATTTGACGCAGAGAATGGTCGACAGAACAGTGAAGTGCAAACAGAAAATATCTGCAATGTATCACCAAGCGAATCAAAAGTTCTTTTCAAGATGCTTTCAGTGTGTAAACCTGTTTCTTTCTCCTCAGTTAACTTAAGCTTGGAAAGAAGTGCTCTGGCACTTTCTTCATCCTTTTGCACAAATTGCAATACATTATCAAGGGATGTTCCATAGTCTTGAAGGATTCCACCCAAAATCGTCAGATTCAACGGCAGACATCTGCACAGATCTATAGCCTTCAACAACTGTTCTTGACTTGGTACAGACTCTAATGTGAAATTCTCTAATAGTTTTAATGCTAAATCTTGCTCAAGATGTCCAACCTTTTCCTGGTAGATATAAGAGTTTATCTTTCCATTAAAACTTCTATTTCTTGAAGTTACTAGTATCTTAATGTGACCTTTTCCAGCACGTACAATTGTCTCCACAAGGTCAGAAAACGTAAAATCTACATCTTCAGCTTTCAGAAGGTCTCTATCAGTGAAAAATTCATCTGCATTATCTAAGTATAAAATTGTCATTTCTTTTATCTTCTTCAAATGAGAAGAAAATACATCAAGCTCAATGTTTTCAACACTAACAAGTTTACCAAATTGTCTCAAAATTTCAACAGCAACAATTTTAGGATCTTTGATATCTCTTAAGTCAACTTCTTTTGATTTTCCAGAATATCTTTCATTGATAAAGTCTTTAGCAAGCCATGTTTTACCTACACCAGGCTCTCCATACAAAAGTAAGCCATGCCCGTTACGAATTGCTGTTTCTGCTAAATCATGAAGATTTTTTCTTTTGATTAGGATATTTTTTTGCTCTTTTAACTTTTCTATCTGCTTCTTGTTGGATTTTTGGAATTTTTGAACAAGCTTTGATACTTCTAACCTACTGGCAGAACCTGGTGATGTTAAACATTGATCCAAGATCCGTAGATTTGTAAGAGAAATTTGCTTGTCTAACACAAGCTGTTGCAAAATGTCATTCAGATTAGCTTTTTCTGCATACCTATTTCCCAAACCTGACTTTAACCTTTCGACGGCAGATATTTTGTCGTCAGGTTGTAATATTTTGCAAATCTCTGCCATCAAAGGAGGAAGCAAATTTACTGCTGCCATCTTTTATTACTATCAGTTCATTTGCCTTTTAACTTTTCCACATTCCATCACGTCTTACTGCAACTGCACTTCATAAATATTTAAAATGTCTGCAAATTAATACCTATTTGATAAACCTAAAATGTGCAACGATCTCCTAAATCTATGATTATTGAAAAAGAAATATTCAATGAAATGATGAAAACACATTGATATTCAATTCAACTTTGCGCATGCGTACATTGTTACCTCAAAATGACCACAAGATTTGAATTGCAGAAAAATAAAAACAACTTGAATGAAACATGATATACATCAAGTATGATACGTATAATTATACAGAAAACAGTTATGCAGCAAAAATATACGAATTACTAGTTTGCAAATGACATAATAATAAGAGTGGGAGGGATTATTTCAAGGTCTTCCATATTCAAAATGAGCGTACTCATTGATTAAATCACAAAAAGCAATGTAATTAAAGTCATGTTTGCCTCCGATAAGAATGTCAAACTTTTTGTACAGAACTTGAAATTCGCGGGCACTAACGAGAGACCCGAGCTCAAGCTCGCTCAAAACGCGGTGGAACTGCGATCTGGAAACTGAGCCATTATGAACTTTATCATAGTCTTCGAAGAGTGGAAATATCTAAAATTCACAAAAAAATTCACGTTAATATCAACCAAAAACTTTCGCATGATAAATATGGTATTCTTGAACCTGTGTATATCCACGTCATAATATTGTTCAAGCAATAGCAACAACATAACTAAAGAAAGACGACGACTATATAATGATGTATGGAATTGAATTAAACAATGTATGATGTTGACTAACTTGGATTCTTCTAATTCTCACTCTGTCTGCAAGACGATGCAGCACAGTTTCGAGAACGATTTCTGCATTTTCGGCCAGCTTGTTGTTCTCTCCATTTGATTTCGGCTGGAATTGTGTCACGTCGAGCAAAGGGTTTTTTTCAAGACCTGAAAATAAACAACAGAATGCACTTTAGTTCAGCTTATAGCTATTAATACAAGCACAAACGTGTGCTTAACGCCACCAGCTAAACCACTATCGTCTGCATACAGATATGGAGGTGCGCTGCAACTGCAATGTAATCCAAGGTAGTTCAGAATAGTATGCACAAACCTTTGATGGTGAAGGCACTCTCTACATCATCACAAAACCTCGTGTAATCAACATAATCCGGTTGAAATGGAGTCTCGTACCTATACAACACAACAACACAAAAACATGACGTAACAAGATGCTAATGCAACTAAGCGAACATAGATTAGGACATTAAAATATTCAAGTAAATAAAAACGTACCATTTCATAAGCTCGTCAACTTCTGATTTGATCAGACCAAGGTTACAGAGATCAATGGCTCTTGGAAAGACGCTTTTTAACAGTCTGCCAGTCCGCAGTTTATCATAGTCCCTCATGAATTCTTCCACTCTGATTCTCTCCTTGACGACTTTCGTTTTGATCTTATCCATCACCTCTCTGATATCAGTACATTGCCTTGAATCGCTCGCTGCTTTCTTGTTGACCAGAGTGAGTTCTTTCAAGCGCTGCGTGTATTTATCATCAGCTTTCTCGGATGGTTGCAACTCTTCCAAGAATGCAATGTAATTGAAACCCGTATCATCGGAGAATCGTTGTATGAGAACATCAGCTTCTTCTTTGCTTGTGCTCAGACAAAGTGAAGTCAGACATTGGCGGAATTGAGACTTCGTCACGTAGCCTTTGTTGTGTCTGAAATGTAACGAACTTGTTCAAAATTTCTCAAAAACATTGACAAATTTAGATATTTAATTTAATCTCTTCTTTCTCTCTATCGCCTTCAAATTTAAGCACAAAAGAATAAATAAAGACTATTCTTCACAACAAGTTAAATAAAATATAGATACGTAACAAACAGGCAACATACCGATCGAAGTCTTGGAAGCAAGGCTTGGCCAAGACCCTTCTCTTCTGAGCTGTATCTCTCATTCTTGACAATACAGAGTGAAGCAACTCTTTTTTATCCTCATCAACACATTGCCAATCAACAGCGCCGGGTTTGGTCATGAGAAAATTCTCAGGTCTTTGCACAGAATATCTTGGCGTCTTTTCCAATCCTCTTTTTGTGAAGACTATTGAAAATAGATGGTGCGAGGTGAATCTGAGTCTACAACAAGCATGGTTTTAAACAGGGTCGCATCTAAAATGTATGCGATTGAGTAAGCACCCCGGTGTAAGAACCTGTGAATTCTGCATCCTAATCTATTGTTCAAATACAATAGCCTTTTGTTTTCTCTATTGTTTTAGGCAGAAATTTCAATCTGGAAGGCTCCTAATCTACTGGTTCTTTATGCGAGTGCTTATTGTACTAGCTGATCTTCAAGTGTGTAGCAGAGTGTCCCAAGTTATCCACTGGAGCACAAGGTTGTTATTCATAGTTGCAAACAGTCATCCTCTCTCTCACTACAATACAACTTACCAACTTCAACGTCGACCAAAAACTCATTCCAGAGTACATTTCCAGATCGCTTTGGATCGGCATACGATTTGGCCAGAGATTCAAACTGCGATTCAGTCAGATTCACTTGCATTGCACTCAAGCCCATTCTGAATCTGTTTTGACTTATCGAGCCATGTCTCAGTGGATCAAAGTCTTGAAAGAACTCTTCAACCTGGTAAATAAAACACCGCCAGTCAGTGAGACCGCTCATAAACGGTAAATGTCCCCTAACTATCAGACTCCTCCATTCATAAGCGTACAGTACAATAAACACTGGTGTCATTGTAAAACCATACCCGTAATCTGTTGACGAGAACGTGATGTCTAATTCTGCCGATTACTTCGAACAGGTTAACAACTTCTGTCGTAACATCACTTGTCTTTGTTCCATTCAATGATTTCCTACAAAACGAAGACAGATCTCGCGTTATTTGCTGTTCTGACAGTCCAAGTTGCAGATGAGAGTATGGAACCTATTCAGAACTCTAAAATTATCAGGGACAGCTTACTTTTCTTTTCCGTTTGTCTGCATTTTTATCTGGGGCATTGCTGTTCCAACATATTCTAAAAAAGAGAAAAATTGGAATACTGTGCCAATTCATTACTTGAAACAAACCATTACAATTTTGCCCAAGACTTTTATAAATATTGCAAAAATATGCAATGTCCAAGTATGCCAACCAATGCAACCAATCGAATATTGTAGAAAAAAATGAAATCGGTGAAATAAAGCGAAACATACCAGAATCGATGGCTTGGATAAAAGCTGGATAATACACATCACCATTGGAGTCAAATTTCAGAGCAAGCAGCTAAAACAAATAATACCAAATAAATGATTTGCACAAATTCAAACTACAATGTGACGTCATGTATATAGTGGTTGTAGCTGGAAAGCTGTTGATGAAAAATAGGATGAATTACCTCCAGATCAGGCTGTGAAACATTAAGACCGACCATGTGCAACATTCTTCCAAACTGCGTCTTTGTTATGCTTCTAGTGTAGCTCTTTCCCTAGCAAATAGAAAGAATAGGAACATAAGCAATACTGCATCACGAAATCGTCTAGGGTGGGGGGAGGGGTCTTACATAAAACTAAAGATGCCGAGAGAATGAATTTTGTTATTGTCCGCTGCTTACCCTGTCGAAGTCCTTGAAATATGGATAAATCATGAGTCGCTTCTTCTGAACTGTCTCGCGTAGTCTATCGATCAATTCTGTGACACGATGTTCGTCGATCGGTGACAGGGTGTTTGGCACCTAAAATCAAATGATCCATAATTTACACGTGTACACAGTATGTCATTACATGGGCCGAGCCACAATGAGCCCTTCTAAAGACCACTAAATGCCAATACGAAATAATGCCAGAGTCGGATTGTTTAGCTTACGTACCTTGGCCAGTTCGCCCATTTGCGGTCTGTAAACCGTGGCTGTCGGGTTCTTTTCCAAATGTGGAATTGTAAAAGCATTTTCCATCAAATCGCAAAACTCCTTATATCTCACTCTTCCATCCTCTGTTTTGTAGAAATTGACTATCGTATTGATTTCGTCTCTTGTGAGGTTTGCTTGAGTAGCACAGCACAGAGATAAGCCACAAACAAACTGAAATTTCAAGCAAAATATATGCTCATTTGGTTCAAGACATCAAAATGCAAATCTAACAAAAAGGACAATAGATCAACAGCCATAGTAGAAGCCACTAATTTATGATAATTTATGATAATTCTATACCTGATTCTCAGTGATTACACCACTTCGAAGCTTGTCGTGATCCCTGAAAAACTCGGTCGTTCTGATTCCATTCTTATGAACAGCAATGCGAATCTTCTCAAATATATCTTGAATGTCATTCTCTGATTTCTGTTCATATAAAAAACAGGCATTACAATCAAATTCTTGACAAGCTTACTAAAATAGCCACAGTTACACTGTAATATGAATAGTTGAAGTGGTTAGGGAAAAGACAAGATACCTTCTTTCCAATTGAATCGATTTGATCAAAGTCAATGTCTTCTTTCTGGTTGTTTGAGCTCATGAGATTGGCTTGTATGTTGACAATATCTCGATGAAAATGTAAGTAATTGCACATGTTTTGCTTTGTAGGATGTCTGTACTTCCGTGCGAGCAACTTCATCTCACTCTGACTTACGTCAGATAGCCCGGGAAAGCTTCTATAAAACTGCAAAGGCAAGTCGAATATGCTCACACTGATGATTGTAACATGAAGATTGATAATTGAGATTAGTTATTGAGACAACTGATTGATTTGAGAAGCAATTGACTACAGGAATTAATATCTACCTGACTTTCCGTAATCATTCCAATGTTATGCCTATCAAAATCTTCATAAGAGGTCTTCACACTGATGCCATGGTACTCATAAAGAGGGGCTATTTTGCTTAAGATTTCCAAGCATTGAGATTCCGTATCTGGACTCAGGGGTCTTGTTAGCACCTTTGTTCTGCAAAAAGGGAAAATGTTGGCTCGAATTAAAGTCTCAGGGGTCAACACGCTCTCTTGACCACATAAATACTACACTTGAGCAGAAATTTCAGTTTGTTATCTCAAGATGTTTGCTACTTACGAAACAGCCGGTCCAATTAGTTGTTTTGTTGGTGACATGTTCAAGATGGATGGATCAAATCCTATGAAGGAAAGCATTAGAAGTGTAATACTTGTATCATAAAGGAGCAGTCTTGTGCTAAACTTGTAATGAATAATGACGCATTGGTTACCAGCATCAACAATTTCACAGAAATGTCTATAATTAAACATCCCAGGTTGGTTGCTGTTTGATCCATACTTTTCCATGATCAGCTTCTCTTCGTGAGGCTGAAGGAGGATTCCATAATGCTGATCGAGACACCTCTTGAACTGGGTTTCTAAAACAATGCATTCAGCAAACAATTAACGACAAAAAAATCATTGACCTGCTACTACGTGAATAAAATCAACGAAATTATAATAAATTATAGCATTCTAGCTTTAGGAATCCACTAAGATTAACAATACTCACGGGTTATGTATCCACTTCTGAGCCTGTCAAAGTCTTTCAAATATTCGTCTGTTCGGGCACATCTCAAATGAGCTGCGTTTCTGATCTTATCCTCGACATCTTTGACTGACAGAGGATACGCTTGTACGTTCTGCCAAGTAATGAAAAACTAATTTAAAATGTGAACAATCTCTCGCTATGTCATGCTGCCGTTGTCATATAGCTACCATTGAAATGCTGTCAGTCAGCCTATATAGCATTGTGATATGAAGCAAGTTACAACAACATCTAACTAACTTTACATTGGTTTACTTACCCCAGGAGCTACCGAAAGCATTTTAAGCATCAACTGATTCCCAGAAATCTGGCTGTTATTATGTAATCGTTTGGAAAAATGATTTTTGAGCTCCGAGTAATTTCTGGCTGGTTGCTCTCTTTCCAAAACAGTCGACTTGGTAACAACGATGGTTTATGGTTACCAAAGAGACTACGAACTCGAGGCTGGCCTCTTTCACAATAAAAAGACTGGAGGTAAAAGCGCATGTGCAACAACAGTTGTAATGTTTCATCAATAAAGATTATTATTTTTAGCATATCTCAGTCAATAGCAACATTTAACAATAATAGCCATTATCCATGGATAACGCGTGTCAAATTAAAATGATTGTACAACATTTCGCTTTTAAAAGTCGTATAATATATGCTATAAATTTATGAACAATAAACATTACCTAACTAACTCAGAAGATTATGCAATGCCAAATAAAAGGCTACTCATACCACCTAATTTACATCTAAAATTATAATAAACTGAAAAGGCATGTGATATCAAAATCATCATGAAGGTCGAAATAAACAGTAATATTTCATATTAGTTATTAAACGTATTACATACGCTTGTAAAGAAAGAAACAAAAACGTCACATCATCCTCAACTTTTATAATCGAACTTCAAACATTATTCAAACAATAATCAATGTCTTCCTCCTTCTAGGTGCTTGGAACTTGCTCATATATCTTATATCCGTGATTTTGTGAACATTAAAAATCGCCATTTGATGATAAAAAATGTCTTTTGTTGCTGGTCGTTAACATACTATTCTTACTGTTTGAAATCAAAGTTGATTGTTTTAAAATTAGATCAATTTTACCTAGCACATTACCAGCATGCCTCTGTATATTTAGCAAAATAATTTCGTTAGCTATTTGTAGGGTTTCGTTCATATGGCAATATGTTGGGCTTGGTGGGTAGCTTTCGCAACACACCGGCAGTCAATTGGGATATTTTGCGGGTGAATATTTGCAGATTGCCATCAATATTTCTCCAGAAAAATATCAACAATATCAGACAGGAAAATGACATAACTGCTCGCTTCCTAAGAAAAGCAAATCGCGAAGTTATTGATACAATAATGGCCTTGGATGGAAAAATAAAGAGAAGTAAAGACGTGTTGTAATTGAGTTGATAAAAAAGAATATTAACGAAAATAAAGAAAACTGATCATAAACAAAAAATAAAAATATGACAAGTAATGGGATGAGACAAAAGCTATGAATAATACAACGAAATGACAAGGAAAGGGATCGTAGCATTGACTCACCATGTTGATGTAAAGGGAGAGATGATTCTCGCACAAAGAGAGACGATAACAAGAACAATGGCGAACAGTGAAATGACCAAACTCAAAACTTTGGAAAGAAGAAGCTTTGCAGTGCCACTGCCACCAAAATATCCATCAACAGACAACAGAAGTTGTTGTTGATGTTGTTGCTGTAACTCCATTTTGCTTATCTGAATTCATAAAGGGATAAGTCAGTTAGTAGAAGCAACGAGTGGTCAGTAATTGCGTGCGCATGGGTATTTATGGGTATATTTTCTATGTTGATCGTGTCTGCTTACCCTTGTAACGCAAGAATCAAGTGCTTCTTCGATTTCTCCTGCTCTTTCTACCGATCGGTAATCAACGCACTCGATTCGTTCTGACGCTTTATAAAGCTCTTCCTTAACTTCCATGATCTAATAAAAAAATCATAAATCATAAATCATAAATCATAAATCATAAATCATAAATCATAAATCATAAATCATAAATCATAAATCATAAATCATAAATCATAAATCATAAATCATCAAATTACCTCTTGTTGGTGTAGTTCTGTCAAGTCATTGTATTGGTTAAAAAGATCGCGAACTTGTGATTGAAGATCCTGGAATAAAGACAGGAAGAGGCAAGTAATTAACAAACAATCATCGTTAAGTTATCAACAGCATTATAGTCATATATGTTCCAGTTGCAGTTAGTGGAAGATGAGCAATATGAAAAGGAGACTAACCTCGTAGCGGTATCGCTCATCCTCTGCAGTACTGACAACGAAACGAAGATCTTCCTTTGAGAAAAAAAAACAAAATAGGTCAGATAATCATAGGTCTTTGAACCAAGTTATTTCGGCAGGAGTAGAAGAGAAGCCATGTGTATGATAACAAATATATGCCTCTCTTTTATTGTTCGAGGTTTAATCTTGATATCTAACCTTCAGTTTCAACATGGATTGCCTCAGTTCTTCATTCTCTTTTCTCAATGTCATTATTTCATTGTTTTGATTTTGGTACCTATCGAGCTCGCTGCCAATCGATGGATGAGCGTTAGCAATGCCAGATAGACTACTGCGTTGAAAAAGAAATAGCAATCAGTGTACAACTATTTGCTACTGCGAAGGAGTAAAACATGACACTGGATTACCGGGTATCGCAAAAATCAAGATAAATGTATTTGTACATGTCACGTTATGGGCTACAATTAGGCCTAGCCCACTAGATACCAATGTCCATCAGGAAAAGCAGTCATTCTATGAATCACGAGCCTTGTTATTTTATCATATCAAAATCGACAAATTTTTGAAGATAATTTTAATTTGAGCTTACAGAAGCTGGTTCGTTGAGCTTATACTTGAATTATCTTCATCACTTAAAAAAATATAGAAATTCATAAGTTACAGGTGTTTAGGAGAGAAGGCGTAGCTGCTACTAAATCAGCAATGACCCCGCGCAGGAAAAACGCTGACATGTATTGCCAGATAAGCTCAGCTCAGGGGGATTGGCATTGTAGAAAATTGCAAAATAAGAAAGTTCATACCTGCTTCCTAAATATGAATTGTCAACGTCATTGCTATGCAGCGTACCACTGTCTCCACCTTCAAAAACAAAATTGCTTGAAGCATAGTCACCTTGTACTTAATACACTTTACAACACTATTGATACAATTGATTGTAGCGAAAAAAATTCAGAATTTTTTCAAATTAAGCAGAATTCGTACCTGCGTTCCCAGTTGTGCCAAGGTTATCCACACTTTCAGCTCTTTTGTCTTTTTTCATTAATTTGTTCATTGACTCGAGGGGCTTGCTGACGGCGCTGTTTACAGAGAAATAGAAAAATACTATACTATAAGTAAGCAAGTAAGATTATCAATAAAACTTTAGATTCTTTTGAGTATTTTCAATCTCACCCTGAAATACTCGAAGCACCCGCTTTCACTGCGTCGTGCATCCCTCTGATATAAAGACAGACGTAAATTTAGAATCAGAAAATGCTACATAGGAAATTGATTAGTCGTACCAGCGTCCCATCACGAGTGTCTCATAAGTGTCCCATAAGATTGAAATTTTGTCATACTGCACATGCATGATAACATGTGATACGGAGAAAATATGTTTAATTAATATTAACATAACATCTAAACTAACCTTAACATCTCCTTGGCCCTATGCTGACTGACTCCTCTTTCCTCGTAGTCCTACAACAATCACATTCATAACAATATCAAATCACCGATGGATACAAAGATTGGCCTTGCTATAAGGCAAATGCTTCTAGAACGCACAAAATCAAAAAAGGACGTCACATACCCTATACATCTTTTGATACTTGTCAATTTTTCTTTGCAGAAGTTGGATATTCGCATTGGTTTTCTGTTGCTTCTTCTCAAAGTTGACCTTATTCCTGCAGAATATTTGGCAATTATTATCACATACATGTGTACATTAAAAACATTTAAACAAGACGGGATGATGGCTTCAAATTATTAATGGAATTATCAACTCACTTTTGGTCTTGAGTACTTCCGAGAAATTCCCTCACATTGTCTGAAAATAAATCATTCGTGTTATCTACTGCCACTGCCAAGTAATGCATCTTGCAACAAAAATTTTGATGCGGCGGAAATAGGGAGCATTGCCACAACTAGACAACACTGCATCAGCAATTGATAATACATGGGTAGTGTTATAAGAGCGTGTTATTTTGAAAAAAATTGTTTTACCCGCTTTAAAATTTTGCATCTCTAAGAGTTGTTGCTTTGTTTTGTTGATCTTCTGCTTCAACTTCTCCATTTCAAGTGAAGCTCTCTGTGAAACAAAAAAAAGTCATCCTAACGTATTACAGATTTCATCCACTTAATAACTTCCAAAACGTCTAATAAGCTGAGGGATTCCAAGAGAGACCAACCTCGTTATCAGGCGGGCCTCCATCTGGATAATCAGTGCCTCCATCAGCCAAATTGTAGTCATCAACCTGAAACAAAGGGAAGAAACGGCGCAATTTATCAACATGACGACAAAACGAGAAAACAAGACAAACACAGTTGTAGATTTATTCATAAACAACAAGCTGAAATAATAAAATCAAACAAAAACTGTAAAGCAACTGTAGAAAAAAGTATATTAAGGATAAACAGACAATGACTTTAAGATATAAATATAGATGGGGGAAGCATAAACAAAGAAAGAAACAGATAAACTTACGGACTCATCAATACTAATGTTGTCAACAACAACAAATTGGTCAATAGATTCTTCAGTGAAACTTCTTGATCTTCCATTGAGGCCATCGTTTGGTTGAAGAGAAGAACCTTGTTGTTCACTGACAAATGTCTGTCCACCAACCATGTTATCTGTGGTTTTACTTCGCTTTCTATTATCCAACTTCAATCTGGGACCCGGAATAAATGTAATAATTAAACAAAAACGCCAACAAATGCATTGAGCATTTTTTACGATAAAAATATCAAATCAAACATGTTTAGATTTGCGTGGATTCGATTGGAATGGTGTAAAATTGTGTCGCTTCAATGTTCAAACAATATTCAAAGAACCCAGTATACATCAAAACAAACGTGCAGTTTCAACAAGAGGGCTATTATCTATGGTGAGATGACATAGATGACTTATGACGAGGAAACAATACTAAGGTGATGTTGCTCGACGTCATTAAATCATCGCTTTGTTATTGATGAATCAGTCACGACCACCACTCCTAATTTCGATTGAAAGACCCACAAAGTATAGGAAATGCAATTTATTCAACTTCGGTGATAAAGAAACAGATTAACATCAGCTGGAATTTAACCTTTGCGAGGCGCAAATCCCGCCTCATGAAAGAGATGATGTACAGCTTGATGCAAATTGATGTTGAAAAGTCTGCACCTCCTTGTCTCTCTCTCTCTGGTTGCAGAGACAGACAAAATGGTCTATGTATCAGCCATTCACCAGGGGTTACCAAATCAAAACTCGAAATTGACGCAAATATCGCATCCAAAGAGTCTAATCTTACTAAAATAAGATATTCTGATCACTTTGAGACAAATTGCAGCCATTTAGCACAAATGTTGCAAAAGTTAGCTGCAGTAAATACAGCTACATTCGAGATAGACGCTCAAGGTCAACTAACTTTTGAAATATTTGTGTTAAACAGTTCAAAATGGTCGTAAAGTAATCAAAAGGTCCCAATTAGTAACATTAGCATCTTTGTGAGTACTGCCCGTCATGTGTAAATAAACTTTAAAAATTTGACTTTTTACAATAGAGGTGCAATGGTTGATTTCAACATGGTTAGTGGTAGCGAAGCAATATAATTACTTACGATGATCTAAAAGGTCTATCATCCTTTGATTTTCTTTCGATTGCTAATGAACCAGTGCTATGTTGTGGTCTAACAGTTGCATGGGATAATTTCTTGTTCTCTTCACATGAAAGCATACTCTGTAATGAACATAAACAGTGCTTCTCTCAGAAGAAGCTAGATCATCTCCTTCAGTTATTCCAGCGCACAGTTTCCATATGACAGTGCACGTTCATCGTGTATTGGAGGTGAATAAAGAAATACAAACAGAACACATTAGCTGGATAATGTAAAGAAACCTACACCAACCACATCCTGGTTACTTTTGCTGAGTTTCAACGCCAGTTTTTTCTTTAGGCCTAATGAAACATTGAATGGACATGAAAGTGAATATAACACGCAGATTCCTTTGTCAGAAGACCAAACAGGTGATATCCCGTAAACGTAAATGAAATCCCCATGCGACCACATGGCTTAAAATAAACTTACCTACAGGTCGTATTGATATAATGGGGCAGGGAGGTGCGCGAATTGTGTATTGCTTAGTAATACCATAGTTTGATACTGGTGCATTTTACTCTGCATTTACGTTACACGTCAAAAACATGACAAAATAAGGCAACAATTGATGATTATAGACGGTATTGAATAAAGTACATTAATGTATGTATATTAATAGTATTATATGATTTATATGATATCGATTAATTACAAACCTCTTAATGTTAAAATTGGTGATGCGTTTGAAGGTATCTTATCCTGCTTTTGAAGCGACAAACTGTTTAAATTCTCGAGAGACCTTGACTTTAACTGATTTCTCACACCATCTGAAAATAGGAGAGACGAAAACAATTCGCTGTTAAACTTTTCAGATGTCGAAGCACGCGCGAGGCAAAGTTTAATCGTTAAATAATTAATGTGGAGAAGAAGACTAAGTTTACGAATCTACACAAAAGTCCATTGGTAAATCAGGATTTAAGTACATTAGACATTATAAATACCACACTTCAGGAGATATAAGCATGAAACTTGACAAGACAAGGGTATTATAAAGAAGATTATATCAACGCAACATGTGACAGTAATGAATGCAAGATTGTAGCAAGCTGTTCATGGTTTGAGATAATAAATTACAAAAAATGTCTACCTCATTTTAATTGAAAATTGCAATTGTATATTTTTTGACCTGACATGATATGTAAGAATTTGAGTTTTCTATAAACACATTTCATGTCTTTCAACCTGGCCAAAATAGATCTGAATTTGGATTTTGCAAGCACAATGACGTTTTGAAAATTCTGCTGCCATCATACCAGAAATTATTGCAAACGAAACAGCATGCATTGACATTTGGTAAGACGGTTCTATTAAACCGAGCGGACCTTGGGGGTATGCTTTAACCAATACAAAATGAATTAATTAAATTCTATTGTGTAACGATAATGCTTGCTCAATAGAACTCGATGAGAAATCATAATGTTGGTAAAGCTGCCACTGAAAGATTGTCAATAGCACTGAACATAACAAAGACTATTTTTTTAGGACATGCAAGGATCAGAGTAATTGATAATGAAGTCGAATTTATTGTCAAATAAACTGGAATAGAAGGGAAATTGCTGTTTGGCTAACTTGAAGCAATGTTTAAAGCTTTGTTTTAGAATTACATTTAACAATCTTTGCAAGAAAACTCGTGAAAGTATATAAAATACGACATAATAATACTTGGTGTTAATACTCGGGACAAAATTCAGTGAAACCAAAATATTACCTCTGTGGTGTATGTAACACACTGGAGCATCAAACGACGAAATTATAAACTTGAATAAGCCAAGATTTTATGATTTATTGGCTGATGTTGTAATTCTTGTTTTGTCCCTGAAGTTTGGACGTTTCTTAGATTGTTGTTCAAGAATTTATCACGATGTTATTGTTTCAATACAGTGCGTGGCGTCTTGTTTAGTCCTTCATTTTGACATAAAATAGGCTCGGCTTACTACAGAAACCAAGTTATTCCGTTATTTAAATCATTAATAAATAATGAAGCCAAAGGCTGCAAGTGTACACGAGTTAACGAGACCTGCTGCTGATATTAAGATAAATATCAAACTAAGCCAGAAGGAAATAAACTATAACAACACAATTTTTTGTTCTTTGTCAACATCACATCGCGATCGTAAAATTGAACCTCCATTTTTTTTCTCAGAAACTTTTAATTGCCTTTTCCTCGTGAATAGTTTTCCGGTTTTTCTGTGTTTATAACTGCAGTTAATTGTGCGGCAGTGTTAGTAAATATTTTGCTTTGATGATTATTCAAGTCTTCATAAATTGTCAAATAGATTCAATCAGTAAAGTGGGTTTGTTTTGTATTTTCTCAGTTGGCCTACCTGACGCATTGATAATTTCTTACATTAATGTATACAGTAGTAAAACAAAAATATATCAATTAATTAAAATATAGCTCACCTATTTGACTTGGGACTGCAAGTAGTTTTTTATCCATGTTGATTTAAACTTCTGAGTTTCAGCTGCTAATATTTTCCCAACGCAAAGTTCATGGCTGACTCACAACAAGCCAGGTCCGTTGAAAAAATTCTCTTCTTTATTCAACTTTAATACACGAAGCAAGCAACATTGTCTGTTTCAATAACATTTTATTTAAACCCTCCAGAGTCAATGTATACTTTTATGAGCTGTGATTTTCTCTTAAAATTAAGAAAAATAAACAACAGTTTAAAAAAGCAGCAAACGAACAGCTGTAAAACTAATTACCCCCCGTATGGACAAAATAAGATGCCAAGATTACGTAATTGGATAGCACCTTTTACCCCCCGGTAAGAATTAACTTACATTGAAATACAATGAAAGTTCAAGTGAAGAGCGGGGGATAACAGTATTAACAAGAATCGGTGAAAGCAAGCATAAAGACGCTCTATCTCTTATCAACAAAATGGATTGGTGAGATAGGTTAACCGCAATAACAAAAACCAGCTCTTCTGTGGGCAACGATTGAGAATGTTCTTCAAGGAACTGAGAAAAGAAAGAGCAAAAGTGGATTGTTTTGAATTAAAAGCTTAACACTTGTGTCCAACTTGTCGCTAATTTGGCATTGAAAAACCCAAATAATTGTTACGTAATGTCTTTTTCCAATGAAAATTAATGAGATTCTGAAAATTGAAATTTAAAAACTTAACCAGAGGTGTGAGCAAAAAGAAAAACATCAAATGCTTTAAAGCAAAAATAAATATTTTCACAAAATTCATATTTAGAAAATACGTGATAACTGAATAATTTTCTGATGAAAAAGATTTCAATATTCCCCTTGTAGAGTATTAATTATTCCTATATGAAAATTCTTTTACCAAAAATGACAATAATAATGATTAATGCTTGATATAAAATAAACACCTTGCAAATATGTGAATGCATTTTATGCAATGGTAAAGTCATAACATAATTATAATTGGTCCTCTTTGTAAACAAAGAACTTGATGAAATAAATTGCTACAGCAATGGAAGTTGTCCAGTGATCTGATTGACATCTGACACTGCTCCAAAGATGCACAATGCTGTCACAGAAGCCGCTGCAACCTAAAAGCACAGAAATATGAACAATTGATGTATACACAACCATTTTTAATTGTACATAGAACTTACACTCCAGAATGCATCATTCGCCAGTGATGCTTTCTTTGTGAAATTAGTTACTCTTTGTCATATTAGTTATTAGTTATTCCTTATTAAATTAGTTATTAGTTAAGGTGTGTCATACCTGAGTTTTACCAGCATCAATTACAAGATCACATGGAATCTTCTGCTCCCTTGCTTGAATTTCTATTTCCATCAACTGAGCAGTATTGGTGCCTTTCAGAACAATTTTTGTTGACCTAGGTTATAAAAAACAAGCAGTTTGCAACAACCTTCCACATCAGTCAACATTATTCTCTGCATCAAACCACCAAACATCACCTACCCTGTTTCTTCCCACTCAGAGAAGAGTTTTTTACTTGCAGCTGTTCCATCTTGAAGAAGCCTCTTTTGCAGTGATAGCCCGGCATGAGCAACTTGTGCAGCTATCTTACCAACGCCCATTTTCAGTTCGCTATTGACAACAAATACCATTTTGATCTGCGACGTGGTCGATGACGAAGAGGTTGTTTGAACATCTGGAGACTGCAAAATGACCTGTCAGATAAAAATATTTAGCATTTGTCATCTTCCATATAATAAATAATACGGCATTGAATAATATCAAAGTGATTGCATTACTCGGGACGTTGGAAAAGCAAGTAGACAGTATATAACTAGCGCAGGAAAGGTTTAATAAACGACAACTCTGACCTCAAATGGAGAATGCACATCCTCTGTATTGAGATTATCAAAAACCCACGAAGCAGCCGCATCAACTGAGCCATTGCCAGTGTAATAAAGACCCTAGAATAAATAACACGTTTCATAGACAATTTTTAATAGTTTTGTTCCAATTTACAATGCGTGGGTTTCGGGAAATATGCCCTGCCCACAAAACTGTCTTGCCACGTGGCCTATGTATACTTTGCTACAAAATAATGCTACTTGCCCGGTATAAAAACTTACTCTTTTAGCAGCATTCATAGATATTCCCATTTCCAGAAGAGGCATTAGTAAATCTTGATTTGGAAGCCATTCTTGACCCTCCAAACGCGTCGCGGCAGCAAGAGTTTCATCAGCCATTCCTGCTTTCTGGTCAACGAAGAGGAAAATTTGTATCTTCCATCAGACAGACCGAAACTAAATTCAAAGGCGCATGCCTCGCTTGCATGCCTAATGAGATCCGTTTTGCATATCATTAATTAATGCTCCTTCGCAAGGACTAAATTTCAAAATAAATGCATACAGTTCTTTTTCATTGCATTATTTTTATACCAGTGCTCGCATATAAGCTCAAAGAAATGGCATTATTAAACAAAAATTAACATACGATAAAGAGTGTATTTCAAGTCAGTGCATGCAATAAATAAACATACAGTGCAGGGCATCGGCATGTAAAGTATAAAATAATACATACAATGCCAGGCAAGTAAAATAATTAAGAAGTGCTTTGATGAGTCAAATTCGTAACACTTTAAAACTCTGTAATCTTCAGATGAAGAAAGTGTGATTACATTCCTCTTGGTCTTTGGTTTTCTACCACCATATCTCATACTGCCAGTTCCCAGAAACCTTTTTCATCACACCTTGTTTTGTTGCAGCCCAAATTTGATTGGACGACGATGGAAGTACCCAACGGACATCGAGGTTTTTTGGCAATGACGTTACCCCTGCATAAGATGTCTTCGCTTGGCGAACATGAGGCCGGTTTGCAATCGAGGTCCAGACGTCATCCTCGACAAAAGCAAAGGTATGGAGATTCTCTGACTGGATGTAGCCATTGCCATTGCCATCCAATCCAAATAGTGTATTCTTAACCGTATCAATGCCTACAACTGACGCAATAAATGGCATGCCATACCAAGAGATGTCATCTTTCTTTTGAAAGAAACAAACTGGGCGATTTCTATTCAGGGACTTGGTATTTACTTTGCAAAAATACATGACATTGTTAACATCATCAAAAAGAATACTGAATTCTGGCACTTTTATTCTTTGAGAAGTGGTATTTCTTATTCTATTGGAAGTGGTCCACTTGTACTCGAGAACTTTGTTGAGTTCTGTGATGAAAGTTCCATTAAATTTCTCCAAGTTGTTTTGATAGGAAAAGTCAGTCAAAATAGCTCCTTCAAACGTGACCCCCTTCGCAAGTTGATTGGGCGAATTAACTGTGAAATTAAACTGAATAAAATGATTATTAAGGAGCCAAAGAACATCTGTTTCAAAGTGGATAAATCCGGGAATTGTTGTATTCCTTGTTGGATTGATTGTAAAAGGATCGTTAAAGGCAGTTTTAAATGAAACCAGAAGGAGTGACATTGTGTCATAGTAAATGAACAGGTGGAGTTTGTAAGCATTCGAATGGCTTAAATCTTTCCAGTGGCTGATTGAAATATTGAAACTCAACGTGTCACCATGATTGTATAGTTGTTTGGTGGAATTTTGAATCTCGTAAGCCAAAACACTCGAATCACTTGCATTTCTCTTCACTGTAACAGGATGACAAACAATAAAAGTGTCATCTTTTGTTTCGTACGTGTAGATGTTCCACGATTTCATTCCGGATTTTCTTTGTACGTCCAAGATCTGGGGGAAAACATTCATTTGATATCAAGCTTTATGAAATCTATAGTACACTGTCAATCAATAATGCTTCCGGGCTAAACTTATATTTCCTGACTTAATTATATATTTCCTGCACAACTTCGATGTTATTATAATTGGGCTCAACATTATAACAAATGATTATCGAAATGGGGCTTATTCGAGAGGGAAGGGCTTCCACAAGGGGGGCTTATCCAAGAGGGAGGCCTTGCTCGAGGATTCGAACACCTTGAAAAGCTCTACAATGATTCTTATATCAACGATCAATGAATGTATTTGATAATTTACCTTTTTCTTAACTGATATATTCCAATAGTAATAGCCAGCATGTTGATGGTTGTATTCAACGAATAACGACTTGTTTGTTTTCATTGCATTGTCCTTTATGTTGTTTACTTTTGATGCTTGCTTTAGAATAGCTCCAACGCTATTTATTGCCGTCTCGCTCAAATTGTAGATATGATGCTGATTGGTATCATTTGCAAGACTGGCATTGCTTGCAGCTGTAGAAATCCCAATTGTAATCTTCTCTGGTGTCAATGGAGGGATGCCAGCAAATGAAAAGCTGTCTGTATTCGATGCAGATGTGTATTCAACACCGGTCAAATCGAGTCTTGAATGCTGGAAGATTGGTCCCTTGGGAGCGCAGCCAAACAACTCCATCCTCACACAATGCATTGCTTTACTACCTGGTAATCTGGCCAAAGGAGATAGTCTAACATGCCTTGCTATTACTCTTATTGAAAACCAATTCACGTTTGTATCCCCACTTTTTGATCTTTTTAAGCCCTCGAAGACCTTTTCCTTGTTCGATTCATCAACATAGACCTTCCAATTAGTGGCATCTAAGCTGTAGGAAATATTGTACTTTGACAATCCGTACATCCCGTCCAGGGGACGTGCCTGAATTGCCAATCCAGAAATCAGTTTCTTGGCTCCAAGGTCGACTTGAATAAAATGCCATAGAGGGGCATGGCTGGCAGAGCACCAAACGCCCGTGCTTTTGTAGAGTCGTGCATTCTTGGTTGCAAAGTCTTTTCCAGAAACAGAATAAAACGAAGATCCTGTTAATCTGGAATCCGGTAACTTGTTTGTCCTGATACCCATTTCATTGGAGCAATCGTTGATGCCTTTGAGATCATGAAAGACATTTATCTTGACTTCAATCTTCGACTTTCCAACGCAATTTGCAGGGCTGAATGACTTTTCCCATACTTTGCGATTTGGACCAGTGAAACTGACTGACGCCATCGAGCACTTGGCTTTACTTGGCGTCAGTGTTGCAAATGTAGCAGAAATTCCATGCCTTTGCAAAGCCTGCGCTAAGGAACCATCCAGTACGACTTGATGTTGTACAGCCATACAAACAATCTTTCCAGGCGGTAAACTATTAAGAAGTTCTGTGAGTTTCAAACGTTCGCTGCTAAGGTCATACCTCACATGGCCAGAAATACGTTCGACTATGCCACTTCGGTAATCAAGAATCGCAATATTCATTCCGTCTACTTGCTTACTATGTTGATAACCGTTAATAAAAATGTTTCCTCTAGGAGAAGCACTGTCGTCGCCGGATTCAGACACTATGGTCACTTGGAGAATATCTCCAAAGAAAAAAATATTAGCATTAATTAAATGTAAAACTAATCAAATGTGATTTATTGTGCTGTATGGGCGAAATTAGCACCCCCCCCCCACATTGAACCTCCTCTATAGCCCCTTGGCCTCAAATGACCAAGATACACACGACTTTGATAGCTTTCAAGATCATAACTCACCTCTGTCGTCGTAGAAATAAAACTTGATTTTATTTTCTTCATAACAAGATGGATAAAAGTGAAGCTTTGTACCAGACAGAGGATTGGCCGATCCCCCTAGAGGATGCACGCAATGCGTCCGTGTTGGGGTGACGGGATGGCTGAGACGATGTTCAGTGTCCAACTCAAGAAGACTTTTGTCAGTCGGGCAATTCGACGAAAGTGTGAAAAAACCTTCGCTTGGAATCACGCATTTTCCTGTTGCAAAGTGTCGCAAATGTTTACTGTTTCGGTAGAAGAAGCGATCACATACGTGCGTGTTATGAAGCTGAAAAGTTTTAGAAGCGGCATCGTATTTCCAACAGAATGTATTGAAGTGACGAATGACGAAAAGAACTTGAGGAACGAGCCAAAATTTAGCCGAGTTGGTTAAACAGCTTGAAGAGAATGTAATTCTTGTACCAGATATTCGCGCATCGCCTGCTGGATTAATGCAATGGCCAGATATGAGATGCATAATGGCATGTGTTGATGCCATGTGCTGGAAGAGTGTGTCGGTGCCGTTGCAATTGCTTGTTAAAGACAAAAAATGCGTCACTTGATTGAATGTCAAGCATTTGCCTGTTGGAACATGAAACAATCTTGCGCCATTCTTCCATTTCAAATGGTCACGGCATGTCGATTTGAATAAAAGAGCTGTGCCGTCCCATTCCAGACACTTACCATGATAATGACGGATATGGAATGTGTCCTCCGTGGTGCTGCTTACACCAAAACATGTCCCAACTAAGAGACAAAAAAATAGCGCTAGAATCATTTTCGCCGTGTGGTACATCGTAGTCCTATCTCCACCAACAACTGCTGGAAATTACAAAGAATTGATAAATATATTCACACTGATTTGCAATTATGCAAATTCTATGTCGTAAGATAAAATATGATTATCGGATATAATAGAAGAAAGTCTGACATTATTTGTCGACCACCAGTCAAATACCAAAACAAAATTCCATGTTGTATTAAATGTTTATGGCTTCGTTCTTGTCAATCTAGAAATCTATTGGACAAGGCCTGAATTCTGAACCATGAAACAAAAACGTTATCTTCCAGTCTTCACAAGATCAGCTGCATTCCAAGCGGATTGAGGTAAAATTACCTTGCATTATTGATCAAAATATTTTGAAGATTTAAAACAAGAACATTTTAAAAGTTCTGCAAAACAACCAGTAAATTCACTTTCGGATGTGAGGATTTAAATCTGATTGGCTTGTGTAGCCAGAGCTTTAACATTTTCCGTCCCACTCCCAACGGGCTGATCAAAATGAACAAAGACCGATTGTTATAACCAATCAAATAATTCATGTCTACCTCGTTTGCAAACCGACCTCGCACGCGAAAACATGATCTTCTGAGAGTGACGTCATCGCAAAATGTTGCCGATGTTGCATGGATACTTCGTTCATTACCCAATCAAACATTTGCTGCAACAAATCAAGGTTAAATGAAGAAAGTACCAGGTTGTTCAATGCAAAAATCATTTAAACGTTTCATGCTTAAAAATCTCTCTCTTCGTACATATTTAACAAAATATTATATAAAAAATCTTATAAACTCTTAGAAACATATCACAAAAATATATTATAATGCCAAAATGCCAACAATAGTTGAGAAAATTCCTGAGACACTTTTACAAGCTTTGTACGTATCCTTCACCGCCTGCTCCCCTAAACAATGTTGTTTTTAAAACAGTCTTATACAACATCGACAAAATTCCTTTTGCACGATGATCACAGAGGTCCGAATGAAAGAGCAACCATGTTTTAGGGGATGGGAGTGACAAAGCTTGGATATGATGCTGCAAGAAAGGAGAATATGACAGTTTACCTTTTAAGTTATCTTGGACGCTTATCCAATCATGATACAGAGATCTTATCACGTGACCAGAGATACTGAAATATGATTGGATAGTGCTGAAATTTAAACAAACGATATAATGAATTAAATATGAAAATTTATTATTGGTTTTTTAAAATGTTCGTTTTAAAGACATATTTGGCAATTTACAGTTATTCAAATTGTTCATATTGAAAATCTCCGTAAGCAATGCTGTAATGGACGATATACGAAGGAAGGATGTGATGAGAGTTGAAGATGACAACTTCTTTACCATCTGGAGACATGTGTGAATCATGACCCTGACGCAGTGAGTCCCCTTGGATTATATACTTGCATCTAAAGACTTTGCCAGGAAGAACTTGACATAATAGCAACTTGCTTGAATCTCGAATGTAGTTCATAGAATATTTCGGATACTCACTGAAATATACGCCTTTGCCATACCAACCTAATAATACAGATATTTGCAGTCACTAACAAACAAAATATAACAGGAATTGCAATGGTCTTCAAAATAAACATTGTAGCAATTGCCACAGATGATTCTAATGAATGCAAATACACATTTAAAACACAATACACATCATGATAACAATAAGCTTACCAGGATCAGTAGCATGTTGGAAACCTGGTTCTCCAGGCACTCGAAAGCCAGATTCACAAATAGATTCAATGTTCTTCTCATTTGTTCCATGGAATCCAAGAACTGGCAGTGACGCATCAACACCTCGAATATCCCTCAGCTTTGCTCTTGCCTTCTTAAATTGGTTTATCAAACAGGGCTGAACAACGTATTCTACTTTTGTCACCTTGTATGCGCTACCTGCTGGCAAGAGTCTATAGAACTGTGACTCTACAAAAAAGACATATCCATTGTCCACATAAATTGACCCAGTCAGTCAGACACAATTATTAAGCAAGCCACCCCAACTCCAAATAAGCTCCCACCTAATAATTGATTTCACAAATAAGCCCCTATGAACTCAACTATACTACTTCATAGTACATTGAAAGTGTCTGAGAATAGTCAAAAGTCATAATACCTGCAAGACGAAAATGAATCTGTGCTGCAGAATCTTCTTGATAATTCCTCTCAGGATAAAGTGGAAAATAAACTAAGCTATTTTCCTTCATAGCATTAGCCTCACCATCAACCATTAGTGAATTTTTATCCAGTTTGGCTCTCAGTGTTTCCAGCTGCTCAGTTTTATCTTTGAGTACTTCTTCTGTGTCACTGAGCTTCTTCATTAAATTCTGCTTGATTTCAAATGCTCTTCTAATCAGGTCCTTTCTCTGATCCTCAGAAAGTGCTGAGTATGATCGGAGTATACTTGGTCCTCTGCTCAATATTGTATCCTTTCTCATGATGCTGAAATGCAAGCATGCAACATGCATTTATTACAATGCTTGTGCCTTAAACCTATGAAATCAAATTATCTTATGAGCCATCTCCTGGATTCCCAGATCTCCATCAGCTTGATGGGCTATGGAATTTATTGATTGATAAGATTTAGACTTCATCAAATTACATTTAATTTGCTATATCATCCACTTCTATCAATAATTAATTATTAATGCTTTTATGGATTGAATAAATAATTAAAAAGCACACCTATCAAGTCCTGTCGTTCTTTTTTCAATCATGACTTCGCTTTTTTCGTCGTTGTTATTAGCACTTGGGGAATAATTAGCAGCATCCTCATTATTTTGTTGGGTATATGTTGTAGTAGTGACTTCTTTAGAAGAATTAGGAATTATAATCCTATCGGTTATATCTTTTTCTTTTAACTCATATCTTTTTACTAAAGGAGTCACTTCGCTGCTGTTTTCAGACTTGGTTGGATGGTAAAATAATGCAAAATGTAGAAGATTTCTATCGAAGCAATTCGCACCATTTTTGCATGGTGGAAGGTTGGCCTCGTCTGGACCTAATTTTCGTTGTTTATGCTTGTATTTCCTGAGATGATTTGAATCGCGTCTGAAGCAGAATGATCCATAAAAACACATTTCTCTATCATCGTTGTCGTCATCTTCCTCTTCTTTTAGTTTTTGCCGTTTTCTTGGAATAACTTCTTGTTTAGCAAAAGCCATTTTGAGTCCATAGCGGAGAATCTTTGACGCATTTATATCCAGGGTCTGTCTGGTGTGAAAATCAGGGTTAGGGATCGGGTCACAGGGTTAGGGCAGGTGGGTGTGCATGCGCAGTAGCATATATAGGCTACTGCGCAGGATGATCTGTGACGTATAGATAGGCACAGCGTATGGTGTGAGGATTAGGGTTGGGGTTAGGGTTAGGGTTAGGGTTAGGGTTAGGGTTAGTGTGGCCTAAAGGTGGTGTGCATGCGCAGTAGCATGTATGGGCCACTGCGCAGGAGAATCTGTGACATATAGATATGCACAGTGTATGGTGTGAGGATTAGGGTTGGGGTTAGGGTAGGGGTTAGGGTTAGGGTTAGGGTTGGGGTTAGGGTTAGCGTTAGGGTTAGTGTGGCCTAAAGGTGGTGTGCATGCGCAGTAGCATGTATAGGCCACTGCGCAGGATGATCTGTGACGTATAGATATGCACAGTGTATGGTGTGAGGCTTAGGGTTGGGGTTAGGGGTTAGGGTCAGGGTTAGTGTGGCCTAAAGGTGGTGTGCATGCGCAGTAGCATATATAGGCCACTGCGCAGGAGAATCTGTCACGTATGGATAGGCACAGCGTATGGTGTGAGGATTAGGGTTGGGGTTAGGGTTAGGGTTAGGGTTTGGGTTAGGATCAGGGTTAGGGTTAGTGCGGCCTAAAGGTGGGTGTGCATGCGCAGTGGCATAAATAGGCTACTGCGCAGGAGAATTTATAAAGTACGGAACGGAATACGGGGTGAAAGGGAACGATACGGGATTACTAAAATTACTAAAAAACGAACTGAAAATAAAAAGTCGGATATATTTTTGTTTGAAAAGATAACTATAAGATAAATATAACTAAAAACAATATAAAATGCAATTCGAACTATATAATTTGGCTTTTATAATTTTGTCCATTATGGCGAGGGATACACCTGCCACCATTCTGTAAAAAAAATATATTTGCCCCATCATATTCCTTTTCTCATATTTTCTTGCGTTCCGTACTTTAGTAGGAGCGAGCCCAGGTGGTGGCTGCTATTCATAAATTGTTATCAAAACAACCAAGATGCCGTACGTGAAATGTTTCTAATATTGCTGTAATACATAATTTTGCAAATTTATCATCTGTTGAATGTTATTCTCGTGGTTTCGATGCTCGACATCACAACATTATGATGGAGGAAAGCTGCAAGTCAACAACTGACTTAGGCCATCAACAGCAGGTTAACGTTGGAAACATGAATTCAACGATGTTGCCAAGGCCCTGCAGTATGCCGAACTTTGATAAGAAACTTGAATGCACGGAGAGAAAATTAATGCAGACACTGCCAGTCAAATCATGTTCAAGGAGAAGCCTGGTGAGATAGATTAATTTGGATCGACTCAATCTGTTATCTAAGTATATTGTTTTGTTTTTATACTCCATTCGGTGAAGGTCAACAAAAAATAATTAACGTTACCTGTGGTGTAATAAACACCATGTTATAATATTAATGGGCTGCGATAAAAGATAGAATGGTATTTTTATTGTTGATTGTGTTATTGAAAACATGTTTGACAGCTGACTGTTTAATTTGCAGAATTTTAAGCCCTGGAAATCCATGACAGCTTCGTGTGGTTCGTTTATGACATCACCGACTTTTGGGACACCATCATATCCTGCATACCTCGATACAATACGTGCCAAAAGTGCCTGTCTCAGCACTGCAAACGTTGCCAGCCATCCTGATGAAGTAAATAACAACAAATTGTACCCTGCAAAATATAATTATGATGATGATGATGATGATGATTGTTCATCGGATGATGTTGCTGCAGATAAGTTTGCATTTGACAGTAAGTACAATTTGAGAATAAAATTAACACCACTTGAATCAATCTAGACATTCAAGGAACTACTGCTACATTTGGTAAAGCGAGAATAATTTTACTTTGCACAATTTAAATTAATATCTACTATTGAATAAAAAATCCATTATAATAAGTGGATTTCTTAATTGAAATCCCAATGTAGCTTTATCAGTAAGAGTAATGTCAAACAATTCCCATACTAATAGCTATTACTGCAGCAATATTGGTAATATTTAATTGTGTTGAGGCAATGCCAAACTAAAGAAAGGATTGATTATATTGATTTTTTTCAGAAAATTTAGCAGAGTCACAACACAGTTTTAGCTATTCAGCCAGCTTTTCAAGAGGGACATTTACCAACAACCCTGCTCCAGGCCTCAGCTCATCATTAAATGCTTCTTGGCAATTTTTCAATTTCATCGGTGGTGCAGATAGTGCTGTTGTTCTTCCAACGACCACAAGAAATCCAGTGAGTGTTGCATTCAGGCATTCATGGCAGTGTTCTGTTTAGCTACTCTCTTGTTAATTGCAGTGAAATCTCGATAATTTGAACCCACAATAACACAAACCTTTATAGCTTGAACCAATTTGTATTCTCTTTGAAGGGTAGTAGTTTTTAACCCTTGATAACTTGAATTATTTTCATCGGCCCCAGGGGCTTCAACTATTTGAATTTTACTGCAGTTTCAACTCTAAGGAGGCTGATCATCAAGGTTTTGTTTTTTAGAACAAGGCACTCTTGACCATTGATGCAAGGACGTCAAAGATCCTTGTTGCAAATGAAACGGCATGCAAACTATTTGGTTATCAAAGTGAAGACTTGACAGGAATGAATTTGTCAACATTGTTTGCCATTAAAGACAGTATTAAACACAATGCTCTTTTAGAGCAGCACATTGACACTGAGGGCAACATTGTTATGGTATCAGGAAAAGTTGTAAGTCCCAAGATAACGAACTACGAGCTTTAACGTTTAATCTATGTACAGTCAAAATTGCGTACCTAGCTTAATAAGGTCCAGTAATTCAAATTCTATCTGGTTTAAATGAAACTAAGAATCAATCTTTGTAAAACAAACATCTATAATGTTGACCGTTCTTAATTGGAACATTTTCATGCTTGCCCAAGGTGTTTGAATGAAGCAGAGTTGGCTGTATGCCTCTGCTTTTTGGCCACTCCTCATTTGATCCATATTCACATGTTGCTAACGTCTTTGGACCATATTGCATGGTCTTGTTTTGTGCCATGCTCACATTAATCTGATGCCATGTTCTTGCAGATTGAAGCAGTTGATTCATCTGGTAATGTGATTGCTGTCTCTCTATGGATGAAACGATTCCAATCAGATGACGATCAGAGGTGCATTGTCATAATAGAACCCATACAAAGATCAGTAGCAAGCATTCTATTCAACGCTGAAGTATGTGATTATTTAACATGCAACACAATATGTTTTTGCATCTGCATTTCTGACATTTCTGCCTCTGAACAGTTCAACTGCAGTTGTTATTCAATCAAGCCTGTACTAAAGACATTATATAGCGGCAGAGGGTTTCGTAAGCTACAGCCAACCTGGAAACATTTGTTATTAGGGTTATTGTATAAACTAGGCAAACCGCTTGAAAGAATCAGTACATTAAGAACTTACAGGCTGCTCTAGACCCATCAAAGCTTCTATTTTTCCTCGAAACAATAGAAAAACAATAGCCCATTGTTTTTAACAATATGGTGGATGCAAAGTTTACAGGTTCTTAGCCATGTGCGGGTTTTTACTGCATTGCCCAGCGATGCGTGATAATGTGTTATTGGTACTGAGAACGCTTTGACTTTCTATTACAGGGTACTATAGTGGATTGCGATAGCCAATTTGCATATCTCCATGGCTACACGAGTCCAGAAGAAGTTGTGGGGTTATTGATTCAGAATTTGATTCCAGCAATTATGCTGCCGATACCAGGACACGAGATAAAAAAGGTATTCATTTAGATTTATTTTTGTTGTACCTTTGGAAAAGCTACCCCTGTTGGAGTTCGCTGACCATGTATCAGTGATACGCAGTCGTCTTTTCTACCTTTTGATATGTTTTAGAGTTAAGAATGAGAGAGAATATCTCTTTGTTTCTCAGAAAAGGGAAGCATGCATATTAGCTACAGCAGCTTGCGTTTCCATCCAGTTTTCAAGCGACAATTTTCTCTAATCTGATTCATCCTTTTTCTTAACAAGAACGCTCTTTTTAAGCGTTTATAGTCTTCTCCACTCGGCATGCCCAATGGAACAATAGCGCGAAACATTAGGAATATTGTGGCAGATTAATGCTAAGAAGGACCCGATCAAGTACTATCCGATTCAGATAAGAAAGCCTTAAAATGAATCCCCTACCTCTTACACGGGTTTTTTTGTTATTGTAAACAGAAGAGGATTAATTTAAACCTCGTCCACTGGTATAGTAACAACTAGCTGCTCGTCTCTTTGTATGCTTCGCTATGCTATGCTACGTGTTGGTGTGAACGCGTTCTGTCGTGGTTCTTTTGCGAAGTTATGCGTTGGTTTTTTATTGCTTGCAGCACGTGAAGAAACAGCGTGCAACGGGCAAGGCGCGTAACAACTCACGTTTCCCAGTCAGCATCAAAATCTCTGAATACGACAAGGAATCCCACGAGCTGTACCTAAGAAGAGGGCACACAGACGAGATCCAATTCAGCAAGTTTCTCTACAAAGGAATCCTATGGGTGTTTTCGAATATCAGTGGTCTGGTCAGTGTTTTACCCGATGGACAGATTCACAGCTGTAATAGCAATTTCTCATTGATGCTGTTTGGATGTTCAGAGGAGGAACTCGTTGGAAAGGTAAAGCAGTATTACTGCCACCAATTAGCTATCATTTATTTTATTATTGCCTTATTCTTCAATCAATTTAATTACGTTGTTTTATATTGCAGAACGTTACAAGTCTCATACCAGCATTTTACGATCAAATGGATTTAGCTGAAGATAGAAGTTTTAGAATCCCTTCATTCAGCGAAGACGAGGTTCAGCTTGATCCAAATCGAGGCCAGACTTCATCTGGCAAATTCACATTTGAAAGTTCCAGTCAATCGGACTTCGACTCCGGTAAGAAGGCTTCAAATCTAATTCAAGCAAGCAATCTATCACCTTGTTGGCAGTATTATCTCTCTCAAGACCCATCCGGGCAAAGAAATAACATCTAACACATGTTTATGATATGTTTTTCTATTTTAGACGTTGATTTATATTGTTGTGAAGCTAAGCAACAAGTTGCCTCTGCTATTGAGATTGAATGTGATCTTGATTCAAGTGCAAATTCAACAGCCACGCTCGGCAGCTCAATTCCAAACAGTAAGATAACGTCTATTATTACGATTGTCCATTGCTATTACACTTATTATCGTCTTAGTGTTTCGGTATGTTATTTATAATGCGACTGATTTTCTCTTAGCTTCTGATCTAGGTAATAATGCGAAGGTGTTTGTGAAAACAAGTTCTCCAATAAAGGACGATTTATTCCAATCATCGTGTCAGAAAGAAGCTGCATTGGTCCCTGGAGGGTGTTCAGGGATGAAGTCGAATGCATCTTCTGGATTTTGCGACATGGAACGTCTCACATCACCTATCAAGCTGCCACAATTTTCATCGCATCTTGACGTCGATTCAAGCGATTCTTTGGCCGAACATAGTCGGCAAGGCTCGGACTCTTCGTATGTTTCAGTGACAACTTTAAAAAGCGATTCTTCAGGTTGCACAGAGGTGGCGGATAAGAATGGTGATACAACGAGTTCTTGCGTCAAAGGATTCACCGAGGGTTCGTCGAAGATGCCGAGTAACGAGGGATTCTCGTCGTGCGCCGAATGTGACGAGGCTGATGGCGAGAAGTCGCCGATAATCAAAGGCGAGAATGTTGATTTGGTCGGTGGAAAATACGACAGAAAGAAACTAGAAATGGTATCGAGTGTAAGTGATGATGAAAAATTGGAAGAAAATGAAGATTTGTCCGTGGTGAAGTCAAGTGGAAGTTGTCAGGCTGTGGATGGAGGATGCGAAGAGAGGCGAGTGTTTAACGATTTAAATGATAAATTTGAAGTGGTTCTCGAAATGGACAAAACTAAAGCGAAACCTGACAAAGAGGAGAGAGTTGAAGGGGTCACTGAAGACGTTTCGGAGAAATACGGGGGCTCGCACGGAAATGAACTTCATCTCTCGAGGGACAACATGCAAGGTAACGTTGAGGAAAAACAGGAGACGGCAGGCAATGATGCAGTAGGCAACAGTAGCCAACAACATGACAAGGGTTCATTGCACGAGCACCAACGAGGCAATGCATTCGTGGCTGGAGATGGCTCAGTGGTTGTTGATGATGGAAACGAGGCTGTGTCGGAATCTTTATCGCCTTGCAAACGAGTTAATGGTCATGGTGCTCGTCACGATGATTGCGATATAGTGGATTCTGCGGAGGAGGGGAAGAACAATGATAGCAGTATAAAGCAACAAGATCAATTCACGTCGACACCTAAGCTTGATAGAGGCGAAAGTCAGCATAAAAAGATATACGAAGGCAGTTTTTATGGCCAAGCAAAACACAAGGATGAATCACTCCTACCAATTGTGTTTCAGGTAATGCGTTGCTTTTTCTTTCTGCTTCTAATACGACCGTTTTTGGTTAAGCCACTGCATGTAAATCAAACCTGTTGTTAGGCTTATTTGTGACATGATTACGCTGTAACAACAAAAGTCTATCATTGTAGACTATTCCATTTGCTATATACCAGTGCCAACCATGTTGAATAGCCTGTGATTGAATCTTTTGAGTTATTAGTTGCAAAATGTCTTTTTCTGCAACTTGATTCTCATCAGTGACGTCATCTCTTTTGTCAGCCTCTTTTACACTGCTCTTTCTGTTTAAAGGTCAAGCAAATAGCATTGAATCGAGGCAAAGAGCTGTTTTGTGTATGGATATCGCGTGATGCCGAAGACCAAGATGAAAATTATCGGATTGCGTCTCAGATGATGTTGACTGGAAGCTTTAACAGCACACTTAATACATCTCTTGGCAATTTTGCAGATGTAAGTTTCCAGATGTGTATTTCATAAGCAAACATTCCTTGCTTATTGCTATAGTTCATGCAAGCAGGCTTAACCAATATCAACTGCAGTCGTTTCTCAGTAACTGCAGGCATATTTCATTGCATGCTGCTGCCACCTTGTGCCACCATCTTCCATCAACGTTGATCATACAAGGGTCACATTTCTCGTTTTTCGTCGCAGGTGATGAAGAGCCATAATGATCTGAGCATATCGTACAATGAAGACAGTGTTACATTCAAGGGCAAATACGATGAAAAATATATGACACTGAAGTCGATTGGTAAAGGAGCATTTGGGTTTGTTAAACTTGCACAAAGGCGATCAGATTCACTTGAGGTTGGTAACACTTAGTTTCACCCTTCTTCATGTGATTATTCTATGATGCTCTCATATTTCATGTTTTTTGAATTGATATTATAGCTGTTAATATTGGCATTTTATTATTGCTTTTTAATGTTATCGTATTGTAATGCTGTTTTATTTCGCAGGTCGTCGTAAAGTTCATCCAGAAAAGTAAAATCATTCCAGCAAATTGGATTGATGACCAGATGCTTGGAAAAGTTCCTTTGGAAATTGCATTCTTGGCCAAGCTCGAACATGAAAACATTGTCAGGGTATATAATCGGATATCAAACTCAACTCACATGCTATAGTAGTCGAAAGAGTATCTCTGTTCAATGGTAGCTGTGTTTCCAAATAGACGCCCGGGGCTCTTAGAAGTCGAAAGAATATTTCTATACAGTGCTAGCTATGTTTTCAAATAGACGCCCGGGGCTGTTGTTGAATTTGAAGCCAGTTTACGGCATGACTGATTGAATGTTCTATTTGGTGTTTGTAGATGCATGAAGTATTTGAGAATGACGAATTTTTTCAACTTGTCATGGAGAAGCATGGAGAAGGGATTGATTTGTTTGAGTTTATCGACCGACAACCAGCCCTGGATGAACCATTGTGTTCATACATGTTCAGACAAGTATGTTAAACATACACGCATTGTTCTCTATTGTTAGCAAGCACCAATCAGCCTTCTGATTGCTATTGTTTATTGTTATTTCTATCGTTTCAACGTGTTTCTTCTAGATTCTCTCTGCAGTGTCCTATCTGCATAGTAAGAATATTCTTCATAGAGATGTGAAGGTGGGTTGTATGTATCATTTCGCTTTCAGCTCTTTTCACCTTGTCTTGATCTGTAGCTACTCAATGAAGCCAGTTGTAACTAATCTTGTCTGTTTTCTGTCGTTGTTTTTGCAGGATGAAAATATTATAATTGACAGAAGTTTCACGCTGAAACTTATCGACTTTGGGTCAGCAGTTTTCATGGAGAAAAACAAGCTATTCAGCACGTTTTGTGGCACTGTTGAATACTGTTCACCTGAAGTACTTCTCGGCAACCAGTAAGTCCAGCACAACCTTTTATCACATCACCATTCTGTGATAAATCCTCTCCAAGAAATGAACATACGTCATCATTGCAGTGACGTAATGAGATTGTCTTGAGCAAGGTTGTTACCGTTTTTCTCACTCATAGGTATAATGGACCAGAGCTGGAAGTCTGGTCACTTGGCATAACATTGTATACAGTTGTGTTTGGTGAGAATCCTTTCTTTGACGTTGAAGAGACAATCAAAGCCGAACTGCGTCCGCCATTCAAAGTATCTGCAGGTAATTGTATCAAGTGTTATCATAACATTTGCCTCTATTTAGAACTTCATTTTTGCCTTGAATAATATTAGCATTAAATTGAATGTGATCTTGATTCAAGGCTGTTACAGCTTATTCGATGATTTAATATAAAGACCCGCATATAAGAATCTGTAAATTTCTATCCAGGCTATTGTTCCAAGACAATAAGCTATTGTTTTGTTTTGAGCAGAAATGTCACCCTGAAGGTTCTTAATCCATTGGTTCTTATATGCGGGTTTTTACTGTACCTAATTCCTCCAAAACCTTGAAACTGCGACACAGTTATCGCCCAAGGCCAATACCGTCCTTTGCATCGAAGGATGTCTTTAGAGACAGCCTTTGCATTGTTTGATATGAACTTGTATTGTGATGGTATTTTATGTGTTTATAGAGCTGATGTTTCTCGTATGTTGGATGCTTCATCCTGAGCCAGATCTGCGTGCAACTGTAAAGGATATCGAAAAGTACAGATGGGTTAATCAGAAAGTCGACATAACACAGTATAATTACGATGCTATTTTCTGTAAGATCTTTTGTGTGTTTTCTAACTGGCTTTCTATCCAATGTTTATATCTGTCGATGTTAACCCAAAAGAGTGACATGACTGTATTCAGCGACCAGTTACTTTTATTACTCCCTCCCACTCTTACACCTCTGATGATGGACTGGATGATGATCAGATGTGTGTGTATGAGATGTTCCGGTTTTTACTGCCACATGAAATATTCCTCTGATTTCATTATTGATTTATTATATGCAGATGATGACAGTAGAGAAAACACGGACCAAGATGACCACAGTGTGGATTATGACAATAATGAATATGATGACGAAGATATTGAAGATTATGCGAAAGAAAACGAACTTTTAGAAGGGGAATACATGAAGTACCTGAACCGACAACAATCTATTCCAGATCACTCCGAAGGAAAAGAACATGGTGGTTCTTTTTAGGCCATTTCATCCTTATCAACGCTTTAGTATTTATTATAACAATGTTAGCTGTATCACGTTCTGACAATATTTAATTTTGGTAAAGATATTGTCCATTGCACTCTTGTTTTGTTTTACTTTATTTAACAATATATAATAGATTTTATTATATATTTATTAGCTAAGTTCCAATAAGATATAATCTACTTTGGCTGTTAACCTTTTAGCTTCAAAGTTTCTAAGTTATTCTCAAGATACAAAGCAAAGTATATATAACTTATTTTAATCAACTAAGATGTTTAAAAAGATGTAACGTATAGTATCAAAAGGTATAGATTCTAGTCTCTTTATGGCATAAGCTTATGAATTCAAACGCTCTAAGTTTTTATTCTTTTTTGGCTTCCTCTTATTTTGCCAACTTGGACCATTATTTTGTAAAAAGCTGTCCTTATTGTCTCCAAATGTTGCAGGTCCAAAAATTATTTGGTGTGCATAAAAGAGTCCTGGAACTAGCGCGAAACTCTCACTGAAGCACAGGGACGCAAAGTGTAATGTGTAATGTAGCAGCAACACGTGCAGGGTTGCCATATTGGCTTTTTCTAAGCCAAATTCCAGAAATTTGGCTTTTTTGAAAAGTGGTTGGCTTAGAAAAATTGATTTGGCTTAGAGCTGAAATTTGGCTTAATTTGGCTTTTTCCAGAAAGTTGGCTTAATTAAGCTAATTTGAATGTTCAAGGCCGCTGTTGTAAGGATTTTCAGTATTGGAAAGGATGTTCAGGTTGTTCAATGCAGAAAAATTGCACACGGGAGGCTCGATTTATGGGTGAAACTGTCCGCATTCTTTGAACTATGAACAATCATGTGATACTTCTTTTGTTCTCTTGTGTCTTGATGACATCATCACAGCCTCGTTTTCAGATTCTATTGTTTTTCAACCTCATTTTCAAATTTGGCTTAATTTGGCTTTATTTTATCACCCATTTGGCTTAGCGGGCTAACTGACATCTGGCAACCCTGAACACGTGGTCGCAGAAATGGCTGCCTCTGTAGTACTTTTGGGCCTAGCAGATTCTATTATCAGTCTTCAAGACGAGGAGAATGTTACGTGGCAAACAAATAAATTTGGTGGCAAAGCTGTGAGTCATATTTCAAATAGCAGTATATTTACTTTATACTTTGCTGCATGATAGATTGTAGGTTGTAGAACAACATTGACGAACAGAGCTATTATTTGGTTTGGTTGGGGGAAGATTAAGATTAGGCCAACAACAAGAAGACACGCCTACTTTTCTCTGCTGTTTTTTTATTATTATCACTCTGGAAGAATATTCATGAAAATTATTTTTCCTATTTCAGAATTGGATGGAAGAATGTTTTCCTGATAGTCATCCGCTTTGTGATAATTGTCAGAGTTCACTATACCACGTTTCTCAAATCTATTGCCCTTTGATTGGTTCTGAATACCACAGAACAGTGAATATATTTGGTTGCATGTCGATTGACTGTCAAAATAAAGCTTCAAGGTTAATGCTTTTGCCAATTTTATTCCTACCTAGTACATTCTTCTCATCTAAAGCCTTGCAGAAATGTTTGATATCATTAAGAAGTGTGATTGTATTTCAGTTGGAAGGTCTTGCGAAGCCAATGCAAAGAGAAGCCTTTTGTTGATTCAGCCAATCATATTGCAGCAAGGGATGATAGTGGGTCAGGGGAATTATCTTGGTGCCAAGGAGCCGATGATTGGGGCGAGTGAGTAATATTTGTATTTCACATATTAAATTAGAATTACAATGCCTTGAGTCATCTTGGTAGTTGGGAATTGCGGAGCGTGATCTTGATGCGCTGCGAAAAAGGTGCTGTTGTTATGACGACACGATGAGATGAGAGATACAAGTGAGAAATTTGACCCAGTAGGGCTTGTTAGTGTTCCTCAGTTTCTGATGTTTGTTTTGAATATATTGACATGCTGGATTGTATTTATTGCAACAGAGAAGCAAGCAATGTCGAAAACGTGAGTGCGATGTTTGAAGATCTGCGCGTAACTCAGGCGACGACAAAAAACGATGCTGAAAATGAGCCCCCACTAATAGACGAAGATGTTGCCAAATCTCGCACGCAACAATTGCAAGGATTATCTGATCGTGTGCCTTGTTTTGATGCATATTACATACACGTTGTTGACGAACCGCGAGCTGATTCTGATGAATGTTATAAATATGAGCAGTCCTTGTTGAAGGAGTATGAGAAACGTGAAGGTTTATTGGTCGAAAATCTAAATTCGTTGTCAGATAATAACAAAGAGAAATACGAAAAGCGCCACATTGCTGATGGAGATAAAGACT
The DNA here is from genome assembly GCA_013076295.1 of Sanderia malayensis. Taxonomy (NCBI): domain Eukaryota; kingdom Metazoa; phylum Cnidaria; class Scyphozoa; order Semaeostomeae; family Pelagiidae; genus Sanderia; species Sanderia malayensis. The sequence goes on from RQOL01000718.1 coordinate 3,064,743, forward strand.
TTCATCGTTTTCAAAAGCGAATTAAACGCTGTCCGTTGCAATGCTTGCGATACGAATTCAATGGAAGCCCGTTAAAATTTTCCAACATTGCGTATCTCAGCTGTCAGTTTGATGATGTTCCGGTTTGCTCAAACTGCCAATCCGTCCGGGTGTTTGAAATGCAGCTCATGCCCGCGTTATCATCGATCTTGCGCGTATCGGAACATTCGAGTCCCGGTAAATGTTTGCAGGCATCCGAGTTAGGAACTAAAAATCCGGAAAGACATACCCGGATCGGAAATATGGAGATCGGCGCTTTATATGTATTTACTTGCAGCCAATCATGTAATAGGATTGACAGCGGAATATCAAAACCAGTAGACGAATATATCATACTTCAGTGTTTGCCTGATCACACACATGTAGAAAAAGCTTTTAATGCATAATAATTGTAATAATTATGATAATTATGATAATGAAGTACGAATACTCTGGGTTGATCTCAGTTGTTAAACACGTGTTAGTTTTATAGCTGTATAGATGGTTTGAGTTTCAAGTTTCTTGGGTCTCGTAAGGTCCATGGTTTGAATGAATGAATCTTAGAATCCAATGAAGCTGACTTTGAGTAAATCCATGAAGCATCAATGTTGTTACTTCTGATTCTATCCATCTGATGAGCTTGGCTTTTTCTCATCAGCTCCTCCAATCTTTTGATGCATTCTGCTGATGTTTTCGTCATTTGCAATGCTTGTCCGTTTCTTTTTTCAACATTGAACTTATGTTGTTGTTGTTGTTGGATGGATGATGAGACTGCTTTGATTTTATCAGGACATTGTTTCACAAGGCGAAGATCTTCATTTATACCATCTATTAATCTTTTCATCTGCAAAGATGTTTGCCTGCTGCTATTTTCAGATATCGTGACTGTCTCACTGGTGCGAGCTCTTTCTTTCCCTGTTTTCCTCTTCGTTGCAATTATGTCGCTGTTTATTGTTTTTCTCGCCGTTGCGCAAGTTCTCGCTCGACTCCATCTCTTCATTTCACTGCCGTACAAAACATTGTTACTTGCAGAAGTTGCCACCCACTCGCTTTGGCTTGTATTAACATTAATGAAAGTCTTGGGGGATATTTTATGGAACCGTCGATTCAGGAGAGCTTGGCTTTCTGTGCTGTTAAATGTCTCAGTGCTCTTCGAATCTGCGTTGCTCTTCGAATCTGCGTTGCTCTTCGAATCTGCGTTGCTCTTCAAAACATACGAAGCAGCTTTCCCATTGTTTTTGCTGCATTCTTGCTGCATTCTCTCGTGTTGCCGTGAGACTTTGGCGCTCTGCTTCAACTTTTTTCTGAATTTATTTGCCAGGTCAGCCTGCGAACATGTAATCTGTGAGACTTGCAAATCTCTGTGTGCTTCGATGGCAAGCAGATATCTTGTTGTTTGTACACTGTTCATTGTTAAACGTTTTAGTGTGGCAACAAACTTTCGACTCTTGCTTAAACTCTTTAGCAAGCGTTTAGTGTTGAAAATTCTACACTCGTTTCGCTACTACAATTTTTGCGATGCATGCATTGCAATACGAAAGGCGAGGTCTATTTGCCTTTCGTATTGCATTTAGCAATAGTTTGAGTATATTTATCTTCAGTTTAGGATCGACCAGCTGAGAAACAAAGGATTTGAAGATTTGAGAACGAATCATTTCACCTCTCTTTGTTCAGGTTGCTAGACTTTGCTTGTTGTTGTCAATGGCCGAAATTCACCTGTAAACCTAATATCTTAAAGAGTTGCGGCGGCTATTACTGCTCAAGATGTTCTTTGCGTTGAAGTTTCTAAGCTTGCGTGCAGAGATGAATGGTCATTTGTCACGTGGTCGAACAGGTGGACACAGATAATAAACTCAATGGTAATCAACCAAAATGTGATGATATCAGTAATTTCTGTGATTAAGTACTTGCAGCTCAAGAACGACGTTGATGATTATGATAACGATGTGTGTTTAAATTGTGAGCTGGATGGAGCTACAACGGTAGATAAAAGTCTTGGATACTTAAACGAGCTTTGGTCGGGTTTACAAGGGTCCCAAAGACTTTCATGTAACATAAAATGTTTACGAAAAGCGAATGCTATATATAACCATAATATTAACTATTTACAGCCAACTAAGATATCAACCTAATATTAGATACAAGAAATGAAATAGAACAATTTAATTCGCAAGTCACTTTTCTACAGTTTCAAGATGCTCGATCTTGCATTGGCTAAGATTTTGAAAGCTTCTTCTGTTCCAGGGGCGGCACTCTTGTCCGGATGCAGCAAAACTGCCAGCCTCCTGTACGCTTTGTTGACTTCATCGCTACGAGAGCCAAAACGAGGCACGAGTGAATGTCATTGGTTATGATTACACATTGACAAGACTGGGGTGCAGTGTGAATTGTGTATATACGTACCTTGTTGCGCCAGGTCGTAACCCCAGTCGATCGAAATTATCCTTGCCATTCTTCAACTGTCTTATCGCCTCTATGTGCTCCTTCGTATAACCCAATGCCATGCTTCCTAATTTTGGTTTTCCCCCGTGTTCTATTGTATGCACCATTGCACCAAAAAGAATCTAAAAACAATTGAATTGAATTGCATCAAATAGCACCAAATAGAGGCCAGCGTCAAATAGAGACTATTATTACCTCACTACTTATAAAGAGCTTCATATGCTGATACCTTGAACATATCTTGTATTCCATCTCCACTTTGCGCTGATGTTTCAAAATATAGAAATCCTTTACTTTCCGCCCATAACCTGCCTTCGCTTTCATTTACTTTCCTACTTGAGATTGTGTCCGTTTTATTGGCACATACTGCAAATACAATGTCATCAACTTCCCTCTGATTGCTAACTTCTGTTTTTAATTCATCCAGCCAACCTTCCAAGGCATCAAATGTGTCTCTTCGAGTGACGTCATAAACAAGCAAGGCTCCTTGTGTATCCTTGTAGAACTCGTTTCTTACCTGGAAGTTAAAATAATATCAATCATCATCATAATCATCACGCGTTGTCGTAATATAGGAATGGAACTGGTTATTACCTCATAGAAAAAAGGATGTCCTGCCATGTCAAATATATTCACTTTCAGGCTCCTTTCACCCGATTTAACCCTGCAGAGAAACATGTTTTAATGCTGTTAGAAAATGATGTGGTGATTAATGTGCGATCATGCGATCAAGTCAGATTTGTTTATGTTAAAAGTCGTCCTTACTTTGTAACTCCGTAGTCTATGCCAATTGTTGCCATGTATTTTGAGACGAACCTCTTTTCACAATATCTTTTAATAATGCAGCTCTGTTGAAAAAGATCACGTGACTATTTTAAATGTCGAGATTGGTTACCAAATTGATCTCTACTCCACCAACGCTTAGTTGCTTGGAGTAGAACTTCTTGTTGGTAGCGTACAAATGAGTTATGTAGGTAGATATTACCTTTCCAACCTCCGCATTACCCATGCTGATTAATTTGACTCTAAGTGTGCTTGAATTTTTCATTATATTTGAATTATTCTGCGTGTATGTGTGATCAATGTAGAGGTTCTCAGGAATTACGTTAAGCGATCCTCCAAGGTTTATGGGCTTTATTCTCAAACTGTTTCAATCAAGCTCACCTCTGGTGACTCCAGGGATAGCGAATCAATATTTAAGCGTCATGTTGCTTGTTTAATCACTAATGAGTGCTGTAAACATATTTCAAACTGCCTTCCAGCAAAATGACAGGCCACAGTAGTCCGCCATGTTTGTTTACATTGTCTCTAAAGTTTGAAACCGAGGCTTTGCGAAAATGTCTTTCTCTTTCATTGCCTTGGAAACAAAACAGAATATCAATAATAATCAAGCTGAGTAAATAAATATTTAGAGGAGAAACTAACGAAAGAAGAGTTTAATGAGAAGAAAAATATTTCAAAATGGACAATAAAAATGACTTGAATCGAATTGGGCTCTTCAGTGAGCTTGGATATATATCGATTGGAGATCCATATGTTATGCCGAACAGCAGTAAGTGGAATAAGGCCAATTTTCAATTATCGATTTTGAATTATGGTTATTGTTTCAAAGTGGCTCGTTGTTTTGCTGTTAAGATATTTTCATTGGTGAATTAAGTATAGTAGTTTTAGGTACTGATTTATGCAACTTCGTTTCTTGTTAGAGCCTTTTAATGTAAATGCATCAAAAGGTAAACAGATGCTTCCTGGTGGTAGCAAAACAAAGAGCGCTCTTCAAAATGGATACTTCGACAAGACATTTGTAAGAACGCTAGAAGGTGAAGCATATTCTGATGCCGTAAAAAGAAGAAGGCAAGATCGCATCAAAGAATCAAAGAAAAACATAAGTAAAGCATTCATGCCTAGTCATGCTGGCAAGGAACCGTGAGTTCAAGAAGCAATCTAATTTCATTATATTAGTGTCTGTACTTTATTTATTATTGTTTTGATTTTTTATAAATATGTTTGTTTACAATTTATTTGTTCTATAGATCTGGTGCAGGCTGTCATTATGGGACATTTTCAGGTCCAATAACAGCATTTACACCGCAGACTAAAAGTAAAGCAATGTACAAATCACCAGGCAGAAATTTCATCACGAACCCATTGAAAAATGGTACAGGTTATGGTTATGTGAATGTGTTGATTGGAAAGTCTCAGACCTACTCTGAAGAACCTTATGACAGAGGAAGAGAACTCGCCAAGGTAATCATTTGTCTGATCGAACAATTAATTGCTGGTTTGGCATAGCTGATTTTGCTGTAGACAGCTTCTTTAAATTATAGTAAGTACAAGTATAAGTAAAGATGCTCTTTTGTCTATGACTCTGATTAGATGCTCTAATTTGTCACAGAAAGGTCAAGATGAAAGCAAAGGTAAAATGAAAGGTGGTGCATTCAGATTAAACTTATGCCCAAAGCAGTTCTTTGATTCAAATCCATACAAGACAGATAAACGTGAGCTCCAATTTTAACTTGTGTTATTTTTTGCAATTTACTACATCACAACGTAGATCTTTGAACGATTTACATCACTTTGATTATACCATATATGGTATTGCATCCTATGGTATCATCACGTAAAAGCGTGGTAAAATTCCAAGCAAGTGAAATAACAAACGTGAAATTCTTCGTGAAGTACATGCCACACTTCTATGAAATTCTACAGTCACAAAAATGCTATTATTGCGAAATGCCCCGGTGAAATGCTACATTTAACGGGGAATTTCTCGGGAGTGTGGTATTGCACCCTTGGTAAAATACCACGCGCCATTTCACGAGCACGTTATTGCTGCTATGTGTGATTTTACGCTGGATTTCTTGCGGTATTTCTCAGCGTTTTTTACCTGTGATATGGCATCGTTTTTTATTATCATACATACTCATATTGTATATCATACACCACATTATACATGTTGATCTGATATTTGATTTGCACAGCGTTGCCACCGATAAAAGAATCAAGCAAGGCAAAGGCGGACTTGAAGCCATTCAAACAAAGCTCTCCAGGCAAAGAGGTAAGATTCGGAGGTCTTTATTCTTTTCTCTGTTGTAATTTGCCATTTTTGTGTTGTGCGCATCCGGCAGAGAGCTGGGCATTAACAATGTCAGTCAGAGAGTGGAGCAAAATTACGTCACAGTTGCGTCGAAACAAAATGGAGAGCTGGGCATTAATCTGCTCTCCCGTGGAGTGAGAAGTATTTGTGGTAGAAAATTAGCATGACAACAAAGCTGCCTCATTGTGCCTGTTCAACCTGCTCCTGCCAGACCCAATTTTCTCTTCCGTTTGTTCCGCTTTTGCTGCAACAGAGGCCTGCTGCGCTGCCTCATCATATTTGCATTTCTCAGTCGACAATCGAGAAAAACTCTCCTCTCCTATTAGAACATTGCTTGGATATTAAACGAGGCAGAACCCAAGGGGAGAGAGAGGGAGCAGTGAGGATGGGCAACAAAATGGATTCAAGCAATTCAAGGATGTCAATGCTTGTGTGTTTTATTAAAATGTTCACTACTCGATCAGCATTTCTTTATGCTGTGGTTTGTGTTGTTGGTATAAGCGAATCACATGCATTGCAGTCGGTCAACGTCTCAATCAAAGGCTTTGGGGTTTGCCAAGGGATGACAGAGAATTTACTGGGTAAAACTGTGGACGTATTCAAGGGTATTCCTTATGCAAAGCCGCCGATTGGTCGGCTGCGATTTCACCCACCTCAAGATGCAGACACGTGGTATGGGTTTGTGAATGCAATGGAGTTTGGACACCCCTGTCCGCAAATGGATACAGGCGGTGGAGGAGTGATTGGTTCAGAAGACTGTCTCACTTTGAATGTGTACAGGCCGAGTCGTCATGATGCCAGTGTGAAATTGCATCAACAACAACAACAACAACAGCAAACGAACAAGTATCTCGCTGTCATGGTGTGGATTCATGGTGGCAGCTTCATGCTCGACTCAGCGCAATCTTACGATGGAAGAGTATTGTCAACAACTCGTGATGTCATAGTTGTGACGTTGAACTACAGGCTTGGCGTGTTGGCATTCTTCAACATGCCCAATTCCCCTGCACGTGGCAATTATGGACTGCTGGATCAAATATCGGCTCTTCGTTGGGTGCAAAGGAATATAGCCAGCTTCGGTGGGGATGCGAAGCGGGTTACGATATTTGGCTTGAGTGCTGGAGCGGCCAGTGTGTCACTGCATTCAATATCACCATTGGTAAGGGATAAAGGGCTGTTTCACAGAGTGATTGCTCAGAGTGGTGTAGCCACGTGTCCGTGGGCTGTCTCTCGAGTTGAAGATCATTCCAAAGCCATGTACTTTGCGAGATTAATCAATTGCAAGGATAGATCTGATGTAGTTGAGTGCATGCGCAGAAAGGACTGGAGAGATATCGTAAGCAAGCAAAGCAAAGTGTATATTCGACAGATCATGGGACCAGTTGTTGATGACTATTACCTCAAGGAACTTCCATCCGAGCAACAAGCGGCGGGTACTTTACAGTTTGCTAATGTTCCGCAGGTTATCGGGTTTGACATGAATGAAGGTACGGCATTCGCTGGTGATCCTAAACAACTGAGTCAAGAAACATTTAAAGACAAGGTCAAAGAGGCAATGAAGGGGTATGATTTCAATGCAAAACAGAAAACGGTATTTCTCCAGACTGTATTACGTCATTACATCAATTCATCGCTGATTGGACAAGAGAATTTTTGGTTTGACGTGACATCACAGCTCATTGCTGATTACTGGTTCGAGAAGGATTCGAGTGAATTTGTTGAAGCACTTGTGCGCAAGAAAAGGGACGCGTATTTTTACGTTTTCACGCATCTTCCGAAATATTTACTTCATCCGCATTGGAAGGTTGCGCATGCGCTGGAAAAGCCTTTTGTATTCGGTTCGCCTCTTCTGGGTCAACCACTCTATCTGCTTACTAATTTTACTGAACAAGACAAGACCGTTAGTCGCCAGCTTATGCAGTTGTGGACGAATTTCGCAAAGTTTGGGCGGCCTGGCAAACTTTGGCCCTCTTACACGAGCACAGAAAAGAAATACGTTGAAATTGACACTGCTATCACTGTGAAGAAAAATGACATCCCTGAAAGACTTGCTTTCTTTTATAATTTCACCCTTGCGTTGAAACCAACAGACGATACTAAAGTGTATTCTTCAGATGTGCACCCAAGCCCTTTGAAAGGATTGCAAATGTCCCTAGTTTTATTAACATATCTCGGATTATTTACTATTGGCATGCAATAAGGGTCGACTTATATATCAGATACTTAATATGTTCAATTTTTTATTACATTTATCTTCGTTTACAATGAATTCACTGACCGCGTTTTCTGCGTGTATACATATCTTTCTTGTACCGCCCACCTTTGTCTTTGTATACTGACCGTGTTGAACTAATTTTTCATCTTTAGATTGGCGGATCAAAGGCTGGTTGCTTTGATAACTACCCATCCCATTCGAATGACCCTTACGTTGTGAGCAAGAAGCCAACGCGTGGAGCTGTGGGTACAGATGATAAGAAAATCTTCAAACCATCTCAGGGACCCAAATCCAAGCCAACAAAATCAGTCATTAGTCAAAATGTCGAAAGGTATGAATAAAGTTATGAATTCAACATTATATACCAATCTGGCATCAATACGTGCTTTATAATCTTTGTTTTAAATTTAAATCTTTTCAAATTTAAATTTGTTATTGATTACTATTTTTTTCTTCCCAGGCGAATTAACCGAACAAATTTCAAGCAACAACTTCCATTGACAGTGTAAACAATAACAAATAAACTATTGGTTTTATTTAACATCATCGAAGTAATTTTATAGAATTCAACTTTTTTAGTTTGAACCATTTCGTGTTCATAGTTTCATCAGTATTACATTGTGTACAACTAACAAAGTATTTGAAAATGATTAACATTATTGTATTTCTACATCGACTCTGTTTTTCTGAGAGAAATGCATCTGCTTGACTGTAAGCAAAATATCCACGGGCCCATTGCTAACAGATGTCTGAACACGTTTCGGTAGTGTATTCTTATTGTACTTTCATCATGTTTTTCTCAAAAGGAAAATTGCCTCTTAGTATGCTTCGCGTGTATAATGATAAAGAGAATTGCTCTGATCCGTCCTGTTGATGTTAAATGCATATTGTGATAATAGGAGTTCCTTGTTTCGGGTCCTTTGAAATTGCATTGATCTGAGTAAGCTCATTTCTTAACTATATCGCATTCATTACTGACGTTATTGCAGTCATAAGAGGATCCCATAATTGGACCCAACCCCATGCTGCATGTATTCTCTTCCAGTGCACGCAAATGACAAGCAACCGTTTCTTGTCCCCCTGAAGATATTCCTCTTTGGACTGTCTGAAAATGTGCAGCAGTGGCTTGTCAGGGGGTGTGACATTCTACAAGATATGAATCCGAGATAGGGTCCCTCGGGCACGACGAATTGGTGACATCAACGTTTCTTGTCATTGTTATTATGGCTGCACTATATCTTAATGCTAATTAATGGTAATCAAATCAAATCCTTCTTTTGTGAGTAATTCCTGATCGTGGCATGTTCATAGTTGAAAATCATTGCTAAGCCTGGCCACAAATCACAGACTAAATTACTTTTAACAATGGTTACATCTTGATGTCGTGATTTCTAAGTTTAATCTTTTTAGTCAGCTACAATATCATTCGCTAAACAGCTGGTATTTCTGGTCAAGAAACGCGGAGTTTCAAATTATTATGTTGCTGTCTCTTGCTTGTCAAGTTAGTTCGTTTTTCCTGTAACTAATTCAGCGAGATTTTGGTTTTTCTGTTCATGGTGGACAAGCAAGTCGAACAAAACTTATTGTAATGGCTGAAAAAAGAACAATAAAGTTTCAAAATACGGACGACTAATAACTTCTGCGATTCGTAAGTCAAATTATTTATATTCCCCCTGCTTTGTGCATATTGAAGTCAAACCACGAGTAGTTGAAGTATATTTAGCTTATACTTCACCAAATTTCTGAAAGTATTTCGAAACACTGTGACAATGAAAGGCCTAGCCAAAATATTTTTGTTACAATGTTTTAATTTGCTTAAAAGTGCGAATTAAATACCGCGTTTCTTTATTTTTATGCGCTATAAAGCCCTAAAAATGTATTTTTTTATGTTTCCGATGCTTTGTTGTATAGATATTTTGCATGAAAATGAAACACAAAAACATTTGGACATTGTTTTAGAAAAAACCCGATGAGAATGTCCAAGGAAACTCTTTGACTTTGTAATTGTTTTCAAATTTCTGCCGAAGGAAATTGGAATTGAATGATGTTAATAATAAAGTTCATGATACTTTTATAAATAGAAAATTGTTTTCGACAGTCAATTAGAGTAGAACGAAGTGTCTAGAACTTTTAATTCTAGAAATGGTGCTATAAATATAAATATAAAGCTAAGCATTAAAGTAGCGCCATTATTTAAATTGTAAACTTCTCAACTCGTTTGGAATTTGTTCAAGTGAAATGGTGCAGGCGCTTAAAATTTTCCCAAATGACTGCTAAAAATTGTGTATTGCGATTTTGCGTGATATCAACTTCACAAGTTGAAGATAAATTTCCTTCATATATCTGTCATTTAAAATGTGCGTCATTTCATTTTGGTTGGGGCTGATTTCAAATGTAACATGTCAAGATCGGCAGTGACATTCGTTCTCTAGTGTTTTGTTGAAGATGAAAATTTTCCGATTTCTCATCGCACGAACTTGCGACAATTGTCGAAATCAGAGTAACAGGTATTTGAAATGCTTAGCGAAATAATTCTACACATCTGCTAAAAATTCTGTTTGTGATGTTCCCATGCGTCATAAACTTGTTGTTTTTGCATGCATTCATGAATATCACTTCAGTAACTGTGGCTTTTCAGTTGGCGCAGCGAGTCATGAAGATGAATGTAGCAACAAGTTTCTTCTTTTATTACACCGTGCGAAAATAACAAAATCTCTCTCGCTAACAAGAAGTCAGAGAAGTTATTGGTCCAGGTTTCGCATTTCCATATATAAAAGCCAATATGTCACTTTCATACGGGCCTCAGCGCAGCCTCGTTTGGGCTAGCTACTATCCATGCCTCGCTTCCATTCCAACCACCTCACATTCCTCGCAACTTCAGTTGCAAAGCTGCATTTGATTGAAAGGTGTTTTTCACTGACATTTGTTGCCATTGCGTGTTTCTGATAGGGATTTATTCGATCTTTATATGTTGCATTTTGGTCTTACGCATTAAGATATAACAGTCTACAAAACCAAAGATATCATCGAAATGATTAAAGTTTATCATCTTGCCTTTACTGTAGATTTCTTTATGCATTAATGCGATAAAGGTAATGTCATTAAGGAGATTTGCATGAGTAAAATCGACATTTATGCTACCGAGGTTCCAGCCAAATCTCCATGAAGCACCGCCCATTAGATTGGCCTACAGTCAGATTAAGATGATTACGCACTATCCATCTTCTTATCTATCCAGTTAGAGAGCCTTAGCCTGATATCACTGCCCACTAAAGTGGCCAGTTTTATAAAAACCTTCGTCACAAGTTGCTAATTAAATGTCGATGTTTGATGTAAGCCAGCACATTTATCCATCGATCATAATACCGTGCTTGCTGTCCATGAGCTGAGAAGGAGTTATGTATAACTGGACGCAGGATTACTCTTAGGAAACATTGCTCCATCGGTCGTAATCGTCTGGTTTATTCGCCACAGGTGAGGTTTCAACTTTAACTTTAACTTTAATGCCAGTATTGAGCATTGCCATAGCATTTTGCTCAAGGTAATAACAAGGAAGCCAACCTGGCCACTGCAAACTGCGCAGATGGGAACAATAAAGAGTGGGAGACTATTTTGTTTTTATTTTTAAGCCATCATATTGTGTCTGCTTGTTTTGGAGAGCATCTGAGCCAACAGTCACTCAGTTGCCCGTGAATTCGTTGAGATAAAGATGTGACTGCGGTGGAGCTATATCCGTATACAAAATTGCTCTCCTTTACCTTGAACCAAGAGCCATAACGTGAGCTGCTGTTATTGTCAACCAAAGTTGGTTGTTAGCGAGGCTATAAGGAACCTGGACTCGAGGTTGAAATGCTTTGTGAATCTCTTTGTTTGAGTTCCTTCGCAGTTACTCCTAATTGACGAGAATAGGGATTTGTTATGTATATATTTGGATCTGTGTCTGTCGCTTCTCTATTGCTTCGTTCTCTACAACAAGGGTCGGTTAGGAGTTGCTCAGGAATCAATTCAGGCTTAAAATCGAACATTTAAGCATGTATTTGCTTGTACGTTAGGGCACAGAAAGCAAGAGCGGAAAAAATCAGGAAGGACAATTTCTAACCCTCTTCTTTGTCTCTTTATCAAAATCAGCTGACTTGAATTATTGTTGTTTTTCTTCCCAAAAAAGGACAATTATATTCATTGCCATGGCAAAAACACGACACACTTTGTTAATTGTAAAGTGTATTGTCTTGAGAGTAAATAATGGATCATTTGTTGTGAAGAAGAAAAAAAGCAATAAAAATATTTTCATCAATTACATATTACTTTTGAGTTGCGAATATCAAAGCATTCCGATATACATCATGCATTTTTCTTTCTACCAAACCAGGGGGTATGAAGTGAGGGATATAAATCTTTTTCTAAATCATTTCCAGGCACGTTCATGTGATGGTATTTTGATAAATTCCAGTTTTATAATTTGAAAGTTTGAAACACTTCAGTTGATGATATTCAATTTTGAAATAAATTTACACTCGCTTTATGGTTGCCCTTTTCATCAATTAGACTTTTTATTCCTATATTTAATCTTTTAAGTACATTATTTTATTGGATGAAGATTTTGATCAACTAAAGACAATTGAAAGCAAATAGACACCAAGATAAATACAATAAGTTTAAATACGGTCGTGTGAAAAGTGTAAAAATGAGCACATATTGTTAGCTTTTATTTCCATTACGAAATTCAATTTGTAGTCTTGTATTTTTAATCCTGATTGGGGCCTCTTGTCAGATTAAAAATATCGTGCTGTTTGCTGATTGTTTGTTGTTTTGTTGTAGCAGAGTAAATAAAGCATTATCCATCATGATCGGTTTGTTTAACTACCTTAAAAGACGACGATATTGACTTTCTAAATGCCTCGACACAAGCCAGAACTTGCAGCAAGAACTAGATCAGTTGTAGTGGGTAATATTTCAATGCTTACAATTTCTTTTTGTAGTTTTGAAATGCTGGAAAAATAGAGTGTTGAAAGGTGAAGAACGGGGCTATTCATCTACCCCCTAAGAGATATAATTAGAAGATATTTACATTTGACTGAGACAATGAGCAAGCGAAACGGAGGAATAGAGTTGCGTTTGCAATACACAGCAGCGACAATTGGCCTGTTTCCCAAACAAGACGGTGATTCTCGATTGAGGAGAGAGTCTGAAGATGAAGAACTGGAAGAGAAGATTCTCAAACCATCAACTACTGAGCCTCTCAGACCAAGGATTATGCTGGGCAGTGTGACAGCAGCCACTGCGCCGCAACATCCAGGATTTATCAACTATAAACGACAAAGGGGACAACGAACCAGGCGAATGAGGGCCGACATTTTTCACTTTCTCGAAGGCTGCCGAACGACGCCCAGCAAAATCTATCACATCGCTGTGTAAGTACAGTTTTCTCAAAAATCTCGACTTCATCACTTATGAGATTGTTAATCAGCGAACGTGTGTTGTTGTGATAAGTCAAGGGAAGCAAAACAGAACAGAGGAACCGAAACACAATGGGGATTTCGTTGAATTCCCCAAAATAAACAAAATGTGCTGTGCAAATATGGTGCTGTTCTTTTTCCTTGTTGCGTCATGATATATTTATGTTTGTGTATGCCATGGGATGGGAATGATGAAGGAAGCAAACGACATTTGTTACAAGACATGAACTAGGAAGAGACTTCCTATACTTTTGTTGCTTGCCCATCTGAACCTCGTTATTTCGCACTTTTTTAATTTGTTGCACATGTTTTGTTTATACACACACCTGGGTTGTTTCCCTTTTTGCCCCCAGCATGATACCCCCGTCTTCAATCCGGGGACAGCCAGCTTCTTTGTTTGATTCCCTACTTTCGACAACTGTACACCGCTAAAACACGGAACGGTCATGTATTGGAAATCGGTACCTTCAAAATGGAATCATACAGTGGAACAGTGGACTGACACCAGTTCTGTATTCCAATTTTTACTCATACATAAAAAATTTTATTCGTTAAAATTCTTCATTTGTTCATAGGTTTCTTCTGATAATGGTGAGTCTTGCATTGGCAATTGTAATAACAACAGATGACTACAAACACAATGCGTCACTATTCTACACAATGCTAGGAACGGTAAACTCTTTTTTGCCAATCTAACACGTCAGCCAATACATGCCCAATTTCCATCCCAAACCTATTCTTTAATGTATACATATTTATATTTATCTAAACTTTTTATCTTTGCTACCCTCTTCGTTAATTGAAACTGAGCATTTTTAATGCTACATTTCTTCGACAGAACTCTTTAACACTCCCAAGCTCTTTTCAACTCTTGACAATTAAGTCGGACATTTGTTAATTAGGGCCAATTTCTTACACCCCCTGAAGGTCCGTCTTAACAGGATTCAACTGCATAATTGCTGCGAAGCAGCCTTTACTAATCTTGAATATAGGCAGGAAAATTCGAGATTTGCCTTCTGGAGTCACGTGACCAGAACAATAATTATTGCGCAATATTTTGACAATGGCGTTTTTGCTTTTGACGTGAGTATTGTTCACAGAAAGCAAGGGAAGTCTTGCTCTGCATTGCAGCTTTTCCCTGGTTTGCTGTTAATGAAAAGCAAGAGACACCTACGATATTCATTTATTCTTAACACATTTTATATTTACTCACTAAAAATGTTTATGTTCATGTTAACTGTTTCAACTATTTTTCAAAAAATGAAATGTTTTGGTGATTATCATTTTCAAAAGATTACAACAGAACAAAAACCAAAATAGAACATCGAAAACAAATTGATGAATAGTTTAATTGACACGTTTTCTTGTTTTTGCTTCAAGAAAGGGTTCTTGCAATGCATCTTTCTTAATGGCAAGTTTGCCGCTGTTTCGCGATTGATGGAGATCCACGTCAAGTTTGAAAGACGCTCTTCATTCATGGTACTTCGGAGATACGTCTTGACTCTCAGCAGCTGAAAGCTCGTTCGTCGTGAGCTGACGATACTGGAAGAGTCAACGCTATTTCTAGCAATTTGAAAATGTTTTCAAACTGTCCTTTAAGATCATTTTCGAAAAATTTCCGACAAAATCTTCATTTTTCCGACAAAATGGCTCGGAAGCTCTGGTGGGGGGCGGTCGCCCCCCATGCCCCCCTGTATCTACGCCACTGGTTTAAAACCATTTTCACTGACCGAAAGCATTTAGCCACATTCAATCACATATTTGTTTATATTATCACATTTTTTTATACTCAAGAGCAGCACATATTGCATCCTGCAAGTATCTAGTATTATATTTATTTCGTCTTCGACAGGAGTACTTGCTATTGGTGATATTTGTGGTGGAATATATGCTACGTATTTGGTCATCAACAGCCCAAGGCCACTACGGTGACCCCTGTGGGCGAGTAAGGTACCTGTTTACACCGCACATGATTATTGGTGAGTTTCGCCCGTTATCATTAAAATTCTCAAATGAGCAATAATGGCCAACGGCTACTATAAAACATCGTCTTTATTTGATTATAGACTTGGTGGTAATTTGCTGTTCTATTGGTTTGATTCTGGCCAAGCATCAAGATATAGACACAAAAACGGAAAGGTATTTTATTATAACTTTTCCTACTTTTCCTACTTTTCCTACTTTTCCTACTTTTCCTAATAAAATTACGAGGTGGTCATCATCAGTTCCCAATATTTACTACAATAATAATACAAATCGTTTCAGTTTGAAATATTTGTTTTCAATTCTTTTCCAAGATTGCTGCATATTCTTCTTCTAATACGAATATTACGGAATGATAGACAGAGAGGGGCATTTTCGTTATTTCACAAAGTTATTATGAAACACAAGAGGGTAAGTCTTCAATGGTTCAACCGCGTTAATCTTTATTCGTATTTATTTTTATGACTTTGTCTAGTTGTAATTTTTATTTATCTCTTGCTATAAACTTTTTTTTTTCAGGAATTAATCACTTGTTGGTACATGAGTTTCATCATGATTATTTTCGTCAGCTTCATGGTTTATGCATTAGAAACAGATCCAAAAGAATATACTATAAATAACCTTTTCAATGGCTTTTATTGGTCTGTTGTATGTATCTCATCTTTTATTTCTATTATCAACAAATATATTCTGCAATCTATCCTTGAATTTGTTGTCTAACTATGATAGATTTGTTGTGTGGGGCTTTATTTTATTTGTCGTTGATTTGATTGTACGTCACTTGCTCCGCAGGTTTCACTCACATCTATTGGGTATGGAGATATCAGTCCTAACACGGCAGTTGCGAAGATACTTGTTTGTCTCGTAGCATTAGTTGGTACTGCTTTCATCGCAATGCCAGCTGTAAGTAATTCATTTCTAATCATGCACTTATAATTAACCCAGTAAAGATGTGCATAGCTCCTGTACACTGCAGGACTCTGATAATATCCAAACTATGTGCAGATGGATGATTGATGATTGATGATTAATGATTGATGATTGATGATTGATGATCGGCGATTGATTCTTGATTCTTGATTCTTGATTCTTGATTCTTGATTCTTGATTCTTGATTCTTGATTCTTGATTGATGATTATAGGGTATTATTGGTTCTGGCTTTGCTCTTCAAGTTGCTGAGCATGCAAAAGAGAAGCATGCAAATAGAAAGCGGCGACCAGCGGCAGTATTGATACAGGTAATGAAATGCATGCATGCAATAACAATGTGATGTGATCGTAAGCATTCATTAGCTGGCATTGCTATGAAATTGCTATACATCTTATTCACCATGGTTTCATTTTGCACAGTGTTTCTGGCGTCGATTTGCTGGAGATCATGATTTGCATGCTACCTGGCTTCGTCACATGATAAACAGGGAGTCCAGAAGACAAACAAAGCAGAGAATGATCAAATCACATGCTGTTTTACATGGAAACATACCAATATCTGCTGTAACTACAAGTGAGAACTCCTCAACTTCAAAGCATATGTTTAATGTGTGTCTGTGTGTATATCACATTTACCATATACATATACTGCTCACACAGTGCAGAGCGGTAATAGTGGAAGTACAGAAGAGAATTGACTGGTCTCTCTCTGTCTATTTAACGTGTGCCTTTCTACGAAGCTCAGATTCGCACAGCATCAGCCATTTCTCTTTTTTACTTCTACTATGTATATATACATAAGTTATATTCATATGGTAGTTAGATTCGTCATATCCATGCTTAGCTGTTTTCCATTTTTTAATAAAATCATATTTTCGTAAAATATTCTTTTTCTTATGATTCCAGCTGGGGAAATTAGAGAGGACCAGCCTGTTTCCAATGGAAATTTTCCAATTCAGCTTAAAAAGTAAGTTGTTTATCAATTTGCCAGCCTCATAAGCGGACATTTTATCAAAAATACCGTAATATTATAGAATTTGATATTATAGACTTTTCTCTTTCATTGCAGATTAACTTTAGCGGAAAAGAATGCGTTGAGATTCATTCGAAGGTTGCAAATCAGAGCTGCTTTGAAAATGTTCAAGGTTTGCATATCCGTTAAATAATTGTTACAACAATCACTTCTGATCATAGTGCACATTTAAATAGCCTTCATTTGTTTTGGCATGCTGGTAATTTGATAGTGGTAGACTTATGGCTTGTTTATCCTACTGGCAAGCAAAAGAAAACATTTTAAGATGTTGTTGTCCTGTTGAGATGCGTCAATAAAAGAAGCTATGATTAATTTGATTTTAATTGCAGCAAGCCAGGCGACCCTATGACGAGAGAGACATTTTGGATCAATTCGCATCAGGGCAAATTGAGATGTTTGCCAAGCTGAGGCAGTTAGGCTCAAAGTACGTCAATCATGATCATACGTTGTTTCCTCTTACTAAATCCTGCACACATTTTTTTCACAAGAAAGTGTTTCATAAGAATGCAACACTTGGCTCGTCAAGGAGATTACAGTACATGGATAATTTAGATAATTATGCATAATTATATAAATTATGCAAATTTGTATATCTAAATTATGCATATCTAAATTAGGCATAATTTAGATATGCATATTTTAGATATGCATAATTTCAAGGAGAAATTGACATACGAGCATGAAATGATTAATGAGTATACTGCTCTGAAAATTACTTTTTAATAAAACTTTCTTCTTGTAAACATCGTGAACATTTAATACATATTGTGATATTTCAAAACTGCATACTGAAGCATTATTAATTTTCTTCAACAGAGTGGAAAATGTATCAACACATATTGGTACGATGTCTATTAATTTTTATTTTATTCGCGCTACTATCTTTGTGGCTTTTCGTAGACGAAATTGTGACTACGTTTTCTCTTTCCTTCTCAGGCAAACCTGCCATGCCCGAAGAATTTAATCAGAAAATTGGAGACTTGGAAGAGGAGGTGCATGATCTTATTAAATAATTTTCTTCGTCTTTTCTAGTTAACCCTGATTTGAATATTGTCTCCAACTATAAATTAATCCTTCCGAAATAGCAATGTAGCGAGACTTAATCATTTGATTTGCAATTAGCAATGAAATGGTCAATGTATTCTTCTAATCAAACTCCTCGCCTAAGCTAATATCAGAGAAAGTTCAAGTTTTGTACCGTCATTTTTCCGACAAATTAATTCATATTTTGTGGTTGATTTACCAACACCAAACCCAGCCTATATTGCAATTGGAAAGGGGATAATTTTCTAAGAATTAATTACAAGAGCCTCGATTTGGGTACTGAGTCTGAGGTTGTTCTTAAACCATTTTTAACTCGCAAGTTTCTCATGTTACCATTGATGAAAGCCCTGCAGTTTTCAATGGGTTTTCTTCGAAAAGCATTTCTGTTTCTGATAAATCAATATTGTTCATCAAAGTTAGATCACGCAAGTCACGTCACTCTTGTTTGCTTAAAGCACTCATTTGACTATATGAAACTGAAAGTGCTGGTGAAATTTGAGTCTGGCTATCATTCTTGATAAGTTCTTAAATTTCAACAATTTCAGTCCCCTATGCACTTATAAATTTATTGTTCTCAGAGAAATGGCCTGCAATAAAGAGCACACAGTCTTAGCAATTTATGTATTTTTAACCCTTTATCTTATAGATATCTGTTCTTCGCGACGATATGACAGAAACAAAACAACTTCTTCGCGAAATATTGAAAGTCATTTCTGAAGAGAAGACTCCACCCCAAAGCAAAAAGGACAAAAAAAGTGATTCAACAACTGTTTAATTACAAATAGGATAATGGTGATGTCCGGAAATCAAGGAATTTTCCGCATCTGAGTGCCTGGCAAATAGTGACACTCCATCACGTTGTTTCAGTGATTGCACTTCTATAACTTTCCTAAGGAAATTAATCACATAATTACAGAGCTGCAGAAACTGCAATGTGAAATATAGTAGAGATCTGAGATCGAAGGACAATTAAAGGATCCTGGATACCCTGTGCTGGAACAAGACCGAGTTGTTGAATCAGGAGGTATGGACTCGAATGAAGGAATTGTTTTGGAGCGAAGCCTTCTAGAATCACAGTTGTCAAAGAATGGAATAATAACTCTATTAACATGGAGAGAAGTCCTCTATATATCTTGTGTTGTCGTCAGCATTATTCAATGCTTTGTTACCACTATCTAATGATATTGCAATGTGTTTTTAGAAATTTCAAGTATGCCTTAATTATAATGCAGTGCTGTAAATTGTAGTGTTGAGTTTATGCAAAGTTATTTTTTAGAACTAATTTATACCTTAATCTCACATATCTTAATCTTATTTATTCAGAATCATTGCAATTCGTAAGTGTTACAAAAAGCGTGAAAGAAATAATATATTTTTACAAGCCTGTGATGAAAAGTGTCCATTTCTGTCAGTCAACATTTTGAGTTTCCTTATTATTGCTTCCTTTGCCCCCCGTGTCATGACACAAACGAGTCATGTTCAGCGAAGCATATTTCCTTTCATTTCACTTTCCGTCTCCAATGCCAAATGCCATGCAGTCAAATCAAAGAAACCTGGACGTCGTCTGAGTTCACTGGATTATCCGAAAAACACACTGGATCGGCGAGAAAGCTTACAAGTATTATCTAATAAGCTAGGAGTCGAAATAAAAACAAGCATTTTTGGATAAATACCATGTTGGTGTGAATTGAAGTCCTTGAAACTCTCTAAATAACAACTCCATCGCTGTCATATAAATGAAGAACAACATATTTTGAGACAAAGCACATTCCACTTGTTTAAAGACTTCATTTGAAATTCTAATCCCCCAAACGCTGAATGTTATCAAAAGTCAATTTTATGGAATACAGGTAAGATAAAAGAGTTTATTTTTATCCTGAAGTCGATAAGGATTTGAAGCTATCTACCTTTTGGAACTTGTATTGGAATGTATCGGATTTGAGGCATGATTTGAATTTGTTTTCTGCTATGTTTACGTTAATGAATCCCTGGGAAAATATGCACGTATTCATTTTACAAACACTGGAGATGATATTTGAAAATACCGGTTTAAACGAATTTAAATTTGAAGATTCAACTCTTTCAAATCGTTTCAAACAAGCGGAAAAGGCAAGCAATTTATCATTTCTCGGTTGAATTATTTATTTATTTTTGTCTCGTGTAAAGTTTAATGCTTCATTGGTTAATATTAACTTGAATACAATAGAAAGTATAATTGATGTTTACAGATTCACAGATTTAGGAACTTCAGACAGACACGCTTTTCAATTTTCACTAGTAACGCTGTGAGAACCTATCGAAAGGTTATGCAAATTGCGAAATACATTTGATTGTTTTTACTTTGATCGTATATAATAGATTATGCTGGGTATCGATTTCAAGAGAAAGCAAGTGAACAAAAGTTCTGAATGCTTTGATAGGTGAACACAACAGTATGCCATCAAGATTTGATCGAGATAATCCTGGATACCCTATGGAGACATTTAATAATGGAAACAAAGGCAATAATGAGACTCATGTGGAGGCCCCGTCATCGAAAAGACTGCAGTATCAGAAACGAGGCTCCGATAACAAGAGCGAGATTCATCTTCCTGGTACCCATGTTCCTTATGAACTGAGGCACCGAGGAAGCAACAAGCAGTCCACAAAAGGTTTATCAAAATGGAAGCGTTCAACTTTCAACTTCCTAGAAGGCCATCCAACTTTTGGCAGCAGGCTTTATAATCACGCTGTGTAAGCATATCTTGAAATGATTTTCAATTAAATTGAATTGCAATGAATTCAAACCTGGAGAGAGAATGCGGAAAAATTGATACAGCGAAAACTCCTCTCTTTGTTAAGCCCACCTCTCCAATAAGCCCCCCCTGGAACACCGAATATTAATTAACCTATTGAAAAATCAGTGTGAATGAAGTGAAAGTTTGAGTTATCCGGGGTATGACATAACACTGTTCAATTGTATATACCGTTTTGCAGGATTTTCATAATTCTCGGAAGTATTGGATTTGCTGTTGCGTCAACAATTAAACAGGCGACCGAAGTTTTTAGAAGAAGGATAAGACTTGTCACCTTGGGATATGTGAGAATAACATTGCTTTATATTTTCATGCCCCCTCTTTCGCGTGGAATGCCATCTGTGCTCCTTCAAATACGATTTCTTCCTTCGTTCCCCGTCACATATTCCTTAAAATAGCGCATCCATTGCATGCATACCATTACATGTTGAGCTTTGATGCTTATTGCAGGAGGTGTTCATCTTTCTTGTTGTGTTTATTGAATATACACTTCGCATTTGGTCATGCAGTACTAATAGCAGCTACATTGGCAGGGCAGGTACCTGGAAATTCATTAGAAGGCCTATTATGATACTGGGTAAGCTATCGCAAATTAATTCTATTAACATCTGACGCTGTTCTGGGCACATGCTTCATAATTCATCATGGATTATGATAGGAATAACGCAGAAAGAATTCCACGTAGTCATAAGACAACTAAATTCAACTGTTCAGATTTGAAGCTTATACGTTGGTTGAATTTAGTTGTCTGATGATATAGAAATAGCGTGAAACTCCGAGTAAGAACGAACGTAGCATTCTTTCTGCGTTATTCCTATCATTATAATGTTGCTCTGCCTTCGATGGTATAGAGCACCCCATTTGCATTCTTATGATTCACCATTTTTAAATTTCTATTTTAGATGCACTTGTGATCATATCATCACTTGTATTAATTGTCACACTTGGGATCAACTTGCAACACGATGAATACAGGTGTCAATTTTCATCCAACTTTCATTTTGTTTCATTAAGAAGAACCATGCAGTTGTAATGCATGTGAACTTTGTTTTGTAACAATTTTTCTTTCTCTAGATACTTACTTCTGCTGCAGCTTCTGCGAGTTTTGAGGATCGATCGACATAGAGGTGCTTTTGCAACATTCAAACTCGTCGTCAAAAACCATTTCAAAGTACGTATAAGAACCGGTCGTTGCTTAAAGCATATGCGTTGATTCCTTTGACTTCATGATATTCGCCACTGCTAGGAAGCGGTGCTGTGGACTGCCGGTAACTTACCTGCGCGCTAACCTCGAGACCACTGGTTCAAAACCTGATGAGAGCATATACTTTGTATTTTGATCAATTTGTAATTTAATCATCCTGAAGGTTAGGCTAAGGGCTAGGGTGCCATAGGGGTGGGCGTCTATGCGCAGTGTCATATATGTGCTACTGCGCAGGAGCATGCATGACGTAATACTACTGACAGTGTCTTGTGTATCAGTTAGGGTTAGGGTTAGGGTTAGAGTGCCCTAAAGGTGGGCGTGTATGCGCACTACCATATATAGGTTACTGCGCAGGAGCATGCATGATGCAATACTACTGACAGTGTATGGTGTATCAGTTAGGGTTAGGGTTAGGGTTAGGGTTAGAGTGCCCTAAAGGTGGGCGTGTATGCGCAGTACCATATATAGGTTACTGCGCAGGAGCATGCATGACGTTATACTACTGACAGTGTATGGTGTATCAGTCAAGGTTAGGGTTAGGGTTAGAGTTAGGGTTAGAGTGCCCTAAAGGTGGGCGTGTATGCGCAGTACCATGTATAGGTTACTGCGCAGGAGCATGCATGACGTAATACTACTGACAGTGTATGGTGTATCAGTTAGGGTTAGAGTTAGGGTTAGGGCTGGAGAGCCCTAAAGGTGGGCGTGTATGCGCAGTGCCGGATATAGGCCACTGCGCAGGAGCATGTGTGATGTAATACTACTGACAGTGTCTGGTGCATCAGTTAGGGCTAGGGTTGGGTTTATGTTTAGGTCCGCTCGTTGTTTAAGGCATAAACAACGACCAAGAGATACGATAATTCCAATGTGATGTGTTCAAATGACAAATTGAGTTATCTTCTCATCGTTTTATTTTATGCATCTCTTGGCTACTATTTGTTTACTTATGTTGTTTGATTTGCTTCATTTATCAACTCCGCTTCTGGATCATCTATTACGCGTGAATATTTCTCCTGATCACCCTGACTGTGATCCATATCTGGTCGAAAATTTCCAGTTGATTACTCAGCTATAATTTGTCCTTTTTTAATGGCTTGTTGCATTTTTGATAGGAATTGCTGACTTGTTGGTACATGGGGTTTATTGTGATCATGTTTCTGAGCTACATAACGTATGCTGATCCTACGGCTAAAGGCGATCCTACTGTAACTGATTTGGCCAACGGCTTGTACTGGGGTGTCGTGTCCATGACTACAATTGGATATGGTGATGTTTCCCCAGTTACGGGACTATCCAAACTTATTCTATGCATATTTGCATTGATGGGAGCAGGTTTTATTGCAATGCCAGCAGTAAGTTTCATTCCATTTCATTAGCGAATTTTGCTTGAGTCTCCTATCCTAATCTCGATCGTTTCTCCTCTTTCCCTTTGCTAGAAGTCGAGAAGTTTTTCAGATAAACGAATTGATATCTTGTTCAATTTTAGGGCATTATCGGTTCTGGATTTGCTCTGCAAGTAATTGAACAAAGAAAACTAAAGGAGAAGACCAGAAGACGAAGGCCTGCGGCAGAATTGATTCAGGTTGATGTATATCCAGAAATGTTTCATCTTAATAACATTAATATAAAACACATTACTAATAATCATATAATATTAGTAATGTGTTTTAGTAATTAGTAATTAGTGACCCAGGACTCCATGTAAGAACATCACATTTTGAATTTAAGGATACATCAGATTTGAATTTAGCATTTTTTTCATGCATTCTTTTTATTGTTTAATGTAGGGTGCTTGGAAGGTTTATGCCTCAGTGCCTTCATCAGATTGTCCAGCAACATGGCAAGGTCATACAACGATGACAGCTAAGTTGTCGCAAACCCTCAATACGTCGTTAGGTATGAAGTTGGCAGCAACTGCATTCTGAACCATTTTATCGGGTTTGCTTATGCATGAATGATTGGCACACGTTTTTTGAGTCGCAATTTTGATTTTTCTACAGCCACACTAACATCTGACAGAAATAGCGGGACCTGGCAGAATATTGATCTTGCTCAACGGTAAACTTGGAGTTAAAATGTTATGCATTACTCAATGTTATATTTTGTATACTATGCTACAACAATCTTTTAATGTACTCCGGTTGCTTTTCAACAGTTACATGAGCCAAATCTAATGATTGCTGTTTATTTTAGAGAGCTGACGATTGGAGAGAAACACGCCCTCGGTTTCGTAAGGAGGCTGAAATTGAATGTTGCGGTTAGGAATTTCAAGGTACACTTCTTTCACGATTCATATATATACCTGATTGGTCGATGGTTGTGTTTGCTTATGAATATTAATGTTGATATATGTTAATCTGACTCTAGCAATCAACAAGGCCTTATGACGTCAAGGATATCTTGGATAGATTTGCTGCTACTCACGTGGAAATCTTTGAACGAATCAAAGAGGTAAAACATAGGTATGTGAAAATGAATATGGCTATATATGTGAAAATGAATGTAGGTCTGACTATAACGATGTCATAATCCCATTTCATCATCTATTTGATACAATATTCATCTCGATCGGCGAGAAGTTTCAAGACTATATCCTGTTATGTACTATAAATATAGCATATTAAATACTTGCTATATATTAAATAATATCAACACTATATAATTTAACGATTTAACATAAGATGATAATAACAAATTGCTTATTATTTGCTCTAGAGTTGACGATAACATAACGACACAAGGTTTGATATTTTAGATAATAATATTTTTCATTTTTAATATGGTAGTTCATTATGTATTTCGTCTCTTTAATGTTTTGAATTACACTGTTCGCAGAACATGCGAAAGGGGAAACGGAAGATAAATTGAAGAACATTGAAGAAAAGGTTAGCAAATACGCAATTTGTTAAATGTCTAGCATATGATTGTTTACCATAGCATTAACTTCAATGCAATGTAACTTCTTCGTGTGTCAAACCAGCTTACAAGAAGAAATATTCAACGATAAATCTTGACAAATAAGCGGGGCTGTCTGTTTGTTTTAGTTGGACAATCTTACCACACAACTATATGATGTCACTCATTTGGTTCGAGAGATTTTAGCAGACCGATACATCCAATCTGAAGAAGGTGGTTCTGTTGTGTAAATATCCAAACAAACACTTTGAATCAATAAGCATTTAAAAATAATGTATATATGTTGTAGTACTGGAGGTTTTTGCCAAATATTTGTTGATTATTTTATTTATAAGGGCTTTTCATAATTCGCAAGCATCGAAAGTTGATATACATTGCCTCGTATATTTAGATATGATTCATTTACAGCACTGAAAATAGCACTCAATTTTGCAACGAACTTATTCATATCTATTTTAATATTCATAGGTGAATTTCATTCTTCAATTTTTATATTTGGGTCTTATTGTTTGTATGTTGTTTGCGAACGTAAACCAATAGTTTTATAGTTTTATAGTTTGTATAGTTTTTGTATTTCCATTCTTCTTTGCAATATTTTATTTATTTTTGTTTTTCTTGGTGTTATAAGTAGCTTTGAATTTACTTAAGCAACAAGTTAATAATGTATTTTATTCTTAAATTGTAGTATTTGTATTGAATTTTATGCAATTAAGAAGAAAAACATTTTCCATAGAATAAAATTTGCAATCTCGTTTCGAAGCGGAGGTTTCTGTGAATCATTCTTACAAACATTCGCACTTACTTATTAAATGTTTGCCACCTGATTGGTCAAATGCAGTCATCGTAGCTACATTAAGTCGCCTCATAACAAAATTGATCACAAATTTTCTTTTGTCGTCTTTGGCCTACAGGTAAAATCCTCGTGGTAGCCTTTTGAATATTTTTTAATAATTTTTAACAACAGTTCCGATGCCTCTTCGCAAAAAAGGAAAAAGTCCGCCATTTCTAAGCCAGGAATTTATCATTCAAAATCATGGCGACATTGCTTCGTGTTTTTGTATGGTGTTTTTGGTTGGGTTGATGTTTCAGGTTAGAGTTGATGCTTTTTTATTTGTTACCAATTATAAGATTATGCTTTCAAGTCGAAGCAGTTAACTGTGTATATATAATTCTTTCACGTAAGATTTCATAAAGTCCCAAGGAAATAATCTGATTTTTAAACTGAATATATCTTTTGTTTTAGGGGACCAGAAATGCAGCTTCAGTGTTCGTAACTCTTCAACACAACGTAACAAAATCTGAGAATGGTAAATTATTTTTTTAATCCAAACCATTGAATCATTTGACCTGTAATAGACTTCCCGTCTTCTTTGCTGCTCTTTTTTATAATAATTATTATTTATTCTTCACGTATTTAATTATTTTTACAGGTTCAAACTTTATCCTTGGCAAAAATATAGTTATCAAATTTTATTGTAAGAACGTGATTTGGCTCTGTTGTTTTTGTTAGAAACTGCGTCAATGCAAGGCATTTTGGATCAGACCTACACAAATGGATGGATGGACATATGTGGACTGCTTTTCTATTCATGCTGTTGGATTGTGGTTCAAGCAATCATTCAGGAATACATTTTAGATGTAAGCCTTGGCATACTCATTCAGATCAAATGTTTGTAGAAAAAAGCAGTTTTTTGTGAAGTAGCCAACACAGCTGCACTCATAATTACACATATAACATATTGAAAGGCAGAAAGTCTTGTGTTAATGATATGGAACACTGAAAATTGTTTTGCAGAAAATCAACCGAAGATTTCATATGTCCAAGACAAAGACAAGCAAGTTTAATGACTCCGGAAACATGTTACCATTTTTCATTGCTTCTATTGGTCTTGGTATTGACCTGCTTATCAAAGTAAGTGTTTTTATTTAACAGAAATCATCAAGATGTAATCTTTTTAGGCATCATTTTCGTATATTCAGTGTATGCTTTTTTTAGGAAAACATCTTTGCCCATATTCCCGACATCTGGGTTGGTTATCCACATGTGGAAATGTCATTCATGCTTAAGCTTTTTTTCCTGCTGCAAATTTCCTACTGGGTGCACATGTTTCCAGAGCTGTTTTTCATGAAGGCACGAAAGGTAAATAGACACAAAACTGCTAAAAAATCTTAGTTAAACACCTCAATGTGCTACCCAAGCTTGAAGTAAATTTTTATTTTAGGAAGAGATCCCCGAGAAGGTTACCCATTACTCTCTCTACACAGTGTTCATAGCAAGTGCATATTGTATGAAGTAAGATATTATTTTTGTATTTTCGTATGCACTTTTCTCATATGTTCCTATTTATCAAGGGCGATTGTAATTGTACCATCATGTCTTTTCTTTTTCCAGCTTCACAAGAGTTGCGTTGCTTCTGTTTGTCATCCACTACATTCCACAAGCCGTCTTCCATGCTAGCAGAGTTTTCCACTGTGCTGGAAAAACTGATATTTCTTATTTTGGGTTTTCGCTTTGGTCATTCCTTTTTGTTATTGCACGCCTTGTAACCATGAGCCTGGCCATCCTTACTTTCTGGTGAGTCAACATGATCAAGCTATTTGTATTTTTCTTGCCAACTCTTTCCTTTCTTTGCATTATTACATTCATTGTTTGACAAGGTTTGGACTTGGTAAATCAGATAAGACTGGCTTTGATATGGCTGCTGGTAACTTCAACAACTCAACAATTCGGTATGTGCTTGTGTCATTTGTGATTCACTTGTGATTTATTTGTGATTCACCTTTTTATTATATATTTTTATATCTATTTCAATATATTTCATTTCATTTTTGTAGCCTTTGTTGTCTTCTTGCTGTTGTGTTGTTGCAAGCTTGGATGGCTTGGAATTTTATCATGTTTCAAGTGAAGAGATTCAGAGAACGTAGCAGCACGGGGCAGCGCAAGAGTCGTCCAGATCAGAAGAAAAGAAACAAAAAAGACAAGAAAAGCAAAGAAGATACTTCTGGTGATAATGTACAAAATGGTTCACCAAAATCTGCTTTGAAAGAAGATTAATTTCATTAACAAACATGTTAACATTGTAAAACCATAGCAAAGAACACATATTGCCAACCAACTGAAAATTCAACCAATACGAAATTTCTTATTTCAACTCAACAACAATGGCATCTCTTATGATTTCTTTGTAAATTTTTGAATCCAATATATGTTTGTTATGGGAAATAATTCAGTGTTTTTCTTTACTGTCTGTTCTACTATGCATTTTTGGGATTTACTTTTTGAAGAGCAGTGGCGTGACCTAGTGTTTAATGCGCTGGATTTCTTATCCTTGAACGGTAACCCTCCATGGGCTCGAACCCACGAATCGTCGGTAGGAACGGAACCACAACTAAACTATACAAGTCGTCAGCCAAAGCCAACCCAGCTGTCCATCCTTGTAAGGGTCGTGAAGGTATAGGTAAACAAAAAGTAACAAAAGGTGAAGGTAATTTATGGTGACATTTATTACCAAATATTGAAATTGCTTTGCTTGTCTTGCGGATGAACGTGAAATTTCTTGTGTTAACCTCCTTTTGTTCCTCGGCACCAAGGCGAAACTAAACCAACCCACGAGGTCAGAGAGAAAGAGTTTCTCCTCTGGAATTTTTAGTTGCATTGCAGAATAAACACCACAAATGGATATCAGAAAACTAGCAGAGGAAAATGGGCTCTGTTTGAAAGATGAAAGATTTGCAAAGCTTCTTGATGATCAAGATGAACTTAAATCATTTCGATCAGAATTTCACTATCCAAAAAACAAAACCCTTCCACGTGGTAAGTTGCCTCAGGGCCTAATTTGCAAATGTTCATCTGATGTTAATGATCACCTAATTTGCAACGGTGGGTGATTAACAACAGACATAAGTGGATTAAAAACCAAAAACAGCATCCCCAGTCAACAATTGTGGTCATTCACAGGATACTTCTTCAACTTCGCAGTCCAATATAAAAAAACTGTCAGCGAAAAACGATCGTGTAAGCCCGCAGCATACCACTCTCTCTCTGATGCTGTTTATATTCGGCATATATGTAAACCTTTATGGACTACTATTTTGTTATATTGATCCTGGACTTTTGAATATTTGTATTAAATATAGATTATATATATTGTTCTTATGTTGATTACAGATGAATATTTTAGATATTGTATAAATCAATTTGCAGTTGATCTTTCATTGGTAAATGCTGAGGATGAATGTATTTACCTTTGCAACAATTCTCTTGGGTTGATGCCAAAGAAAGCAGAAGATGCAATTAAAACAGAGCTAACCAAATGGGCTGAAATGTAAGCTGTTAAATTCTTTTATTTTATCTCTTTTCTTTCCAACTGTCAAACGTGCAAGGAAGCATAAATTATATATGCTTTATTCTAGGGGTGTCTGGGGTCACACAAATGGAAAATATCCTTGGCAAAGTATTGAAGACTTTTGTGTTGAGCCAATGGCAAGAATTGTTGGTTAGTTGCACTTCTATAAGAGCTGAAGCAAATATTTTAAAAGTCTTTTCTAAAAGTAATGCTTAATGTAAAGGATTTTTGTTCCTTAGGTGCTAAGCCAATTGAAGTGGCACTGATGAATAGTTTGACTGTAAATCTTCATTTATTAATGGTGAGTAATACATTGCATTTGATCCATTCTACTTGGGTCCATTCTACTTCTTTGCAGTCCCTACTGATCCGTCTGTTTTGATTCCCTCAATTTTCACCTGATTACAGGTTCCTTTCTATCGTCCAACACAAACAAGATACAAGATTCTTATCGAAGACCAGGCATTCCCTTCTGATCATGTAAGAACTTTATTTCATTAAATTATCCTTTTTGATCTGCATTTGTAGTGAAGTATTTATCATTTCTGAAATGACAAAGAAATATTGTTTTGTTTGTTTTTGACAGTATGCTGTCCAGTCTCAAATTCATTTTCATGGCTACGACCCAAAAGATGCTTTAATTCTTGCAAAGAGACGCAAGGTTATATATTTGTTCATGTTTTCCTGTTCATTTTCATATTTTCTTCTCATCCTCTTATGCATCTTCATATCCTCTTATTTTTCTCTCAATATTGATAAAATGATAGTTGATGCAGGTTTCCCTATGAAAACCGTCTCTTTGTCTATTTCCAGGGCGAAGAATCATGGAGAGAGAAAGATATAATTGATTTGATTGAAAAAGAAGGCGACAGTATTGCTCTGATTCTTTTCAGTGGTAAGCTTTGCGAATCTTCTTCAAACGTTTTTGCCTTCCACTGCTAGATATCTTAATTAAGCATTTTTTCACTGAAAAACGATGTTTTGCTTATGGAATTACCCATTGTGTCATAAAAGGTGTTCATTATTATTCTGGACAAGTATTTGATATGAAGAGCATCACAGAAGCAGGACATAAAAAGGTCAGCTTACTCGTCTAAAATACTGATGTCGATCTTGCACCTTAAAAAGTTTTCAATCTGTTATTAAAATCTATGAAATGAGTCTAAATATGAGTATTGTTGTCCTTCTTTTTTCTTTTCCACTTATCTTTTTTTATATATATATCTTACACTTGTCAAGTGCTTATTAAACTTCATACACGCTAAGGAACTCTTGCACTTTAAGTTATACAACCTATGTTTGTTTTTAATCAATTGTGTTTTATTTGCCAGGGTTGTGTTGTTGGCTTTGACTTAGCACATGCCGTTGGCAATGTTGAATTGAAATTGGATGACTGGAACGTTGATTTCGCAGCATGGTGTACATATAAGGTGATACAAGCTTGGTCCCCATGTGCCATTAGACTCACTACATTGTGTCCCTGTGCCCTAGTCTGTTGTCGTTTTGTTTTTTCCTACGCAATGTCTAGAGTCTATAAATCGCGCTTTAATTTTATTTTATGTATTCAACTCCCTGGAGGGGGCTATCAATGACGTTTTAATCTGTCCCTTACTCTGTGTAATTTTTTTGCAGTATTTAAACTCTGGCGCTGGTGGCATAGCTGGAATATATGTCAATGAAAAGCATACAAATGATGACAGTCTGCCAAGGTATGGCATACACGCCACCCGTGTTTATATCACTTTTTGCTTTTTCTTGAGTGAAACATTCTTATTCTTGTCTTTTTTGACAGATTCCGTGGTTGGTGGGGTCATGAGTTGAAGACAAGATTTGTCATGGACAATAGTAAGCCTCCGTATTGAATTACATAAGAATAATAATGCTTTTCTCTCGCCATATTGCTGGATAAACATATAAATATCATTCCATTCCTTTAAAGATTTGATGTCATCACCTGGTGCTGCTGGTTTTCAAATTTCCAATTCTGGCTTTGCATTTCCTGCCATTCTTATTACATCTCTTGAGGTGTGTATCTTTTATGTAATCACGACTTGCAGTTACTGATCTTAACCCCTTTTTATATAATCATGCTATCACTCTGTCTGTCTGAATGTTATTTCTTCTTCACGTGTGCATAGATTTTTGACAGAGCGAGAATGGACAGGCTGAGGAAGAAGTCTCTTCTTCTAACAGGTAGGATCAATACTGTCATTTGTACGTTTTTCAGCATCAGATAGTTTTTTATTATCAGGAATGTTTTTCTTATTTTGTTCATTGTATTATTTTTGCATGCAAAGGGTATTTGGATTGTCTTCTGGATGAGGCGTTTGGATGTAATGGCGAACACAGCCATATTCTTAAGACGACTGTCATAACTCCATCAGATCTATCTCAGAGAGGCTGCCAGTTATCTGTGAAATTCTCAATTCCAGTTCATAAGCTCATGCCTGAGTTGAATAAGCGAGGAATAGTTGTAAGTCGAATTCTTTTTAAGTGATTGTTTTTTGTGATTTTAAAAACATCTCAACATTGACGCTAGGCATTGCATCTTAATCTTTGTTGCTTTTATTCTTTGTTTTCTTTTGTTTCCTTTTTATTTTTCCTGATTTTCTTTGGTCGCTTTGATCCCCTTTATCGTCGTCATTTTCTTCAATTTCATCTGTCACCACCTTCTTCTTATGAATCTTCTTCATTTTACCTTACTTTACTTATCAATGTATATTCTTCTTCTTGCTAGTGTGACGAAAGAAAGCCGGATGTCTTAAGGCTGGCACCAGTTCCACTCGTCAACAAATTTCACGATGTTTGGTTGTTTATCCAACTTCTTGCTGATGCTGCGAAAGCCGCATCAAACAAATAGACCTTTCATTAATTTTTAATATCTCGTATAGTGTGCTGTGCCCAGTTCTTTTGTGTCCCCATTTATTTAGACAACTTACTACTCATAATTACCAAATCGTTTAAGATTTGTTCAATCATTTTTTTCCCTATAAACCAAGCTTGAAGTAAGTATATAATACTACTTAGCCTTTTTATATGCTTTAAGAATTAAATATTTATGATTTATGAATATTTATATGATATTGTTGTTGCTGGGATAATGCTTTTTGACGCGATTTCCTGTCATTCACTCATTCAATTCAATCATTCATGCTTCATTCAATTCAAGCTATTGAAATCACCATCCAACAATCCAATTCAACAATAGCGCAAACATGTGTTGCTTTATTGACAAAAACACAAATAGAGTTTTGTTTGTGTTCAATTGTGATGTAATATTCCTATGTTTAAGCTTGAAATTTTGATCGATCTTGAGCTCGCAAGTATTAATTTTGCGTTTTAATTATTGGTTTTGGTATGTATATCGTTGCAATTGTCTTATTCTTTACTGTTTGATATGTGGTCAGCTCTCCGCTCGGCATGATATGACTCAGTTAGGCCACATTGAGATTTCTTGTCTTGTACACGCCTAACTTCTCTTTGTTTGGACTAGACATCTGTATTGCATGCGAGAACTCTATTAATATTGCATCTATCTCCGTATGTTATCAACATTTAGGCTTTTCCTGAGCCATTCGCAAAACCAAACGTCGTTTAAATATGATTTATTTGTTGGAAAATTTTTGCTACTACGTCACTTGCATTGTTCCTGTTATGACGGCATTAGCTTCCTTCCTCGATTAAGCAATTCAACAATTCCAAGAACTATTACAGGCCTCTTCGTAAGAGGATTTATTCCACATCATGATGAATTACCTATTTTTACATTGAATGGTTTTTTTATTTAAACTATAGTTCGTTATTTTGTTATAGTTGAGCGAAAATATGGACTCAGGAAAGGAGGAATTGTCCGGCCTGGACAGTGTTGCCTATGGTGCATTTTGGGATGAGTTTCAATCCATACACTCTGAAACTGATCATGTTCCTGAATTGGAAACGCAAATGAGAAGGGAGGAAGATGTTTTTGGTTGGTTGTTTTGCTATGATTTTGCTTTAGATTTCCCAGAACACTATGAATTTCTGCTGAACTTAGACAGCTATTTATACGAAGCTAATTAATTGTTTTAAACAATATAAATAAACTCAGAGCACTTGAATCCAACATAGGAATAATTATTTGAGAAAAGAAACCATTTTTACCATTGTACACATACTTGCAACCATCATCGAGTCTAATGTAAAACAATGTGTAAAACAATAACGAGATTTCTGAATTAATTAGCTGAAGATGATAAACAACAGTTCATAATCAAAATAGAAATGTCACTAAGGAAATGAATGAATGGAACATGAAAAGGAAGTTGTAAAATGAAGAAATGATTACCAACATTTCAATTCTCAACTGTTTTGATAAGAGTAGGCACATGAAACTGTTCTATTACAAAACCCTGTATTTCATTTGTTACATTGAAAGAAAGATTATAATTTAATATATGGCAATGAAGAAATGCTTTACTGGATGTCATGGTAAGACAAGAACACTGTAGTTATAAATTTCTAACATGGCTAATAATTTATAATACATTGTTTCCTAATCCAATGCTGATTTTTTAGCTTGAAATAGACAGAAATTGTTAGGTCTTTTCTAGGCTGTTCTGTTAAATACAAAATGCTGATTTCTGGCACTGTTTTTTAGACTCAGGTTGTAAGAGATATTTCAAACCAACCACCAATCATGTTTACGAATTTTTGTGGTTTTTAACTCCCTTCCAAAGTTCGCCATAATAGCTAGCGCCATTAAATTACACAAGACAGCCCATTATCCTAATTAATGAATCCATTGGGTACAATTCACTTTTGCAAAAACATTGAGAACGTCATTATCCAACCATTTACCAAGCCAACAACGCGAGAACAGTTATCAAGCCATAATGTTCGATGCTTTTTCGAATTTTTCAGACGATTTTGATGATATAGAGTGGTTAAATGACATCGGACTGGCTGGCGTCGTTGGTAAATACAAAGGTAAACATTGAAATATATATAGTAAAATCTAAAAACCCGCATATTAGAGGTTTTTAGAAATCGGTGGTTCTTATATGCGGGTTTCTCTTCGATTTTACGACTGCCATTTTTACTTACTCTTCGCTTATTTTTCAATCAATATCAATTTTATTGGTTTTAATCATTTTTCAATCAAGTTTCTGTGACTCTTTCGCAAGTGAATGGATAAGTGAACGAACGTATTCTATTGTAATAACAACGTTATTCGCACGTTTTCAGACCGTAAGCGCATTGACACAAACGACGCCGAGTTTCAAACAATAGCATCAACATTGACACGAAGGCAATCAGCCACTGTGAGAAAGAGAATCGAATCTCTCAACGACACGTGGAAGAAAATGCGCAAAGAACCAACATCACGACATGCTGACGTCAGGAGTATATTTCCCGCCAAAACCGATGGTCAAAGCTCGAAAGCCAGCGATAAAGTTACCACAGGGAGCCAAAGTAGCAAGATTGACGATCAGTTTTCTGGTTTAGCAGTGGCTTTGACAGGTTTAGCTCAGCCAAAATCGTGTTTCTTCAATACCAAGGTTGACAAACAGGCTACATCTGCATCTACTGAAGTTATTCATAAAGCGAAACCTGTGGTTTATACCGAGCAGAGATCAAGCTATGCGGTTTCTAAAGAGAAATCTCGGATTCAATTGCCCGGAATGTCTTTGGGACAAGGTCGAGAGCAGTCCGAATTAGCAGGAAGAAATGGACATATTCATACATCGGTTGTGCACAGTCAGAGTGATGGAAATGCAACGTCCACTTCCAAAAATCATCATTATAATCATAATTATCTGCCTGCAGAAGTGAAACGAGAGTTGTCAGAATACAGACATGCCATTGACAAGAATATGAATATATTTTATTCAGCCGATGCAGAAGAAAAGCAAAGGCTCTCTAAAAGCCCCCAGCCGATCCGTTCTGCTAAGCTGCGTCCACCCCCACCACGGAGGACAAAGAGTGAAGATTTGCTTAAAGTTGATTTATCTTCATCTTCTCTCCCAACAACCAATGAAAGACTCAGAAAGTCACCCAGTGCTGGAAACCCTA
Source organism: Sanderia malayensis (assembly GCA_013076295.1). Lineage (NCBI taxonomy): Eukaryota > Metazoa > Cnidaria > Scyphozoa > Semaeostomeae > Pelagiidae > Sanderia > Sanderia malayensis. The sequence goes on from RQOL01000718.1 coordinate 3,100,267, forward strand.
TACCAGTCCACGGTAATAAACCCATTTAATATTTCATCTTATTCATGCACCCTATGTGCAAGATTACACGCAAAAACTCGACTAAATTAGCTTTCTGTATGAAATGCAGATCCCATGACAATTACCATACTATTCACCACATTTTTTATTTTCACTGCATTGTACGATGGTTATTCTTTGCTCCCAGAACTCATGAATAAGAATGTAAAATCCCGACCAGCGGCAGTTCAACCAACGCGAATTCAAGCGAACAAATCTCCGATTGGTCGCAGTCTCAATAACCTCGATATGGTGCAGCTTGATTTACCTCGCTCTGGGTTAATTCGACATGCTGGCATAAAGAAGCATAAGAGTGAAGAGAACTTGATTCTGCGCACAAAAAATTTGAAGGCATCATCGTCTTCTACAGCCGGACTTACAGACAACCAACGTACAGACAACCAACGTACAGACAACCAACGTACAGACAACGTACAGACAAAAGATTCTTTTGATGGTGATGCCAAATTGGTAAGCTTGAATTTTATTATTTATAGCTCTGATTTCTTCTGGGTACATTTTGATGTGTTTGAGGCCGTCATTATTAACCCATAAAGATGATTTTCTCTGCAGGATATTGGAAGTGACACAACAACAACAACAACATCATCAGGGAAAGAGAATGCGTCCTTATTCAACGATCGGACATTTCCACCCCTACCGGTAATTATCAATGAAATTTATTAATTATCGATCTTTTTATATTATTGATAATGATGGAGAGACACCCTTGTAGAGTTGTATGGAGTGGCTGGACTCATTACATTGCGTCCCTGTGTTTCGCTCGCCTACTGTTGGGGCGAAGGAATGAGCAAAAACACAGGGACGCAATGTAACGAGTCTATGGAGTGGCTTAACCGCCAACTAACTAAGCGCGGTTCGTTTTCACCTGAATTATGCATCAGTTTTTGCATGACGTATCTTGTGATTCGAAACAGAAGCACGCACGGGTTGTATGGTACCCTCTTTCTAAATAACCATGTTAATTTTTTTTAGAACTTCTCGCTGAAACAAGAAAAGACTGGCATGACAAGAATATCTGACCTTTCTGAACAAGACATGGCCAAAGTTAGATCACTAGCATTAATTGAGCTCACAGCTTTATTTGATAATTGTGGTATTTCAATGAAGAGAAGGAAGCACATGACAAAATCTAGACAAAATGGCAAGTTCATCGTATATGTTCATTTTTATATTCTTGTGTGAAATTTGTATCCTCTTTATGTTTTTAACGTGGATATCGTTTTATGTAGAGGGTGTCATATTTGGTGTAGCCTTACCATTTTTATCGCAAAGAGATTATGCTAAAGAAAGCGATAAAGGCAAGTCACAGGTTCCACGCTTTTTTAAAGACGTAAGTGGCTTAGCTTTATCAGTGTTGATATCTGTATGATCCCTGTGTAAGCATTGTCTAATTGCATTGCTAACATTACTGTTTCGTCTCTTTTAGCTGATTGGATATCTTCAGGACAATGCTCTTCGCGAGCAGGGTCTACTGCGTGTCTCTGGCTCTCAACAAAGAATCAAGGTAATTATAATAAATTATAATAATTATCATGGCGATTTGATTGCATCTTTAATTGCTACGTGTCACGTGTTTGATGTTGTTGATGTTGCATTGATGCTAGGCTTTACGAGATGAATTAGAAGAGTCATACAGTAATGGCAGCGATTTTAACTGGAAGGATAGACATGCGAGAGATGTGGCAACAATTCTGAAGCAATTTCTAAGGTTATCAGAGATCCCCAATCTACTCTTAACACAGCCTGTGTTTTACACACATGTGTAATTGATTTGATTTTGATAAAGTTACCAGAAACATTGTGGAAAAGAAAGCAATGGTTAAAGCTATCGCAATGAAAGTTTTGTTAATTTATTTTGTGATCAAACTACTTGACCGAACGTATATTTTTTTATTTCATTTTATTTTAGAGAGCTACCAATTCCGTTGCTTACACATGAATATCAGCAGACCTTTGTTGCCGTTTCTGGTAAATTATTATCAACAATTATCATAAAATTATCATACAATTATCATATCTTGTTTAACCGTCTGTTAATGAGTGAGTTAATATTGTATACCGAGAGTTCTCATCTCTTTGTAGGGCTTCAAGAACGTAAATTGCAGCTACAAGCTTTGAATCTTCTTGTTGTGTTAATGCATCCAGTTTACAGAAACACTTTGCATGTAGGCTCACCATTCAACTCTCTATATCGTGTGTGTATGTGTGTCTATGTGTGTATATGTCTATGTGTATATGTGTGTGTCTCTGTATGTGTGTGTCTCTGTATGTGTGTGTCTATGTGTGTGTTTGTCTATGTGTTTATGTGTGTGTGTGTCTATGTTGTGTGTGTATTTAACGATATCTATTTGAAATCCGATATGCTGCCTAGTGGAGAAAAGAGGGAGACCATTTATCGAGCTTTTGTTTATCTGGAATACTTTTGTTTGTTTGTTGCAGGTTCTTTTGAGATTTCTTGACAAGGTTGTTCAATTTGACAAGGAGAACAAAATGGATTTGAACAATGTTTCCATGATCATGGCTCCTAACCTTTTCTTAGAGTCCAACAATCGAACAACGTTGGCTGAAGTTCACAAAGTGGCAGAAACAACCGATGTTATGAGAATGTTGATAAAGTATCACAAAATTCTGTGGATAGTAAGTTACTTTGTGATTATAATTCTAACACTCACAGAGCCCTTAACGTCTTCGGATTTATTCTTTGCATTTTCTTGCATTCAAAACGAAAGTAAGTACATTTGTATCTAGTCCTGTATAAAAGTTTCAGCACTTATATATTTGTCATTATTTTTAGGTTCCAGACTTCATGGTCACTCAAATTCGCTATCTCCACGAAGCTGGATCCAAGGCACGTGATACCAAAGCTGTAAGTACTTCATGTATGTTGAATTTATGAATCTTTGTATACAAAGTGACGTAATACCGTACGTGTTCATTACTTGACTACGAATTATTGTTGGACTATGCTTTACTCTAGGTGAAGAAGATTATAGCAAAAAGGATGAAGAACGAAACAGTTAGTCAGCCTAAAGGCAAAATTTCTAGTAGCGGAGATGAAATTGATTCTGGAGAGGTGAGGAGTTTGGGTTCTGGTTGTTCTTGCATTTGTGTTATTGCGAAACACCCCAATGTATTAGATAAAGGATGAAAAACTCGTGTAGTTATTTCCTGCGTTGTAGATGTCGATGTACAACCGAAAACTTTTCTTTGAATTTTTTTCCGACCTTGGTTTATTGAGAATATTATTGACCAGATAACCATGATATCTATGTTGTCAATGTTATGCTGCTGATGTCACATAACATCTGCTTTTTCAGTTGCAAAAGTTTTATTCAAATATTCAGCATGTTCGGTACTTTTGCATCCATTTCAAATATTTTTCATGAATTTTAATTAGCTAGTTATCATGGCTTGAGCTTTTTTGCTGAATTTTTCATTAAAACGAAGGATCTTTCCACCCTCTCTCTTTAACTCATATTTTACCAATTACAATTCACACACTGTTAAATTTGCATAGTTCTAACTCGTGCAGTTCGAACTCCAGCTAGTTTAAACGAAGCTAACTTTAAGGATGAATATAGAGCCGATCCTTATAAAACAATCTTTATAATTTGAACTTGTTTCAATTCACTGCACTTGTATACCCCCTCCTTAGGGTGTTGGGGGTTAGTTGGAGCTCACTGTTGGGCATCAATCAATCAATATCTTATTTCGATATTACAGGTTGAAGATCTGGACCCGATAATACGCGTGAAGGCACCAATGTTTAACAAGACATGCATGGCAATACAAGTGACCGATTCACTAACTGCATCAGATGTCATTGAAAGGTTTCGAAGTAAAAGGAACAGCATTAGAGAAATGACAGAACTTAGCAGGCTAATTGGTACAAATGCAAACAGGAAACGCAGTGATTCTGATCTCGACCGACAGGACAACGATGCAGTTACACTTTATGAAGTTGGAGGCAATATCGGTATGATATATTATTTATCATTCTCATTTTCGTTATGCTCGGTACGTTTCTACTTTGTTTTATTGCTTCTTAAATTTGGGAGGAGTCCACTTGTAATGTGTTTTCAAGTTGTAAGGAGAATTCATGTGAGCATATGCTAGATTCCAACCTCCAAAGGACGCGTTTATTCTCACATGATTACATTGCATAGTTTTTGACATTTGACGTTTCATTGCGTTGCTAGGGGAACGACGTCTGGACCCAAATACAAATATAATGTCACTTTTGAAAGTGAACCCTAATGCAGAATGGTTGCTGAAGTTCAAAGCATTGCTATAAAACTTATTGGACAGTATGAAGTAAACGGTTTGGTGTAATTATATTTACATCATCAGGTTGTACTTAGAAGCATGGAACGAGGTTAGTTACTGGTCAATTCGCGATTCCTGACATGTTGACAATGTTTTGTGACCGTGCTTGAATATTGAAGCAGCACAATGTTATTGCTAGTCATGGCACTTGACTATTAAACCAGGCCTTCAATTGATTTTTATGATTTTGCAAGTTGCACTTTTATAAAAGTATTTATAATGAGGGAATTTTGAAATTGTAAATTTGGCCCGATTTGAATTTTATAATTTATTATATTCATGTGTTTGTGATATGGTTTGTCTTTCATTCGCAGAAATTCACCGAAAGTATAGTTTTACTCCTGCATTGTTGTTCCTATCGTTCGATTTCTAAGTGTTTGACACAAGGGAAGTTGTAATCTAGGCCCCGTTTACAGGGGAACGGAACGCACCTGCAAAAAAATTTTTTTTATCTACCAGTTCCACATCGCCCCGTTCCGTTGCCATGTAAACGAAGCCTTATTCATGATGGCGGAAGTAGGAACTATACTATATACCAAAACGTGGGGAAATGGGAAATGGTTTGAGCAAGGGAATGTTAGATGGCGGATGTCAAGTTTACAGTAACTGACCCATGTGACTGTGTTTTACGGGTTTCTTGTTGTCAATTCTGAGCTTTGAGGTCGCCCGACCTGTGTTATTTAATAGGTTCATGCATTATTCAGTGTTTCAATTTTACCTATTTGCATGCAGCTGCCAGTTTTCATTGTGAATTTACAAAGAATCATTTGATTCTTCTGTAGCATATTTAAAGGATCCCGTATGCAATTACTTTTCACAGAACAATGAATACCAAAGAGCGCCGCATTGCTTAAAAAAGAGACACGGAGACACGGTGGAAAGAGAGTGCTCCTTTTTCATCTTGCTTTGCTCGAGCAGAAAGATGACGCACAAAGAACAACACAGCGTCTAAGAAGATCTTTCCTGATGCCAGAATGTAAGTTTTTTAGTGAACTCTTCACTTCAACTCTTCCTTTAATAGGTTTAGTTTATTCAGGTTGTTCTGCGTAGGAAAATTTCTTTTCTGCCCGAGGGAGACCGTGAACTGCCGCATCACTTTGATTGTGAAATGATCTTGTTAGATTTATGGTCTTTTTGAAGAATTGATTCGACTTGATACATGACAAAAAGACCCAAGCAAAAGTCCATTTATACCTGACGTGGGTTAACTTGTGAACAGAGTCACATATGGCCAAGTGTTACCATGATATATTTGTCTCTATTTATTGTTTCAGGTGCCGCCGTGACCAAAAAGGATATCAAGTTTTCAATTGAAACGTAAGTAAATACTTTTCAATTTCAACATATTTGTAACCAGTAATTATTACTAGGAATCTTTTCTACAATATATTTCCCCCCAAGGAGTAATAAACCGAAAACCAATCCATTCTCTCGAGTATCTTCTATCAAATATTGAATCAATCTGCTTGGTTATGAGTTTTTTAAAATAAATGCTGAAAGCAAATGGAGATTACTAAACCAGGAATTTTGTCGTCATTAGGATTTCAAGTCGCTAACCAATCAGTTGACAACCTAAACTTGTGACATGGCTATTCGTGTATAAAAGCGAATAATTTAATCTTTTGGCCAGATATTCCACGTTGATCAGGTTGCATCGATTTGTGTTGTTGTTGTGGGTGCTTTTGACTGGTCTTCATTGTTGATTCAAGTCATTATCGTCCTGTTTCCAAATTGTGAGACAATACACACGCAAATACTGATATACTGACTATTGCTGGTAAGCATTCTCACATATAATTATTATATATATATATGGAAATAAGTTATTCTTTATCGTGTAGCTTGTTGCTGTGAAGTTTTCTTGACGAATGAGTGAGATAGCTCAGAGAAAAACATCGCAGAGAATAGCTGGTTGAATACAGACAGAACAAATCCAGGAATGTCAACTTGAACATGTTGGATTTCGCAAGTCCTTCGCCGTACCTTCATGTTATTATTGCTGTTCTGATTCTTACTGGCAACTGTATTGTTATCTATCTGTACTTCAGTGATTATCTTCTTCGCAAAGCATGCAACAGATTTGTCATATCTTTGGCTTTTTCTGATTTACTGGTAGCTTTGGTCTTCATACCGTGTCATGAGTTCTTCAACGAAGCAATAACGAAAGCAATTCACTTGCCGTTAAGTGGTTACGTTGCTTCTTTTGCCAGCTATGGGTCATTGTTAAATCTGTTTGCACTGACGTATGATCGATATGTGGCTACGTTTCAGAGTCTGAGGTATCATGCTTTGATGACGAGTGCCAAAACTAAAGGCATGGTGCTGGCTATTTGGGGACTGGATGTAATTATCACACTGCTACCTTTGTCTTGGAAATATGTCACGCCTGCAGAGTTGAATGCTTTCTTGCTGCATATTTATCAAATGATTCTTATTATCATCATCATAATTGCTTATGTGATGGTTACTTTGGTTTACATGAAGATCTTCATGGCTGTCAGACATCATCTGAATTTGGAGAGGAGGCAAACTAATAGGTTTATATTCCATTGTCCTGGTGATGTAGACCCATCGGTCACTGTGAGCGAAGAACACGATGTTACAGTGTTTGACTTACCAGTAAATAATGCCTTGAATAGATTGTCGAATTCTCGCGTTGTTGCTGTAGAATTCAGAGCTGCAAAAGTTGTAATGGCCATGTTTATGGTGAATACTATTTGTTGGCTGCCTACTGTTGTTCTTAATATTGTTTACTTGGCATCGTGGTTCAAGAAGAAGCCATTTATACCCGATGGCCTCTTCCAGATTTCGAAGTACTGTTTTCTATCCTACAGCATTATTAATCCGTGGGTTTATGCACTGTTCAAAGAAGATTTCAGTAAGTCTTTTAGAAAGAAGATTTATAGAAGACTATGCCATCGCAAGGATTGGATATAATGTTTGTGAACAGGCTAGCGCACTTCTATTTACTATATAGTCATAACAAGCCAAATAATGAAAGTTGTATAAATTAGTAATGCAGGGTTTTTATTAATCTCAATTCAGAAGAATAGGAAATTAATAATAAAATAGGAAACAATGTCTTTTCTTGCCAGGTAATAACCTCTTTCCAAAAGTAAATCATCCTGTGTTACCCTTTTTAAGATTGCAATTGTCCTGCGGCTCAAACGCAGGAATACCGCAGACTTGGGGGCTTTCAGAGTGAGGCTAGCTAATGCTTGCTTGCGGCATGAGCATGACGATAGCAAATTCCAGGGAGAAAATTCCGAACAAAGTTGGAGAATGCGAACTATTACTTGAAGTGTATGACTGAAGCTTTGGAGTAGAAGTGTCAGACATAAAGCATGCAATATAACTTGTTGACCGACGGGAAGAAGCTACTTGAGAAGTGATCAGCAGGTTGCAGATCCCTATTGAACAACATTTCATTTAGGCCCTGATAAAGAACACACCCGATCGAGGCTAAGTTGTAAAACATTCCAACGCAGTTTGTGTAAGTCATGCTTCTTCACTTGACAAATATTCCATTTTAACATTATTCATTCAATTAATACGTGGTAGGCTTACTTTTCATACCTATATGTAATGTTGGTATTGCTGTGATATCCATGATGGCTGGCTATTAATCTCTTTTCATTGTTTTCTGCTTCAAAGTGATTCCTAGTGCACTATAAGGCGGGCAACACAAATATGTTATGTTAGTGTCATCTTGAACTCAAATTTTCGGTCGGGCGGTCGGTCGGCATAAAATTTTCTTGATTTTTTCGAAATATTTAAAAAATGGGCCTAAATTTGAAAAATCTTCCAATCGAAGGAATTTTAAAACTAGGCCTACACCTGATTCGAAGTTCAGATAGCCATTTTTATTTTGGAAGCATGCACGAAGTTACACAAAAGTTACACGTATTATAAAACTTTTCAATTCAGACAGCGAAACATTTTTCTTTTATATTTCGTGTTCACACATCATCTGAAAAGGATGTCATTTTAAATGACGCCCGACCCAAAAATCCGGATTTTTTTGTTTAGAATTATGGTCGGTCGGGTGACACTAACATAACATATTTGTGTTGCCCGCCTAAGATAATTTTTCATCTTCTTTTCACATGTTCATGCTTTGAAACACGGTTGACAAAACACCACACCAGGCAAAGGTGCTGAAGAATAAAGACAAAAACCAACATTGCCATCACAAATTGTAAGTTTTATGTCTCAATCATACATTCTCATACTATCTTCTAGAAGCTCCTGCATCCTCATACTATCTTCTAGAAGCTCCTGCATCCTCATACTATCTTCTAGGAGCTCATGCATCCTCATACTATCTTTTAGAAGCTCATGCATCCTCATACTATCTTCTAGAAGCTCATGCATCCTCATACTATCTTTTAGAAGCTCATGCAGCCTCATACTATCTTCTAGGAGCTCATGCATCCTCATACTATCTTTTAGAAGCTCATGCATCCTCATACTATCTTCTAGAAGCTCATGCATCCTCATACTATCTTTTAGAAGCTCATGCAGCCTCATACTATCTTCTAGAAGCTCATACATTCTCATACTATCTTTTAGAAGCTCATGCAACCTCATACTATCTTCTAGGAGCTCATGCATCCTCATACTATCTTTTAGAAGCTCATGCATCCTCATACTATCTTCTAGAAGCTCATGCATCCTCATACTATCTTTTAGAAGCTCATGCAGCCTCATACTATCTTCTAGAAGCTCATACATTCTCATACTATCTTTTAGAAGCTCATGCAACCTCATACTATCTTCTAGGAGCTCATGCATCCTCATACTATCTTTTAGAAGCTCATGCATCCTCTTGCTATCTTCTAGAAGCTCATGCAACCTCATACTATCTTCTAGAAGCTCAAGCGACCTCATACTATCTTCTAGAAGCTCATTCAACCTCATACTATCTTCTAGAAGCTCATTCAACCTCATACTATCTCCTAGATGCTCATGCATCCTCATACTATCTTCTAGAAGCTCATGCAACCTCATACTATCTTCTAAAAGCTCACGCAACCTCATACTATCTTCTAGAAGCTCATGCAACCTCATACTATCTTCTAGAAGCTCGTGCAACCTCATACTATCTTCTAGAAGCTCATGCAACCTCATACTATCTCCTAGAAGCTCGTGCAACCTCATACTATCTTCTAGAAGCTCATGCATCCTCATACTATCTTCTAGAAGCTCATGCAACCTCATACTATCTTCTAGAAGCTCATGCAACCTCATACTATCTTCTAGAAGCTCGTGCAACCTCATACTATCTTCTAGAAGCTCATGCAACCTCATACTATCTTCTAGAAGCTCAAGCGACCTCATACTATCTTCTAGAAGCTCATTCAACCTCATACTATCTTCTAGAAGCTCATTCAACCTCATACTATCTCCTAGATGCTCATGCATCCTCATACTATCTTCTAGAAGCTCATGCAACCTCATACTATCTTCTAGAAGCTCATGCAACCTCATACTATCTTCTAGAAGCTCATGCATCCTCATGCTATCTCCTAGAAGCTCATGCAACCTCATACTATCTTCTAGAAGCTCAAGCGATCTCATACTATCTTCTAGAAGCTCATTCAACCTCATACTATCTTCTAGAAGCTCATTCAACCTCATACTATCTTCTAGAAGCTCATGCACCCTCATACTATCTTCTAGAAGCTCATACATATTCATACTATCTCCTAGACGCTCATGCATCTTCATATTCTTTTTAGAAGCTCGTGCATCTTCAAGGTATCTTTAAGAAGTTCATGCATTCTCCAACAGTCTGGTACCATTGTGGCTTATGGTAAGATCGCCTTTGGGGACTGGCTGATAAAGAGCGAGGACTGAGAAGATGACAGAAGATTATTAGAAGACTGAGAGGATGACAGAAGATTATTAGAAGAAGTATCATGCAAGATGATTAAAATATGAATGCAAGAACATTATTAGTATCTTAAGAGACAATTATTTTTTAATTTTTTGATACTAATATTTGTATAATTTTCTTTGTAGATTTCGTGATTATAAGCACCTGGCTTTGTCCGTCATGCCAAGCCCTGTTCCGGTGGAGTTGCTGTTGGACTACCTTGCTGCGTCATATGGTCTTCATGGCTCTTTGTCCTTGACTCTGAATCAACCTGTTTGTCGTGTTCTTGGTCCACGCCCTCCATTCTCAAGGTGAGAAAATGTTTCTTTCTATATTAATGTTATTCTTCACAATGTACTCATGTCACATGAATATCCAAGTTTCTAAGAATGTAAGGACTGGGGCTAAAAGGCTGAAAACTGTTATGTTTCTTCTTTTCTGCGGAGTATTTCTTGAGGAGGATGAGAATTGTGATCTGTTTACATCCAAAACTAGGAGAAGTATTAAGCATTGTACGCGTCATCGTAGTTGAAGCCTGGGTCGCTGAATTTGATATCGGTCTGCTCTGACATCATTTACACAAAAGCCTGTACCCTGAACCCTGACCCTGGCTTTCCAAATAGCTTATAATTCACCCATTCAAATGAATTTCCTTGTGTGTTACTAGGTTTTTGGTTTAGGATTTTATCAAAAGTGTAGTTTGATAGTATTATTTGAAAAGAGATAAAGTAGAGGAAACAAGGGGCTGTTTCACTTATTTTGTCTTTTGAATATTGTAGCAGTTTTATTTCAGAAGATGTTTGCCATTTCTAGGTTTATTAGTGTGTATTAGTGTAGCCAGAGGCATACTATATCAATGTGATATAGCTAGATGTGTCAGCCTGATTCAGCCATATTGATTTGTTTCAGCCATATTGAATTTAGCTAGAGGTATTAGCTTAATTTTGTTGGAGGTATCAGCGTAATATAGCTACTTGTGTCAGCTTCATTAAGCCAGTTGTATTAGCTTGGTTTAGCCATATTTATTTGTTTAATTTGGCCAGAGGTATTAGTTTAATTTTGTTTGGGGATATCAGCGTAATATAGCTAGATGTATCACTTTGATTCAGCCATATTTATTTGTTTAATTTAGCTAGAGATATTAGCTTAATTTTGTTGAAGTTATCAGCGTAATATAGCTAGATGTGTTGCCTGATTCAGAGCCATATTTATTTTTGTAGCTCAGCCAGAGGTATTAGCTTGATTGAGCAAAAATTGACACTTCAGAAGCACCAAAATAATGTAGTTATTAATGTCACTTTTATTTAGTTTTTTGTATATCTCTGGTTGAATCAAGGTTCATTTAGCCAGAGATACCAACGTCGGGTTAGAGGAATCAGCTTAGTATATAGTTTGCTTTGTTTCGTATTATTTTTTTCAAAGTTTTTACTTTTTAATTTGCACAAAGACTTTTATTTGTTTGACGTGGGTTCTTTCGTATATAATGGGCTAAAATTTATCGTGGTCCTCGCTTTTGTATTGTGATGTTCAGCCATTCGTCTGATCAAATAATGATGATACGGCCTGGGGGGTGCAGTAAATGCAATGACGCTATGGCCTACGGGGGGCAATGCTTACTGCTCTCATGAACAATGTGCCTCAAATTCAGGGGCTCAGGAAACATTTGGCTTACATGTGAACAGTTTGCGTTTTCAGACTTTGAGAGTTATATTCTAAGGCTTTGTCGAATCGTAACATTTTCCGAAGCCAGGTCGTTTGTTAATGAAACTTCGGAAATTTGAACTTGGATAGGAATTGTGATAATGATGCATTGTGATTGAGTAGCATTGTATGGATGCGACATTTTCTCATCCCTTGGGAATAGAGGCATCTTCCAAGAATACGACAACTTGGTTGAGCTAGATAGAGGGCTTTGAGCACATGAGATCATATGGCAAAGCAAGGCAGCCAACAGCACTCCACTGGACAGGGCTTGGCAAGGCGGACATGGCCGGGTAGATTTTTTAAATTAATTGTTTACTTCCTCCCACCTTTTACGGAACAAAGCGTCCGGGTCAAACCAGCGACCGCAGGGCCAGAGAGCCCTACAGCCATGGGCTGCGATGACCATAGGAGGCTACTGCCTCCTACATCCACCGCAGCCACCCTACCCCCTGTTTGCACCACCCTCTACTAACCCACCCTTTATCCCTCTAGCCTATTTGTATATTTACGCTACTTTAGTGCGCTTATCCTAATTTTATCATGCGCATTTCTAAATTAGCCTACGTGCAATCCTAACAACTAGAAGAGAATTCCTTAACAATCCTAAATAATTAACTTATTATGTCATGTTACTCTTTATTTGCTGTAGGTTAGCCTATTCCTATGAAGTTCCCAGAAAAAACGCATCCCTAAGGTTTTTTTATGAACAAAATTGTACATGAAGTGTAAGAAAGAAAATATCTATATATTTTTTTCTAGAAAAATGAACGTATGATGTGTGCTTTTCTGAATCTCGCAAATTGCAATTAACATCTCAGTATCTCAGTATCTGCGGAAAGAAAAGTGGCAAACTGTGAAGGGCTTTAACAAACAAAATTGCAGATAAATTGTAACAGAGTAATAATAAAACTTACCACTGCTTCTATTTAAATAATGCACGGGAAATGCGATGAAGACCAAACAGTTTCTGCCAGCATCTTCCAGCGTGAGTGAAATTTGCATCATTTTCATCCATCCAGAATCCTAAAAAACCAATAAATATCATTCATTAAAGGATTTTCCAATTAAAAAGCAATACCATCAAAGGTTCATAATCAAGTTTCATTGAATACTTGCCAAGCAATCGTAATTTTTACCACAACATCTCTGCTCAAACCACAAGCCAAGACATGTAGGTAGGCCAACTCATCTTGCAAAAGTAGACTCGCGATTCAAGCGCAAAACTTTTCTCAATCCTTGTCCAAGATCTAAAACAAATTAATTAACGACTTTAATCAATTAATCAATTAAATTTCCAAATTATCTGAATCAGCGCCAAAGCGCAATCTTTCTTGAAAATGCATAGGATAAATTATACTCCTGTTAGCTTTCCGGCCTAGACTCGAGGGCCTAAAATGTTATCTCAACTACTCATACATCATTTATTGGTAGTCATTTCTATGTCACTTTAAATACATTATACAGCTAAGAGTATATCTTGTAACCTCTTGATATCAAAAGAAGCCTTTCAAAAACGTCCAAGAAATTTAAAATATACTTACAAATAACTTTGGTCGAAAAAGGCGAAAAAATGTCGCGTGCGGTTTTCCATTCCATTTCTCTAAAAGGAAATTTTCAAATAATGCAATGCGGTTGCGGTGTCTAAATAAATTGAATTGGATGACAAGTCACATGATAGCAAGGCATTCCCCATTGCAGTCGCCTGGGAAACAATAATGACGTAGCAATAATTAATTGCGTGTCGCAGATGAATTCACGCCCTGTAAATGCGAATGCAAATTTAGGCAATTTGGGGCAATTTTCAATGGACCAAAAACCATCTCCATGAGATAGATATTTTAAGTAGAGTTTATTGATTTCATCGGTTTTGCAACTTTGATTATTTATATTTCTGGGAAATAAAAATGAAAATGTCTTCTTGGAACCAAATAAGCAAATATGCCATAGTTAATTGTTGCTCATGGAAAAAGAATCAAAGACACAAAATCTCAATTAATTCTCCATGTCATAAAGAAAATTTAATGATATAATTACATTTTTAATGTGAATTGCATTAAAGCTTCTGCCAATTCAATTAATTTATATTATAAGATTATATGTACATTACCATAATTATCATAATATACGCAGCTACTACTAAAGCATACAAATTAAGACATAACGATGAATGCATAAAATTGCATTCCGATTACGTTGACTGAGGGGATCCAAGCAACAAATACAAATAAGAACTTAATCTAAAAAATATTCAGTACAGTTAATTAGAAATTCAAAAACATAACCCAATTATATGAGTTGCAAACTGTCCCCAAAGTTCAAGCAGCAACAGCAGTTTTCACTGAGTTTCTGCCTTATACATTTGACAAAGCAAGACATTGGATTAAGCACTTCGCACTACTTAAGCCATATGTAGCAACTTTTCAAAGCCAAATCGTAAACTCTGCTCAAATACCAGGGTATTGAAGATGACATAGCAGGGCTACCTGTTTAGATCTCTGATGGCATTTGCAGGCATCATTTCTTGTGATGAATTTCTGCTTACAGGTTCCATGAAGCCATGTTGTCATGTTTATGACCACAGATCTGAGAAGCCATTCATTAGATAACTACAGAGCTCTGAGCAGCAGATCGGCCAGCTTATTTGGGTCTGTTTCCTTTGGATTCTCGGTAATGATTTTCTTTATTGTTTCCACATTCTCAGGAAACATATTTTGCAGCAGTTGAAAGGCTTCTGTCGATTCTGTGTTTACAATGGAAGGTTGGGCAGATTTTTGTAACGTGTTCCACTGTTTTTGCTCTTGACCTAATAACAGAGAGAGGGAAAGTAAGATATTGATAACAACAACAAGTTATTGTGTAAAAACCTTTTTATTTGGGCAAATGTGACAATTTCCAATGAGGAAACTCAATATATTGACCTTTATTTTCAAAATAAAATCACTCAGGCAAATCAATAAAAAAGTCTATTGTGCAACACAAGGAAGTTTTCTGACACACAGGACCTAGGAAGTTATTCGTGTCAATCAAATTCAACTTCCCACTTTCTCTAATTGTAGGCAACAAAGGAACTAACTTATCAAAAGATAATTATAACCATAACAACAATGAAGAAAGAAATATGATGTGGGGGATTAAAAAACATGAAATCATGCATACCACAAGCTTCTGCTGCCTTGTTGATGTGGTTATTTCTTGTTTGTGCCATTGTCTGTTGCTGAGGTTGCTTAGTGTCCATGTCCTTTTTCAATAGCAACAAGGATGTATTTGCATCTGCACTCTGTGAAGATCTGCCTCCCTCTTTTACAGCATCCATTTGCATATTCTTTGGAGAGGCAGTGGAGCTTCTTTCCATTCTTTCAGGATGGTAGTATTTGCATTTCTGACCAAATGTACACTTCTTTTTATAGGGACACAAACGAGGTTGAGCAACTGTGCCTTTTTTTAAAAATTCATCCAATTTTGGTCCATGTCTGCCAAGGGGGTCATCTGGTGGCATAAAGCAGTCTTTTACAAATGTATACATCAACAGTCTTTCTTCTATAACTTTTTTCCATTCACTGTTCTCCTTTTCCAGGTCTCGAAAGTTATCATTTGACACAATAATTCCATCATTTTCAGCTGCAAACCGCACAATATACCGATCATCATAACAGACAACTCTTCTGCCATTTACTTTTCTTGAAGGAGTAAAGGCAAGAATCCTTTCTTTTTCCAGATCTGTCAATATTTGTTGATCTACGATTGGTCTTTCTGGGTTAGATGTTTCTTTTCTCCAATGTGGTACAAACACAGTGATATCAGAATGCCCCCTTTTCTTGAAGTAGTCAACGCAGATCATGATCCCTTTACACGAAAAAACTTCCCTGTTTCCATGACTACAATAAAACATGAACTCGATTAGATATAAGATATTAGTGAAAAAAGTAAAAAAAAGCCAAAGAGGAAAAAATGACAAACTAACCTCATTGCAACATTGCTTCCATCAACAACAATATGCCTTAACTTATTGTCTTTACTTTTGTCTTTTTTGCTTTGCTGAGCATCTGAAGACTGGAGTGTTGTCTGGATTAAATCCTTTGGCAAATTACTTTTAATATTTGAAGCGGAATCAGAACAGTCGCTACTAATTCTGCCGCTTGATTTAGTTACAGGTACATCATATGATCCGTTACGGGGGAACAGTGTTATTAATTGTTTCAAAAGTGAGTTTTCATTGACAAAGTTGGTACATTTTGAGATTCCAATTTTTATTTCATCTTCTGAATATCCAAGTTTTGTAGCAAAATCCCTCAACTGATCATAGTTTGGTTTCGGGGCTGAGCCCCTTGGAAGGACTTGCGGCTGACTTGGTGAGGATGCAATCTCAGCACCTTTTGCAACAATGTCCGTACCGGGTTTACTGCTTGCAAAAGAACTCATTGGAGGCCTGATTGCTGAAAATGAATGTTGATGTTTTAAATAGTTTATTCTGCATTCCAATAATGATATTGCAGACGCGACAGACATCTCCGAGCCTTGAAGATACAGTTTCTCTACATTTTCAACTTGTACCAAAGCGTTACTTTCTCTTTGAACTTGCCAAATGACTTCGTTGCGATTCCAAGAAACTTGGTTTTGCAGAAATGGAGGAATCAAGAAAAAAACCCTCGTCTCTGGATTTGTTATTCCTTTTGTGTATTCCTGGAAAAAATGTTTAGCTACATTAGCTACTCAAATTCATTGCTCACCTTTGGTTACATAATCATGGGTACAAATAGCTTTGAAAATCGTAAATAAACAATGGAAATATAAGCAACAGATCTCTATCTTTTCAATTGCAAAATGATTACTATGGGAAATTTATTAAATCATTAAATTAACTTCTTTTGATCAATATTATATATCTTCCTAAATGTTTTATTTATAACCATGGGATGATCAACTTGCATTATTCATCGAGAAGAATGCGGAAAATTTATTTTCTATTCGGATGTTGTTACGTTTTTTTGGCCTAATGGCTCATTGCAAGACGAATTTAGTTGCACCTTCCATAAATCCCAAATTCTGTAGTAATTAATAGATATTGAAATACAAACCTCAGCTTTCTTTCTATCATTTTCATTTCCACATATTTTGATCCACTCGTTGCCAGTACGTTGCGCTGTGCTCCAATCAGTTGTAAACTCAAGACGAACATGAAACAAAGTCTCAATTTGTCGACAAAACTGATTCCTTATAATAAGGCCTTTATCAAATGGTATAACAAACTCGTTAACTCCATCCATGTTGAAGTATTTCTTTAAAGTTTATAAGATGTACGATGCAGTTTATTTCCTTACCGATTTCTTCTCATCATTTGCTTGAAATGTTTACGACAATTTTGGAGAGTTTAGTTTTGAGTGTCTTTATCAAGTGAGGGGAATGCTCAATCAAGTGTGAAGGAACGGGAACTAACTGTCAATCAAATGCTTGACATGCGCGGATGGAAAGTGCATCCCCTTCCCTTCCTTGTGCGTCATTGTGCGCAAGTAAGAACTTTGAAAAATTGCTGATCAAAGCAAACAACGCAATCATTTAGTTTCTTACTATGTAAAAAGGAAAAATATATTAATCAAGCCTTCATTTAGATATTTGTGCACGTGTTTGTGCTATCTAAATTAATCGCGAAGGCGAAGTCGTGCTTGAAAACACACTCACATTACCTTGCCGTGATAGTTAGTGATCTCTGACAAGGAAGAACATTCGGGAATATTCTTATAAAAAATAGGAATACCATTTGTTATTCTCGCAGAATTTTCGTCCTTTTCAAATGACTTTTCCCAACTTTTGCTCAATATGAACTGCGTCTGATATTTTATAGGGGATTCGTGTGAGAGAAAGCATACGATAGTTCCAAGAAACATTTCTCAAAACAATTTCTGAGAAACAAAAATTCAGAACTGTATCAATTTTATTTTTCGCAACCAAAGAGACGATGGAATGGAAATAAAACGTATTTCATTAAATTGATATACATAGTGGACAATTTTCACACGAGTCTGTTTGGTGATGATAGCTTGACTTAAGATCGAATCGAAACCAGACGAAAGGGGAAAAAGTTGGCAGGCGTTACTTCCGAGTGAAAAAAACCTGTTACCAATTCACGATAAATGTGGAAATGTTCACCAACTGATTCACGAAAAATCCCCCCAATCGTGAACAGACGTAACAATCGTCATTCCCCTGTTCATATTCAATAAAAGATTGCAATATCTTATTTATACTCATTGAATACAAAGAATTGAGAGGACAACGAGCGGAACAATGGTGTCTTGAATTGTCAATAGGTAGCACAGTGTTAATAAGAAAAGGCTTTTTGAATATAAACTAGTTTCGTAACCACCTCTTCATGCAAAATAACAATCAACAAGTCAATCAAGGCAAATTCACATCACAATTAAAGGCTATAATAAAATTCTGAACAGTCAAATAAACAAAAGATCTTTTCCGTGCGATGAGTTATTGATTGAGATGAGATGAGAGTCTAATTGAACTCCATGCAACGCATGCGTTTGGGAGATTTGAGCTCAACTCAACTCTGAACCAAGACCATAGACTCACTACATTGCGTCCCTGTGCCTGTGAGTCCACCAAGACAAATCTATCGCGTGGCTTGGTACCGACTCTGAGAGCCTGGTACCGAACGCGTCACGTAATCTACTGCTGTTGAAAAATGCTAAAGGTCATCTAGCCACCAGCAATAATAAAAAAGTCTGTTTGTATTTTACCTCAAAATTTCCAATTTACAAACCTTTGATTTGTGCAGAGAAATAATAAAAACACTCCTGCTCTTTTGGTCACTGGATTGCCTGGAAAAACAAAACAAATGAATTAAGGTACAGTCTTTTCTAACCGTGTTTAGGAATATTTTGCATGTGGTATTGCATTGCAACAATTATGCAAATAGCTTTGGATACTTCTTGTTATTGTTATGTAAATCAAAATGTGTCTGCTTTTGATAGTGATCACTTTGTAATCATATGGTAACAATGTTTGTTAGCTACAAGTTACATCACAATTGTGAATAAATTCGCATCACATCGCAGGACATTTAAACCCAGAGCTGCAAAGTTCGACCATCAGAGGTCGACCAAGAAAAAACGATGATCATGATGATTAAGTGGTTGTGATAGTGGAGTGAATTTTACTCAATGTTTACGATACTTGGTGAGTTTAGTGTTACGTTGGAACACAGCAAAGAAAATGCCAACGAAAGTATCGAACCACAGCCGCCCATGGCCAATAACAAACCAAACATCAGGCAGTCGGTTTCCGATTTCACATGCAATCTGTGCAGAAATATCACGGTGGAGCCGGTAACATTTTTTTACGCATGCGCAATGATACTACACACTCCTGTCATACAGCAGTACGTGTATAGTCGGGTATCCCAGCAACACGGTCTTAGTGGCATGCCATTGTACGAGACAAAGTCAAGTCGTTGTGATGTTAGCGATGTCAAAGACACATATGCGAATCGCCAAACGCGAAACTTAATCCAAGCTGAGGCATCATTCGTCCACCTGGGCGTGGTATTATCAGCCAGTCTGCCATCCATATTCATGGCCCTTCTACTCGGAGCGTGGTCTGATAAAGTCGGTCGTAAAATCATCATGATGTTGCCTATCATTGGTGGAGTTGCAGACACAGTATGTATACTGATAACTATGTACGCATCTCTGCCAGTCTACGTACTTTTCATTGGAAGTTTCATAAATGGTTTCTGTGGGTTCTTTACTACAATGATATTGGCTGTGTTCAGCTATATGGCTGATGTTACTGAAGAATCCAAACGCGCGCTACGTCTCGGCGTAATAGAAGCAATAGCATTCATTAGTGGCATGATAAGCCATTTGACCAGCGGTTGGTGGATCAAACATTTCGGATTCAAGTCACCGTACTGGTTAATACTCACACTGCACATACTGAACCTGATGTATGTTACTTTCATTCTGCCTGAAACCATTAATAACCCTGAACGTAAGACGGCTAGAGATTTGTTCAATAAGGCCCATTTCCACAGAATTGCAAAAGTGTTCACAGAAGCAACAGTGGATCGCAAATGGCAACTCGTAGGACTTTTAATAGCATCTGCATTCATGATGATATCTTCAATAGGCTTCGGCTGCGTTATTGTACTATACGCCCTTGACGCGCCCTTTTGTTGTTCTCCGATTATGATTGGTTACTTCCTTGCAGATAGTATGTTTGTGCAAGCAATTGGAGCCATGTTAGGATTTTGTGTGTTGCGTAAATGTATATCTGAAATTGCCCTGACTCAAATGGGCTTCTGTTCGATTATCGCATCTTTGATTTTGATGGCGTTAAGCAAGACAAGGTGGATGATGTTCATAGGTGAGCCTACATACCGTACTTCTTCAATTAGGCGCCCGGGGTTGCTTATAGGAGGCGTTTATTAAATAAGGGCGCTTAAACGAGGGAATACGGTATCATCATACTATGCATCTACAAACAATTGAATGACAAAAAGAAATTGAGCAGATAAATGAATTGCACCTACAATTATTATTTCAGTACCGTTAGTTGGCGGTTTAGGAGGGGTATGCATGCCGATAATCAGAGCGAAGATGTCGAGACTGGTAAAAGACGAAGATCAAGGTAAGGTTGGCAGACAATACCAAAAGGCAAAACAATGCCATGGCATGAAGAAACTCGCGTGTTATGACCCGCTCAACAGATATATCTCGTCAATAAAATCCATCCCAACCTCCACTGTATCAGAAAATTATCATCAGAATATCTCTGTGAAAATAGACTGACGTATTCACACATTATTCCTAGGTGCATTATTTGCCGCAGTTGCGACAGTAGAAACAATCTGTACATTATTTGGCGCAGCAATATTCAACTCATTGTATTCAATCACAGTCAGGCATTTCGAATTCAAAGGACTCAGTTTCTTCATAATGGCCGCATTGATGGTCGTTCCACCAATCATCGTTGGGTAAGTGAAACAATCAACTTTCTTATAATCAGATGAAATCATTACTCTTACAGATATCGCAATTGCTTCAATGTGATCAGTAGGACCTATTTAGTATAATTCGACTCCTTGTGAGTCATTTTTCAGTCTATTTCAAAATTTGAATTTTTCAGTACCTACTGCATGTATGATAGAAAGTTTTTAAATAGCTATCCGCGGGAAATCTGGGTCCACGAACCATTACTCCTGGAGAACTGGGAATTGTCTCAACGTGATCAGTAGGACCTATTTAGTATAATTTGACTCTTTGTGAGTCATTTTTCAGTCTATTTCAAAATTTGAATTTCTCAGTAGCTAAAGTAGGCAATGTATTTCAGTTGGGGCAAGAGCTCGCCAGGGGTCAACTTTTGAAATGTTTATGCTAGAAGGCTGGGAATGGTCTCAAACTGATCAGAAGGTCCTAATTAGTAGGATTCGACCTTTTGTGAGTTATTTTTCAGGCTATTTCAAAATTTGAATTTCTCAGTTACCTACTTCACGTAAGATGGGCAGCATTGAAAGTTGTGAAAACAGAATAACTTATGCTTATTTGATGAGTTTTCAGTAATATTCCAGTTTTTATTGATAGGTTTTTACGCTGGTTAGAAAGGAAGCATTTTAACTCACTTTCAAAGAGTTAATTGCATAAGCTATGTTATACTGGTGTCCACACGCTCGTTACATACCGTTTGAAGTAAATTGGATTCTCGTTGCTTCCAAGCCAAGTCAATGATGCTGCCTAAATCAAATTGAATTGTCATTAAGTTCTCAATATCGGAAAATTTTAGCAAGCAATGTTTTCAACTCCAGTTATTGTATTTCTTGGTTTAAATTGCCTTGATTTAAGCATGTCGTTTAAACATTGTTTAAAATGCAAACGGTTCCATTGAAGTTAAATGTTGATATAACAATGCAAATAAAATAATTTTTTATTCCTTATTTTTATTTTAACAAATCGCCTTTTTAAAGCGTATGCAAGAAAAATATTCACTTCGTCAATTTTAAATATTTCCATGTCAATTAAATCGACATTTACTTGTTTCTGTCATAAAACATTGCTTGTTAATAAGTAAATACATATTCCATTACTTTAGATATTCAAATGTATATTTGCAATTGGCGATAAAAAGCAATAAATTATGTATTATTGAACGTAGGAAAGATGTTTTATCAAATCATCAAAAGTTTTAATAACGTCTCGTATCATTAGCAATTCAATCTGAGCAGAGGAATAGTGCGTTTCTGAGTATCCAGAAAGTTTGTTGGCAACGGCAGAAACTTGTGAGTATTCTTCATGGGACAAATGCGCAATTATAATTGACAGCAAAATATTTGCGACGTTCCTGAGATTGGAAAACAAAACAATTGGCTTGCACATGCGCGTGTCTACGTTACAATAGCCAATACAATCATTACTGTCACCAATTTTGCAATCTTTATCTGAGACGCAAGGCATTGTGGAGAACTTCTTTTTAATCATATCTGCAGGAAATACATGATCGGCATCGATTATTTTAACGGTTTTAGAATCGTCACGCGTGAAGCCGAAGTTATTCAAATGAAAGTCGCAGATTAAAAGCTGGAATGAAGCACATTTATCTAACATCAGAAAAACTTGTCTCATGAAGTGAACCTTTTCGCGAAACGTCGGGTAAGAAACACGCACAAAAGTATCATACAACATATTCCTTGCTGTCACCACAACATAGCTGAAGAAATTATTCAACCGGCCTTTGTCGATTATGAAATTCTCAACAGGTCCGGGTCTGGTCGATTCAAAATCGAATAGATCCGGTAAATTCAATATGTCATCAATGTCATCCGCATTGCCATAAACCTGACCAGCCAAATGTGACGCGGATTGAACCGCATAAATAGGCCCACACTTTCCATAAAATGGCACAGTCAATTCTGATCCATTGAAGGTCTCAAAAATATACAATTCATGCGAAGAAGAACTGCTATCGGAGTTTAGGAATTTCAAAATGTATACATCATCTTGACCGACGTTGAGTTCAAACACAGTTTTATCTTTGTTTACCGAGAGGCATTTAGTAATAACAGCATTTTCAGCGCACAAGATCTTGCAAAATGTCCCATAGATAGCAAAAAAAGGGAAATTTGCATTTGCATACGCAGCGGCGGCACACTGTAATATAGACAACAACATTTTAACTCGGTATAGCAGCCAGCAACAACATAGAATGTAAAATCCTATTGTTTATATAGTAGATGCAATTTACTTCACAAATATTCCAGACCCTGGGTATTTTGTTCGAATTCCATTCCGCGTTCCGCGTTTTAACAAGGTAGAGCTCCCCGCCCACTTGGGCCTAATTCAAAGAACAAAACAAAAGACTTTAGACTTACCACTTTCCTTACTTGCTCCTTGTTACAATAGTGAAAATTTCTCCAAAATAAGACCAAGAAGGCTAGAATAATTGACAGTGCGGCAGTAGATCCAATATTGACAAGAAATGACATTCTTAATCTTGATAAATTCGCCCACGTTCAGTGAACTCCACCAATAGAATAATGAATGATTGGGAAGGGAAAAGATAGTTGCGCATGCGTAGCCAGTTTTATGTTAACATGACGTCATAAACGGCAAGGCAATTCTCTCCCGAAGGGGGCAATCATGTGTGTTCATTTATTATATTTAATCTTAGGCTCTTTATCAAGATTTCTTTAACAATAAGCCGTTAAAATTAAATACAGATAACGGCCAAAAAGAGAACAATTTATAATATTTTATAACATGACCAGATTAGGTTTAATAAAAAGCGGTTTAATACAATTGGTTTCTGCATGTAGAAAATTTTACAACATTTCCAATATGATACAAAAATGACAAGGTTAACACGAATAAAGGAGAATAGTTCAAAGTTCTACTTCATTTAAAAAAAACTTTGCAGGACTATATTAAAACATTTGGACTGTCTGTTCTGCAATTAAACATCTAATTCAACTTGTAAGGTAACTCATCCAGTTTGCTTTCAATTCGCAACATCTCAAACGATGCTTGTGATGATCCAAAGCGAGACTGCATTGATAGTCTCTTTTTCGATATTACTCACAGGTCCTTCTTGCCACGTCTTTTCTATTGAGCTTGCAACTCACCAAGATATATCCTCCTGTCACTTCCACAGGACAATACTAAAATACGACGGGACGTATCATAAGAATACAAGTCAAGGTATATTGGCATGTCTTGCTTACCTTGTTCTTAGAGAGGCTTTAATAAACAAAAAGCAATATCGTAAAATCATACAATTCTCATTGAAATGCTTCTACTTACGAATGGGTTCTGTTGGATGAAAATCAACATCATTGACTGAGCCATTGTGGCCTGGTAATTTATACACAACTTTTCTGGTAACAGTGTCCCAAACATAAACATATCTGCAGGAAATAAAAATTTTTCGCAGTGTTTAAAGCAACGCAGATTATTGGAAGCGTTTGATTGCAGAGAGGTAGGTGTGTAAAAATTCAAAGTGTAGCAGAATCAGGTAATAAAACGTAACAGGTATAACTGGCACAAAGCGATCTTAGCTCACCTATCTGCTGAGCCACTTGCTATGAACCTACCATCTGGCGACCAACAACATTTGATTAGATTCTAAAAAAAACGTATAAACATCAATGTATTAACATTATAAATTATCAGAAGCGTAAATAAGAAGATATTTAGACAAGCAATCCTACCTTTTCAAAGTTATGTTGTGCACCTGTGAATACTTTGATGCATCTTTCTGTCGGTGCATATGGTCGAATGTCCCAAACTCGAACTATAAAATCAAAGCACGGACATAAGTGATTGAATGTTATTAAAGTCCCCCCGGGAAAATAGCTATATATACTGAGTTTGAAAGGAAGCAGGCGATGAGACGGGGGTGAGTGGATGAAAAGATAATTACCAGTATTGTCCATGCCATTTGATAATAGAAAGGAACCATCGGGGCTCAATTTGAACCCGGTTACTGTATCCGTGTGACCGCGCATCTTGTACAGAACATCGTTCTTACGTAGATCCCACACCTAAACGATATCACCCCTCAATATCAAATACAATCCATTGGAGCTTCAATTGACGTGGAGTACATACAACGTATTGGAATATGCTTACCTTGATGGTATTGTCTATTCCACCAGAAAATACCTGGTCACTTGTATCATTGAAGCACACAGACGTAACCTAGAATGAAAGCAAAATCATTACAAATCAAACAATGCATAATCATGCATAAACAAGCACAACAACACAACAACGTAAACTATATATGACATAGTTTCGTGTGTCAAGAAATTGGCAGGGTGGGAGAGAGTTGGCGATTCCAATTAACACATTTAACGAACCTGGTAGTTATTTTGAAAGGTACTAAGGGCATTTCTTCTCCTTCGATCCCAAAGCTGAAAGAAAAAACGAAATAAATAATGACTTGATAAAAACATAAAATATAGAATAACCAAAGGGCTGTAGTAATATTAACAAGATGTAAATGGCATAACTACGAAAGGATTACAGACAACATACTTTAATTGTGCCATCATCTGAGCCACTGACGATTAATTCAGGTCCTCTTCTTGCCGGACAGCAGCTGTTTACGAATGACGCATGGCCTTTTAACCTCTTTATTCTCATTCCAGTCTCGTAGTCCCAGCATGCAACAGTCTTGTCTGTTGAACACGACACCAGAGTGCTGAAAAAACAACCAAACTCTAGCATGACGACAATAACACCAACCGACCAATCAAAATCAAGAGAAACTGCACTGTTCGATTCGAAGGCAGCAGAATCGAAGCTCCCAAATCGAATATTCCAAACTTTCAAAGGGGGGAAGGGCTCAAACCTCGAGGCTACATTCGCTGGCACATTACAAGTCAATTTCTGATCACGTCAGTTTGTAATTATTAAAATGTACACAAATGTCTTACCTCCCATCTGAGAAGTATTGCAACTCCATAATGGCCCCCGTGTGACCTTTTAAAACGGCAAAGTTTTCACATTCACCAAACACATTCCATAAATCTACAAGTGAATTCGTGAGACCACAATAAATTACGAGCAAATTAAACATTATAAAAACCATTACGGGTTAAATAAAGAATGATTTTATTGATTATATAGTATTAACAAACTGAGTTTACATATTAGTCTGTCAAATCCAGCAGATGTTACTGTTTCTCCTTGTGGATGAAACTTGGCTGTAAATACTTCACCCTAAAAACACCAGCAACACATAACATAA
The DNA here is from genome assembly GCA_013076295.1 of Sanderia malayensis. Classification (NCBI taxonomy): domain Eukaryota; kingdom Metazoa; phylum Cnidaria; class Scyphozoa; order Semaeostomeae; family Pelagiidae; genus Sanderia; species Sanderia malayensis. The sequence continues at coordinate 3,126,488 of RQOL01000718.1, forward strand.
ACACCTTTGAATATTGTTTTCAAATTAAAATCAACCAACGGAAATTATTACTTACACCATGTCCACTCAGAAGCATAATAGGTGATTGCAGCGCAGATGAACGTGCAGGGCCCTGCAAAACACAAATAGCAAAACCTAATCACAATATGTTTAGCCAATTACAATAACATGGCTGATGTGCGTGGTGTCATCTAATCAAGTGGTAAGCACGCTCTCGAAACTTCGGTTAAAGCAAATAACGTAGCTAGAAATAAGACGCTAATGGAACGGTGGGCGATCAAAGGAAAACACTGTTTTCAGGTGTCATGGCTGAGATTGGTTATGTTAACTCGGTGCACGTGTTGTGTTATTTGCTAAAGTAATAGTATGCACCTGCTGCTACTGAGATCAGGCATGAGCATGGAAATCCTGAATGCAAACAAGTGACTTGAAGATAAAAAAATGCCATTTCCTAACAAAACTGACTTCCTTATCCTTCCTCGCTTAAAGGTAGCTTTTAGGTCCGTGCTTAGCATGTGCAATGCAATATGAAAAAGACAAGTGACAGGGTAGTTAAACTACAGAATTTGATTGTAGCTTGGTTCGCAAACAACTTACTCCGATGGCGCAAGTGGGCGAGCATTTCTATGGTGTTCACGATGGGGCCTTGGATAAGTGCAAAAATTTCATAAAATCACATTGAAGTAGAACACGATATGGCTCTTAACATTACGAAATTTCAAAACGTTTGTATTGAAGTTGACCAGGTTACTTTAAAAAACAAAGCACAATTTTATTTTGCAATGAAATTTCAAAAAGCATATTGTTGATTAGATAGCTATGACTTTTTGTCTGAGGTTGAGAATGCTCTAGCCTTATTTTTTAGACAAATCGAGCTTATAAAAAATGTTCTTATCTAAAAAAAGAGTGCATAGTACAATTCTTTCCAAAGAAAGAGCAAAACCATTGAAAACTCTGAGGTATCACCAATGAAAAGAAAATAGGTTCTGCTTCCCCTGAGAAACTAAATAGCAACCTGTAGAATTTGAAAAGACAATTCAAATCAGTAATCGTTTTGCTCAAAAAAACAGACAGGTCCTTTTAATTCACAAAACACAATAACACCACAATAGCTAATACCAAAATCCTATTAAATTTCTGACTAAACTCGGCCTGACAATAACAAGCAAAATTTTCCATCCAAGTAAATGATTTTCCAATTTTCATTGTTGCAAGTGAATGCACGATGGCGTTAAAATTCAAGCCTCGTGTTGTGACTTTTGAAAAATTATAAGTTACAAAGCTTGTTCTTGAATCAAAATCATATCAGAACATTAGAAAAAACATCATTTGTTAAGTCAATATAACACATGATTCTATAATATAACAGTTGCCAGCATTCACAAACAATACGAACCACAATTGTTAATGTAAAGCATTGGATTACTTCAGGATTGTGTCTAAACTTAGCCAAAGTAAAACAATTTCAACTCTTGACTTACTTTCGCGTTTGGGTCGACTTTAGATAAGCGTCCACAAAATACACCCATTTTATGAGTTACTACAAGGTGCCTTGCTTTACAAGCCAATCAACTCATTTCATGATCTCCTTTATAAACACACATGCGCACCAATATATCATCTTGTCTCGTGAAATCAACAAATATTCGATGCTTGATAAATGATTGCGTTTGCTTCGATCGTCGGTCCGTCTGAGCGTTAAGAATGTCCACGAATAGAGTAGTACAGGTTATATTGACATAGCAATTCGTTCGATTAAGCGCTAGGTATATGCAATCTCGATGATTGACTGAGAAATCGAGTTCTAGTCAGCTGTTATATAATTTCCCATGCAAAATCCTTCATTCAATAAACCATTATGTGTACAGAAATCATTTCGAGAAAACCAAGTTCCGATATCACACGAGCATGCAATTGTGAATAGAAATTGCTTGCTTGCGAACAAAGAGGCGAGATGTATGGTGGTGAAGAATACACTGTTATCCAACGATACTTCAACAAACAATGAACAAAGATATCCCATTAGGGAGATGCACCTATGTCCTTCTCAACCAATCATATGCCTCAATCGAACGATGAAAGATTGACAGAAACGGCAATATAAAACAGTGCTGAGAATTACAATGTGTTTAATGTATAAATCCAACGATTGATAATTGAAGAGACCGCAACAAAAGACATTATTTAGTCCTTGATTCCTTACATCAATATTGAAATCCTCAGTTTTATTGGCTTGTTTATTGGTCAGAATCTTCCGAAATAAAAACTTTCAAACAAAAGCAAAGAATTTCATTCGCTTTTCTAAACACAAACGTGTCATGCAAGGATCTTAAATATTGTCTGACTAATGTGCTATTCGTAGTGAAAAAATCTACGCTGTGGCTTCAGATATTTCGAATTGCAAGAGCACATGCTGAAAGCGAATGCAAAGAAATAATGTGTGCGCTGTGGAAATAAATGCGCAATAATTAAACTGGTCAAAAAACAAAAAATAACCAGGAGTGTGTGGTGTGTAAATATGCACAATTAACAGCAGGTGAGTACTTAAAAAAGCTTAACGTGTTAGTAATTAACCAAAGCATTACATCTATTGTTTCCTCAAATTGTATCATGAATATAAGATATTGTTAGCGCTTTCCTTGCGTGTGGTATATTGATTATAAGACGCATCTGGTAAAGGAATACATAAACAATAACTAGGAGAAATAGAAAACATGACTGATAAACAACTGAAGTCAAATCTGCGCAGTTCGAGCTCGTGCAATTTCAAATCGATCCGACTCGAACGAAATTCTCCCTGCATTCAATTCAAGGGAGAATTTCTTCAGAATTCAAAATCGATCTTAACAAGAAAACCTCTATAATTTGAGCCATTTGCAATTCAAACATTTTTATGATCCTCCAGAGTGATCGAATTAGACAGAGTTTACTGTAGATTGTAAAACCAATACATATAATGAATGAGATCTTGTAGTGTATAATGTAGCTTAGCGATAGTGTGACACTGCACTCTGCACTCTTCGATAAAAACAGACTGATAAATGTAAACTGAGATATGGAGGAAAACCTGAATAAACCTCAATAATTTCATTTTATATGGTATGCTATGATAAACCGATATTTCTCGCTCCAAAATTCACAATGTTCCTTGGGAGTCTGGATGCTATAATAATTATATATGAATACAACTATCAGTTTAGGCCCATTTTTTCGTCGTATCCAAAGCACTTTAAAAGAGGACAATATCACAGAAGATAAACATACCGATTGGATAATTTCATTTCTTTGAGCTCCTACCGCTACTAATTCATTCTTTTGCTTCTTCAAGGGGACAAGTTCGCCTCCAAAATCATAACGTCTCTTTCCTAGTTCAGCCATCTTCTTTAGCTTAGCTCAGCTGGACAAAGCTTACGTGCTGTGCTGGATATCTCCTTGAAGATGACGAACACGTGTTTAGCAACAACAACCACCTGTTGTCGGCTTCTTTGCTTTGTTGCGCTTCTCAGCTTTTTTTAAGGGTTTAAGTATATCTTTCTTCACTTCAACAATAGACCCCTCGTTTAGCGAGCCATAATCGTATTTCTTGTATTAATAAGAGGGAAAATCAATGGTGAAGAATCTACGCTCTTCCCACTAAGACAAACACAATAAAAAAACCACACGGATAACACACTGAATATACGTTATCGTTAAAGATGTTAAGAATTGAATATGATATATCTAATAAAGAAACAGCTCAAATGATTCATTCTAATCGTCCAGAATTAGTGAGCAGATTATTCTTCTGTAGCTGCGAAAAGCTCTCGTTTGCCGTGAAGGTGTCTCATAAACTGACTGAGGTAGTTTTGATTGCTATGCCCGCTTGCTGTTGACGCAGAGCCAAATCTATAACCAGGTGTCATACCAAATTGGAATCTTTTGTTTCTTGCAAGAATTTCTTCGTCCAAACTGTCATCAAACGGAAACTCTCGCTTGCCAAGAAGGTTTCTGAACTCATGATGAGAAAAGGCATTGCCAGCTCCTTGTCCATGGCGATTGTGTTGCTGCAAATTCAACAAGTGCCCAATTCCTGGTCCACCAAAAATCGCTCTTTTTTCAGGCAGTTTGCTTGGCTTGCAGTGCGCAACAGCCACCAAGACAGTGCAGAAAACAACAGGAAGATGCATTGTGGTTGATGGAAGATCTTTCTGGAAGAGCTTTCTGGAATGAAAAGAAGCCTCACAAAAGTGCTCAAAAATATAAAAAACAAAACACCGTGTAAAGAGCATGAAATGATTGACAATGTTGAAAAATGACTTACCTTGGAGATTCTTGAACTTTGCAAAAAATGCTTCTTCCTTGACACCTGATCTTGAATTGTGAAATAAACCTGTGGCCAATGCATTTTATACCAGCAAAGAAGTAATAAAAATGACTCAAGTTGATTTACTGTGGAATAAACTAAGCACTTTAATGCATGTTGCTTCATTCTCTAGCACATTATGAGGCAATTCCGTGCCTATACCAGTATTCAATTGTATTTATAACATAATTTAATACATAGCTAACAGCATTTACAATAAGATCTCTGGGAAACTGGCATCTGTGCACAGGTTCCAACCCTGCAATGATAGCATTTTATTGCAGCAGAAGAATCTCACGAAATCAGCTTTGAGAGAAAAATGTTGCAAAAGTACTTAACATGCAATAAAATTGTACATCCAAACCAATATAAATTTAGCCATTAACACTTCACCAATATCAAACAGATTTAAATTCAGTCTTACAAAAGATTAAATTCACATATGTGTATAACAATGCAGAAGAAAAAATTAAATCATTATTTTGCTTTAACTATTGAAAGAGCTTGTATATCTTCAAGCATTTTATCAGTTGTATTCTTAAACTCCTGCTCAGTAGAAGGCAGGTTATCACAAAAATCTGAATTTAATTGATCAAAAAGGCATTTTAAAGTCTCATTATGTCGTTGATTAGATTGCAACATTGCTTTAAAACATGGATCAAAGTATAAACATTTCTGATGCAGGAATTTTGGTATATCTTCACTCAATTGTTTGGTTCTTCTTTCATGATCAGAGCGTGTTCTATCAAGATATTTCTCATTTGCATCGAATTTTCCCGATTGCATACTGTTAGGATCTCTTGATAGTTTCTCCTTGCGTGAAAAATATTTAATATAATCCTGTTGACTTTGTTCCCTTCGTTTCACCGCAGAATGAATGGTTGGAAATTTTTCGCAAAGACCTTTAATAGGCCTAACAAATGTTTGCCTTATAATGGCATCTCTCTGTTGCTGAGAGTCCTCTATTTGGGCTGCAACATCTTTTAACATTTCAGCATGCTCTACAAGATGTTCCGAGTCCTTTATAAGTTTTGAACTATTGAAAAGCTCATAGGCAATACGCTGTTCTAATTTCGACAAACTTATAGACGATTCGAGACATTTCTTCGTGTTTTTGTACAATTTCTTCGACAGGTTCTCGGCTACGACAACCTGCTGCACTTGTGCATCGAATTCTGCATCATCAACAGCTTTTATGCTGGATTTTTTTGGTGCTATCAGTTTGTTAAATGGATTCCAAGACATTGCTTGAAAACATTCAGCATCGATCCAAGCAAACCATCATTAAATCCCAAATAAATAATTGATATCATTAAAATTCAAAGATTTCCGATTTGTGAAATTTTTATTACGTCATGTTGTATGCTCCTGTGCAGTAGAGAAACTACGCTACGGCTTGGGCTTGCGTTTTGTTGTTGTGGCTGATGCAAGGAAGAAGCAACACGACACTGTCTTCAAGCGTGTTCTAAATGAACCAGCTTTTTAAGTTTGATATCATTGACGATAGCATGTTTTAAAAGCTATGCTCCAGTTGTGAACTTCAAGCGTGACAAATCTAATATTCTTTATTTTAAGTAGCAAGGTAAGTAACGAAAAAGCTTTAATTTCTCTCACATCAAAGCGAAGTGGGCGTGTCTCTGACTTTCGTTTGGAAAAGGTGTCGTGGAGGTATTTACAATTGATGCTTCTATTACAGTAAAGTTGTCATGGATAGACAGAACATCAAGCCATTGTCACTTGAGAATCGTCTGCTGACTTCTTCCACTAAGTTTGGAAACCTACTGACAAAGACTAACCCACCAAAAGCAAAGTCTGCATCTGCATCAACCAAACCAGACCATTCTTCTGCTGACAAGGAGATTCTGTCTAGACAGAAGCACAATCTTAAACTCTCTGGAAGTCTGACAACCAATAAATTATTGGTTAATGCACCATTGCAGAGGGATTTGAGCTCTTTCGGGTTGCAATCAAGCAAATTCTTGGGTCTTGGCAAGAGGTCACAATTGGATAACCCATTACTCTCTACAGGAGCCAGTTCTGGTCTGCAAGTTAAGCCAAAAACTTCAAAATCTAGCCCCAAGACAGATTCTAAACTGACCACTTTGTCTCGTAACCCTCAAGGAAACATTTTTCAAAAGAAAACGTTACAAAAGGAAGAAACAAAGGAAGTAAGGTGGAAAGAAAGTTCATCAGATGCATTAAAAGACATTGAACCTGGTGGAAACCAAGATGCTGTTTTAGCTGCTGTAAGACAGACATATAAGTTTTCATTGGAAGAAGACAGTTTGCCACAACTTATTCACGAGAGTGAGAAATCTCAGTATAATTTTTCAAGTAGCATCAAGGCAGGAAGTCAAGCCGAGAAGCAAAAGAAATACCTTATTGAGCAAAAGGCAAGTTTTAAAATCACATTTTGGCCAAAAAACGTTTTCGAGTGATACCCCGATGACATCATCTGCCCACACCTTGACGTACCGTGTTATGAATCATAAAGTCATCCCTGTATAGCATTGTTAGTATTGTCTGATTTGTTCTAGAGTGAATTTTTAAACCAAGCAGCACTCGCGATCGTTCAGAGACCTGACTTCTATTTGAAAAAGGACAATTTCAGAGTCAAAATTCTTGAATTGATTGAAAAACTTCAAGAACTTGAGCCTGAATTCATTCTTAAGGTTTGCTATCAACATTATATTATCATATTGTAATTTCACATAACTCATGTGAAAGCTGGCAGAGCCCTGTCCCAAATGTGTATTTCTTGTGAATAAGCCCAGAAAAACTGTTCTGATATAGAGTCTTGATTAAAAAACTAAACATGGTTTGTTGTTCAGAAGTAACCGCTCTGTTTTTAGGTTGCTTTGTATTTGAGAAAGGATTTGAACATCAGAACATGTGCACATTTCATAGTTGCTGCGGCTGCATTTCATGCAGAATGCAGACCTTATTTGAAGAGGTATTTTTCAGCGATTATTACCCTGCCCTCTGACTGGATTGAAGTTGCAGAATTCTATGTGGTAAGAATTGTTTTTGTTTTCTTTTATTAATTTATACTGCGCAAGACTGTATATAATAGGAACATTGATTTTATTTATTTTATTCATGTGTTTCGTTTAAGACACTTCACGACAAGGATATTAACTTTGGATCTTTGCCAACTGCATTGCGAAAGGTAATGGTTGAGAAGTTTCCAAGTTTTGATGAATACCAGCTGGCAAAATACAACAAAGAAAAGTCAAGATTGAAGAAAGGAAAAAAGGTAAATTGATTTTCTTTCTTTGCACTTCATTTGTTTCTTCTCCTGAAAATTAATATTTGAGGTGTGTTAATGCTATTTCACAGCTTCCTAATATGAAAGGGACAGAGGAAAGTAGCGCCAATAAGAAGCCAGCCAATGATGCATCAGATATAAGCAGTGAATCTGATTCGGAAGATGAGTCTGATGAAGAACTTCAACGAAAGGCCTTCACATTGAAACAGCTAATCAGAAAGCTGCATATCAGTCAACCAGTCAATGCTGTCATGTGTATTATTGGTAAACTGTGAGTCATATATTTCTTTGCTTTCTTGTCAATTTGATAAAGACTTGTTGAGATGCAGAAGAAGCTAATCAAATCAACAACGTTGAATTGTTTTCAGATATCCTTCAACAAGAGAGGAATTCAGACTCAGCAGGCTTGAAGGCGATTGGAATGAGGTGACAATCTATTGTTATGTCAATCCATCAACTGAGTCTTTTGTAATGCATGCACCAGAAACGGCTGATCCATCACTCCCTCCCACTTTTACATTCTTTTCGTTGCATTTCATTGAACAGGAAAGAGCTGGGAAAAGAATGAAGTTGCCAACCCCTGAGACATGGGAAACGCAGGTGTCACTCAAAGGAAACAAGGCATCAACGTGGGAACAACTGCTTGGTAAGACTTTGTGGAGCAACTTCAATAGCAACTTGCTATTAGTTGATTTTAACGCAGTTATTGGTAAAACACTTTTACACTATTGTAGATCACAGAAAACTGCCCTTTATGGCAATGTTGAGAAATCTCAGAAACATGATTCAGACTGGAATCAGTTACAAACATCATAACATGGTGATTAAGAAACTTACTGATGAGGTAATCATATTAAGCCTTTGCATACCCTTCTTTATACACGCATCGGATTTCCCAATTACGGATGATGCGCCCAATTTTTCTTTTTGTTTATATTTAACCTTGAGATTTGTTGTAGCTGCTTCAGATTTTGCATAGTTTCTCATAAAAAATGGGTCTTGTTTGATAATAATTGTGTTTGTTATTTCCTTTTAGAAATCTGTAATTTCAAGCAAGCAGTTTCCATTCCGATTCCTTTCTGCTTATGAGATTTTGGATGAGCTTGACGGTATTCTTAAATCCGGTAAAGTTGTTGTCTTTGATTACAAATCTTCTTTGTTTTACATCTGCCTTTGCGGATTTCTTATCAAGTAATCATCAGGTTTCACATCTAGATGATCGATGGTTTTAATGGTATCACCTTTGATAATGGTGATGTCAATTAGCTTGATAGTATAGAGTTGCGAGTAACGTTGCTACTAAAGCGTCTTTCTATTCAATGTCTAATTCTTGAGTATTGCTAAAGGTGCTCCAGTTACAAGAAAATGGATATACAATAGTAAAGGGAAGAGAACGAAAGTGGAAGTTCCAGGGTTTGTCTTGTTTTGCTATTTAATATCGCAATATTTAGGACTACATTGTGTAAGGTGGAGTTTGATTATAACGTATTATCAGGATGCTTAGCAGTGATAATGTTTATTCTGTTCACAGTGAACTGGAATATGATTCATCATTGCTTAAGAAATACAGAAAAGCTCTGGACACTGCACTTCGTATATCCTGCGCCAACAACATTAATCCAATTCCTGGAACATCCATTGTCATTTGTGACGTAGATGAAGACTTGAATAGACAAAGAAGTGGCGGAGCTATTGGAAAAAGGAATTCGGTAAATTATGCAAAATGCATATAAATAATTTTATGTTGCTGTTACAAATGACGATATGAGAATTTAGGTGCTAATTTTATATGCAAATATATCCAAATATATGCAAATATATGCAACACTTCAATCAAGAATGATTTAATTGATACAGATTCTATCGGAATGCTAAAATTGCATGTTTCTTTTTGTAGTTATAGCAGCCATGTAGATGGATTGCCAGGTGTGAAGTTTCTTTGCGTAAGCGAATGACTATTTTATCTCTTTATGCTTAGATATATGAAATTGGTTTGTTGTTGGGTCTGATGGCAAGATACAGCTGTGAAGAGTGCAAAGTTTTACTCATGCACGGAGAGAATTATTTGTTATTCGAAATCGAAGATCAGTCTACTATTCTTGCCAATTTAATTCAAGCTAAAGAGAAGGCTGAGGTAACAATAAATCAAACATAATTCGATTTTAGAACGACACTAATTATGCTTATGCTACATTAATCCACGCTTGTTTTTTTATTATATTGTCTCTATAGGTCTTGAAAAGGAACCCAGAAACGGCTACTGGTAAAACGCAAGATTTTTTTCGAAACATTGTTACAGAAAGAACTAAGGTATTGCTTGCACTCTGCAATGTTGTTTCAAATTGTTTTGAACTTGTAGTTTAGGTCTAGTTTACAGCCTAGTTTGCACAGTTGTTAGGGGTGTATTTTGTTTTTTTATTTAACATTGTTTTACAGGTTGATAATGTGATAACATTTGGAGGAAATTTTAACATCGAATCGTGTAGTCTTAAACGGTTCTTAACTGTGAGTTTCGGGGAGAATTACAGGAAATTGGTTCATCCTAAAATGCTATTGGTCACAGTCAATCTGGCAAAGGCATCTACTAGGTAAGTACTGGACATTTGTTGTCGCAAATGAATGAATAGATACGATTACATTCTAACTGATTCATGTTGTTATTCTGACAGTGTGACTGAACCGCGTCCTGATAACTTGGAAATGTTTGGCTACAGCGATCAACTACTCAGGTAAGATTGATCGAAGTATATTGCGCATTTTAGCATCGCTTTTTCTCTACTTCAATTACTGATAACCATAATACAATAAGATGCAATGTTGCTGCATTAGAGGTTTTATTCTCGTTTTCATTACCGTCTGATGCAGATACGTAGCAGAACGAGGCAACGAGTCCCTGATGACGTATGTTGAGAATATTGATGTTGCTTTCGACTTGAGAAAGATCAAGGTTTGTTACCAGATGTAATTGTTTTTAGCATTGAATGTTCTACCATTAAAATAATGAGTTATCGAGTGTACTTTGTTCCTGACGTTTTGGTTGCGTTTATGTTTACAGATATCAAGTTCGAAAGGAACTATGGGTATGAAGAAAGACGTTGATGCATTGCAACTTGTCAAAGCTGAATCCAACCTTCCCTGCTGGAAGAATGTGCGTGTCTTTATATCATCGACATTCCGCGACATGCATGGTGAGCGTGACCTTCTTACCAGGTACATCTTTCCTGAGCTACGATCTAGAGCCATGCAACATTTTGTGAACATTTACGAGATTGATTTGCGGTGGGGAATCACAGATGAACAATCGAAATCGCAGAGGTTTGTTCGATTTGTCTTGATTAAGTGATTCGAGCGATTACACTGATTTCACAGTAAATAATCAATGATTACCACTTTGTTCGGCAGCCAAGTTGACATATGTTTATCAGAAGCTGGCAAATCTGATTTGTTGATTGGATTGCTTGGCGACAGATATGGATGGATACCTGATTCATTTGATATCAATGACATACCTGGAGGTGAGGGGCTTGTGAATTGCAGCCAAGGGAGATCGATCACTGAATTAGAGATGCGTCTCTTTGCTTTGTGTCAGCCCGAGAAAGCATCCGGGAAAGCATTCTTTTACATCAGAGATCGGAAGTTTACAAGGTATGCTCATCTTTTTCGTACATTACTTTGGTGAAACAACTATTCTGAGGCTTTTAAACACGAATGTATTTGTTTGTTCTTTGTTTACGTAATGTAAAAGCATTTCGTAGACACATGAATATTGACATCCTCTTTTCATTGCAGCCATGTCCCAGTAGAGTATCAGTCAGACTTTTATTGCGATAATAAAGAATCTGAAATGAAACTGAAGCAATTAAAGGACGATCTGAAAAGCAGTGGCTTGGAAGTGTTTGAAAAGTAAGCTATGCATTCTTGATGCATAACATGTTGCTACTCAAGTATTTGTATGTCACTATTTATTGCGATAGGGTCTTGCGTTGCTATGAGATTGTCTATTTCTCTAGTTATCCTTGCAAATGGGGTGGTGTTGTTGACGGCAAGCCCGTTGTATCGAATCTCGAAGAATTTGGCTCTCGCGTTTTGAACAACATCTGGACAGCAATTAAAACCAACTTCCTGCAAGAGGTATACACTAACTCATGCTCCATTTTACTCGAGATCTCCCTCTGTGAGGAGCTTGAGTTTTGACGCTGCAAAGTGTCCACCTTGCTATAGCGACCATTGTCAATAGGTCGTTGAGATAATGCTTCGTGTAAATAATTTGTAGGAAGAGGAGGGGAATGGAGATGCGGTTGTTGCGCATGAAGCATTTACGGAGAAAGCTATGGAGCATTACGTAGGTAGAAAGAGCCTTATCAAACAATGCCAAGAGCTCATCAAAACAAGCATTAAAAAGAAATGCGGTGTTCTCATGATATCTGGGACTAGTGGCTCTGGAAAAACTTCCTTTATGGTCAGTAATTTCATGATTTTTTCAATGGTAGAATACGAAAATCTTTGAGTAAGAAAATCTTTTATCTTTCTTGGTTTGTGATATTTTCTTATCATGTTGTTTTGTTTTTTGTGTTTCAGGCCAAATTGAAAAGCGAATTCAATGCTGAGAATGGGTGTTCTATCTCTTATTTTGCCGATGCTGTTTTAGATGCAAGAAATGTGCAAGATCTCGTTCGCTTTGTGTATGCCTCATTGCTACTAAGAGTGGAGTCAGAGCATTCCATGCCAGACACATTCAGGTATAATGGTCAATGCAACTACGAATCTGTGAATTGTAGTAATTTCTCATTCCGATTTGCTCCGGCTAGTGCATAAAGCCTGCATAAAAGAGCCAGTAAATAAAGAACCTTTCAGGCTGACATTGCGGCTTAAAACAATAGAAGATACAATAGCCTATTGTATTTGAACAATGGAAACTGTTGAAACAAGTGACTATTGTAAGGAATATTACAAGAACCTGCCCATCGGATACACTTGGATTTTAGGGTGCATTATCACTTGTATTGTTGCTCTACAGTTGTTTTCCATGTTGCAATATCTAATTGAATATCCGCTGGCCTTTTGTCCAGGGAATTGCAGGCTGGTTTATCGAAATTACTGGAAGAAGTTGGAGAGAATTACACTGATATTCCATTCGTGATATTTATCGATGGCATAGATACAGTGACAACGACAGGACGAACGTCAGTTCTTGGATGGTTACCAGACCCCGTGCCAAAAGTATGTCTCTTTGATTTGGCAATCTATGTTGTGTATTGTACATTGCATTGTGTTACGAGGTATTTTTCATTGCTTTGCAGGGAGTCATGTTCGTCATTACCTGCCTTCAAGATGGTGCCTGTGCGAAGTACTTGGAAGCGAGAAAGGCTGGTGTAGAGGAAGTCCGAATTGGACCACTTGATATGATGGAAAGAACTGAACTTGTGAGGAAATTGCTCAGGAAACACAGAAAAATCCTCGATGAATCTGCCTTCAACAATCAGGTAATGAGAAGCACCAATTATTTGACCATTGTGACAAAGATGAAGGCAAGTGATTTTTTGAAAATGGCACGTAGTCTGGTTCTGGGTCTCAAAGTTTTCATTATTTCATTTCAGATGAAACTGCTTGTTTCAAAAAGAGAGGCTAAGCTGCCTATTTTCTTGAAGTTTGCTTGTGAAGAATTGCGGTTCTTTGGTGTCTACGAAAAGGTAACAACACCCATGTTCCTCTCCTTATTCCCTGTCAAAATGCAGTTGCATTGTCTTTGATGTAAAGTGTTCCTTCTGAAAGCCCACCAGTGTAACGGCATTGTCAATGTCTCATTCAGTGGAATATGCTTTTCTAGGTATCAGATCATCTACGCAAGTTGGCACAAACAGTGCCTGTTTTGCTTCAGAGCATTGCTGATCGATTAGAGAGCGATCATGGAAAGGACCTCGTGTCTTGGTGTACAATTATACTCTACATAAGCAGACAAGGTATGCTATTGCATTTGCGTTGCTGCTTAGTTTATTTATAACTGCCTGAAGCTCTGCTGGCTGGCATAACTGCCGCTAGCAATGACTCAATAGCAGTATCAAAGCTGGTAGATTTAGATAAATAAAACTATATAATCAAAGGATTGCTTATTTTCGAAGGACTATCGGAGGATGAGCTATACGAGATGATTTGCAGTTTGCATTCGTGCCAAGCCTTGCCCACACAGAATCTAAATAACAATGTATTTCTTGAGCGCAAAGCTGAAATTACGCCAAAGATGTCGAGAGCATTCTTTGCTATCCTCACTCGTTCGTTGAGAGGGTTCATTCAACAGTCAGACGAACAAAGGTAAACACCCTTAGCTATCTCATCCACTTTGGTAGACTCATCCTTAGCTTTCTTGTACATCCTTCCCTAGAGAGCTGGGAATTGTCTCAACGTGATCAGTAGGACCTATTTAGTATAATTCGACTCCTTGTGAGTCATTTTTCAGTCTATTTCAAAATTTGAATTTTTCAGTACCTACTTCATGTATGATAGAATTTTTAATGAAAGGGACACTTCAGGGGACTCACGGCCTATACCGTCTAAAAACTGGCTGTTAACATTGTTAAAGTTAGCTTGCTTCTGTCGTATGTCAAGCGCAAATTTTAATTCGGTAACCAAATGATTTGCTGTGCCGGCCAATTTCAAATGTGGCATTACGCATGTATGCAGAACGTAACGGTAGATGACCAATACCAACGGGTGAAGGATGACTATGTGTCTGGTGCTTTCATTCCTTTGACCTTATACAACTCTCCACTGCTAGGAAGCGCTGCTGTAGACTAACGGTAACTAACCTGCACGCTAAGGTCGAAGCCCTGGTTCAAAACCCGACGAGGACATCTAATTTGCGTTTTGATCCATTTATGATTTAAATTTCCTAAAGGTGGGTGTATAAGCGCAGTGCCATATATAGGCTACTGCGCAGGAGTATACATGACGTAATGCTACTGACAGTGTATGGTGTATCGGTTAGGGTTAGGGTTGGAGGCCGTAAAGGTGGGTGTGTATGCGCAGTGCCATATATAGGTTACTGCGCAGGAGTATACATGATGTAATGCTACTGACAGTGTACGGTTTATCGGTTAGGGTTAGGGTTAGGGTTAGGGTTAGGATTAGGGTTAGGGTTAGAAGCCGTAAAGGTGGGTGTGTATGCGCAGTGACATATATAGGCTACTGCGCAGGAGTATACATGACGCAATGCTACTGACAGTGTATCGTGTATCGGTTAGGGTTAGGGTTAGGGTTAGGGTTAGGGTTAGTATTAGGGTTAGAAGCCGTAAAGGTGGGTGTGTATGCGCAGTGACATATATAGGCCACTGCGCAGGAGTATACAAGACGTAATACCACTGACAGTGTATCGTGTATCGGTTAGGGTTAGAGTTAGGGTTAGGGTTAGGGTTAGGATTAGAGTTAGGGTTAGAAGCCGTAAAGGTGGGTGTGTATGCGCAGTGACATATATAGGCTACTGCGCAGGAGTATACATGACGTAATGCTACTGACAGTGTATCGTGTATCGGCCAGGGTTAGGGTTAGGGTTAGGATTTGGGTTAAGGTTAGGGTTAGAGGCCGTAAAGGTGGGTGTGTATGTGCAGTGACATATATAGGCTACTGCGCAGGAGTATACATGACGTAATGCTACTGACAGTGTATCGTGTATCGCAGGGTTAGGTTGGGTTAGGATTGGGTTAGGTTAGAGGCCGTAAAGGTGGGTGTGTATGTGCAGTGACATATATAGGCTACTGCGCAGGAGTATACATGACGTAATACCACTGACAGTGTATCGTGTATCGGTTAGGGTTAGTAGGGCTAGAGTTAGGGTTAGGGTTAGGGTTAGGATTAGAGTTAGGGTTAGAGGCCGTAAAGGTGGGTGTGAAAAATGACTCCTTGTGAGTCATTTTTCTGTCAATTTCAAAATTTGATTTTTTCAGTTCCTATCTCATGTAAGGTAGAAAGTTTAAATAGCTATCCGCGGGCGACCTAGGTCCACTACAATTTGAACCATTAGTCCTAGAGAGCTGGAAATTGTCTCAACGTGATCAGTAGGACCTATTTAGTATAATTCGACTCCTTGTGAGTCATTTTTCAGTCTATTTCAAAATTTGATTTTTTCAGTACCTACTTCAAGTAAGGTAGAAATTTGAAATAAACTATCCATCCTCGAATCTGCTCATCCAAGCTTAAATCGCTGTATTATTTCAGTTTGCAGCTTTCGTTTTCCGATGCAAGGAACCTGGTAAAGCAGAGGTACATCAGAGTTGCCGGTGCAGACACTGTCATTCGTGTTCATCGAATACTTGCTGGTGAGTAGCAAACTCTGTGCCATTCATTCATCACCACAAATAACCAAAGTTATTTTACAATTGTCTTATTTGATTCTTGTTTTAGCTTACTATAAGAAAAGAGCATTTGATGGCGACTGGGTATGCCGGGATGCCAAAGCACTCTCAGAAGTCACTTTTCATATGGTTAGTAGGCCATTTTCAGCTTTGCATAGATCTGTTACTTTACCGTTACCGTTACTGTTACTTATTACTTGCAAGTGTAATTCAACCGTTTCCTGATGTGATATTGTATTATCTCAGGCATCTGGTTGCTTATGGAATGATCTTGAAGACGCAGTCTGTTCATTTTCATTCATCTGTTCCAAATTTCAAATGGGCCTTGGAAACAATCTGCTCGAAGACTTTCTCGCAAATGGTACCTGTGCATTTAATTAATCAATACGACACAAATAATGAATTTAATCAACGTACATACTTTTGCTTTTACCATTTGTTCTTTTGAAATGCAGCTTTTCACTGTTATCATTTATATTTTCTTGAAATAGTTGATGAGCAATCTCATCAATTCGAAAGACAGAAGCTGGAGTTCATGCAGAGAGCACGAGTTCAGGTTTGATCATAATATTATATCGAGTAGCTATTTGCTATTGCATTGTGATAGCAGGTTAGATTCAATTATTAATTTCACTTCTATTTTAGGAATACCAGTCATTTGTCAGAAGAAACTTTCACATACTCAACCAGTAAGTGGTTGTAAATCTTTGTAATCTAAGCTTGATCGATCTTGGTAATTTAAGCTGATCGATCTTTTATGAAAGATAACCAGAATGCAACATTTAGCTTAGGGCTCTAACTTTCATTTCTCTTACAGGTTTCCTATTCTTGTCTTCCAACAAGCTTTGAATGATCCGGAATTGCAGCAACTCAATGCAGATGCTGCCAAATGTTCCATCAAACACAATGTCGTTCATTGGATTAACAAACCTCCTGGATCTTCTCCAATAAAGAAAACAATGACTAACTTTAAACAGGTACACAATACACTACACACGCTACTATCTTCTTATACACACTTCTATCATTTTGTACATGCTTCTATCTTCGTTTAAATGCTTCTATCTTCGTATACATGCTTTTTTCGTACATCTTCGTATTGTTAGCACAACTATTGCAGCATTATATCTTGTTGCCATTCTATGTTTTTACATTGATTTATAGTCCGTTTTGTCTCTGGATGTTTCGACTGATGGCAGTTTATTGGCATGTGGAACTCGGGATGGTGTGCTTCGGTTATTTGATACATCTACGGGAAGTGTAAGTCTCCGCTCTACTTTTGTAGCCAGCAGTCACAAGCTGTCGAATGTTCCTTTGATATGATTTTGGCCTACTTTTCATTTAGGATGCAGGCAGTTTCATTGGCCACTCGGCTGCGATTTCGTCTTGCTGTTTTGTTGGTCGTCAAAGAATTGTCAGCGCATCTCTTGATGGAACGTTGTCTGTTTGGGACGTGGCTGGAGGACACAGGTGAGCAATATTCGTATTCCATATTGCACACAGGCAATCCATATCATATCATGAACACGTATTAATGATAAGCTCAAGTATACACATAACTTGAAATACAAGCTATTTGAATGCATATTAATACCATCAATAGGTATTCTGACATTTGATCCAGAAATGATCCTACATTGCTTAATGTTTTCTTGTTACAGAGTGCACCATTTAAAGCGGCACAGAAGAGGTGTCACTGATTGCATATGTGTGCCATCATCACAGCAAATTGTCTCAGTGGCATTGGATTGTCAAGCTATTTTATGGAACGTACAAAGTGGCATTGACACTCTTCAGTTTAAGAGTGGAGGGTAAGGCAGCCGTTGTGTAACTTAGTTAATGTTCTATTGAAATACTTTCATTTTTCTTAACAGTTGCTAGCAGTAGAAATTTCTATGT
Organism: Sanderia malayensis; assembly: GCA_013076295.1. Classification (NCBI taxonomy): domain Eukaryota; kingdom Metazoa; phylum Cnidaria; class Scyphozoa; order Semaeostomeae; family Pelagiidae; genus Sanderia; species Sanderia malayensis. The sequence continues at coordinate 3,144,342 of RQOL01000718.1, forward strand.
GTATCATATAATGTAATTTCCGATCTTAAGGCGTCCGCTTAATTGTGCTGCGTGCCATCCGGATGGAAACTTGGTTGCGTTGGGTGGTTGGAACTGCTTGATCAAAGTTTGGGACATTTTATCAAATAAGAGGAAATCGGTACGTAAAACGATTAATCTACTATTTCTCCTGAATTAATTCCAACGTTGATTTTGTTCTCTCATTGCAGACTCATGTATTCTATATCATTAAGTCTTCATGTATTCTATATCATTAAGTCTTCATTTATTCTGAATTATGTTGCCTCATTTTGTCGAATGTAAGCTTCTTTAATCCATTGATCACTGGGAAGAATTGCTGCGGTATGTGTAACTCTTTTTCAAATCTATTTATTTAGGTTCTGAAAGGACACGAGAGCTCGGTGAGAGCTGTTGCATTCTCTACCTCCGGCGAACATTTGATATCAGCTGCTCTGCTTGGCGATGTTTACATCTGGGCCACCGCATCGGCTGTCCGAGTGAGTTTTGCTTGATTCATAATCATAAGTAAGACTGCTACGTGCTCAATGTTGGACACTTATGCTTGAAATGGTTCCTTTGCAGGTTGGCAAATTTTCTAGTAGTTCTTTAGACTTGAATGATCTGAAATACACATTATCTGGATTGAAGATGTTTGGAGCCAGTACTGACAGCGCAGTTAAGGTAGTTTGTTTTTTTTTTAATTCTATCCTGTCACAAATTGCAACATTGTATATAACATTGCATGCTTGCAGTCCAAATGTTGATGTTAAAGGCGAGCTATTCGAAAGACGATATATTAGTTTATTTTGTACAATTTCGTTTAGTTTATTTTTGCAATTCCATGCGCAGGTCTGGTCGGGAACTTTGGGACAACCTTGCGGGACATTTTCGGCATCAGAAGGCAGCAACAGCGAATGGGCCTTGTCAGTAATTGTCGATCAGAAAGGCGTAGCTGCGTATGTTGGATACCACGATGGATCGGTCATTTGCTTTGATTATGCAAGTAGAACCGCAATCAAGAAACTGGCATTGCATAAATCTGCAGTTAGAAGTATCTGCTTGTCAAAATGCGAACGATACCTGCTCACTGCTTCGGACGATAGAACAGCAAAGGTATTCAGTACTCATTGTTATATTATCCTACGACTAATGAAGCTTCAAGCGTTTAATCTTCACAGCAACTATTTCGTTAAGACTGATTTTAACACTACATGAAGCAGGCATTATAGCTCTATTTGTATCGAGCAGCTTCTACCTAACAGTTAATACCATTGCTTACCAAATTCACTAGGTCATAGATCTGAAAACGTGGAACGTCATCACACTTGATGGACACACGGAGTCTGTGAGATGCGTTCGAGCCTCATCGTCCCAATTTGCAACGTGTTCTGATGATTACACCATCATGCTTTGGAATGCTTTGTTCTTGGATGACCAATCAAGGTAAGCCGAAACTCCATTAGCTAGCATACGCACATATGATTTGGTTTTCAACACTGTAGTACTACTTACTCTGATTCAAGCAGAGTAGATTCTACTACAATATTTGCTTATCATGCGATGAGGGATCTACATTCACTTGCTTGTTTCTTTCAGCATTAAGCCAGCAGCTACATTGCAACATCATACAGGATATGTGACCTGTTGTGATTTTTCTCCGTGTGAAACAAGATTGATGACCGTGTCTACTGACAAAGTAAGATATTCCTTGCAAGCGCGTGCTAGGAACAAAGAAACTAATCTATCCAGCTATTTATACTGTTTTGTGTTAATGCATATATAGTTAACTTTTCTTTTATAGTCTCTTGTTATCTGGGATATCATATCGTTGAAACCAATTCATATCTTGAACAATTGTCACAGAGATTGGATCAGTGCGTGCGCATGGTCTGATGTTGGTGACTACGTGGTAAGCTGAAATCTTTGCGTATCGCCTGGGAAGGCGCGAGAGAAATATGACGCGCCAAAGGCTTTGTATCTGCGAATTGGATAGCTTTAAAATTTGATTGTGAGCTTTGAATTGTTGTGATATTTTTATCACCAGGTTACAGGCTCAAATGATTTCACTTTGAAGCTATGGGATGCCAAAACGGGAACGGAAAAACACGAGTTTCTCGGCAATACGAGTGCAATCAATGCCGTTGCGTACAAAGTAAGTCATGACGTAATCCACATACACGGGACTGGACGAGTATTGAATCATACCTGATAGCGGTTTCAAAGTCATCAACGTGACGTATCATTCTACTTTGTTGTAGTTTGGCTGTGTTGCTTCTATATCTTATCATGGATCATTGAAAGTATGGACTCATAAAGGAGCAGAGATAACAACTATACATGCTCACGATGAAAGGGTGAACAATGTCTGTCTTTGGGCACCTGCTGTAAGTCAGCTTGGATTTGAATTTATCAGATGAGCATAAAGAGAAGTCGTGATAGATGAGCTTCGTTTTAAGTCTGATCTAATCCAGTCAATTGTCTTGTTGATTAATGCAGAGACCAGACGTTGGAGATTGGAACTTTGAAGATGTTAATTCGCTATCGAAGAATCAAGCAATCAAAGCTAATCAGCCGAATTTGGAAAATGTTGATGCACTGACAGTGAGTGATGATGGCACAATGAAAAGATGGAAACCATTCAAGGTTTGTTTTGTTCTCCTGGGCTGTTCACGTTGTCTGTGCGTTTCGTACAAGATCATGAAAAATCTTGTTAGCTCATGCAAGCCTGTGGTCTCCAATACGGTCCATTATGATTAATCCAATGAATTTTTCCTATTCCAGTCCCACCTTATTCAAAACTTAAATGGCCACACTGATGCAGTTTCCAATTTGGCAGTTAGTCCTAATGGAGAAGAATTGTTCAGCTCCAGTTTCGATAAGACTGTCAAATGTTGGGATATACAAAAGGTAAATTTCTCATTTATTTTATCCCCCCCCCCCCTCTCATATTCTTCTTCACAACATTGTGAACACTCTGCTTTCATTTGTCCAGATTGAGACTAAAGAAATTCCGCATACAGCAGATGTAACATGCGTGAAAATAAGCCCCAGTGGGCTCCATGCTGCAAGCACAGCAAGGTACATGCGCCTTGATTCGTTGAACACACCTCAGTTTTTGCTCCTTCCACATTTATTAATTTAATCATCTGTTTTTGTTTTCTAAGGGACGGCAGAGTTGTTATTTGGGATTTAGCATCTTATAAGCAAATAGGTGCCCACCAAGTAAGCAACTTTTCATCTGCGATAAATAAATTATGTTATCATACTATTTAAATCTGTAAGAATGAATGCTTCTATGATTGTACGTGTCTTCGTTATAGGTCAGTGCAAAAAGTGGCAACTGTGTTTGTTTTGTATCAAATGATGAATTTATTGTTGGTGATGATGAATGTATGTTGACTGCTATGAACATCAATGGGACACAGATTCACAGGTTGGTTCATTTGTGCCAGAAGTTTCTCTCAATTCTTAATTGACACAATATTTGTTTCACTTTCAATTTCATATTTTATCGTTCGTTTCAATTCTACTTCACATTATATTTTTTAGACGAATGATCGATGGAGTGGACTCTCGCGCACCCATAACTGCCATTCAGTATCAGAATGATATTTTGGTTTGTACAGACTTACACAATGTTTCAGTTGCAATTATGAAGAATGCTGCAAGTCTCAAAACTGCCGATTTCATTACGTAAGTAACCTTCTTCGCCCCATCAGTCATGAGCTAAAGCATCGATTTCCATCACTTTGATCTCTAATATTTTTGTTCATTTTTGTGCTGAACTGATCAACAATATCCGACTTTATTTTATCAGGAATGGTCCCTCATATTATTGGAATATGGGCATAGATTTCAGACCAGATGGAAAGAAACTTGTAGGCTATTTCAACAACGCCAACATTTGTAGCTACTCTGTTTCAGTTGATGAGAACAAGGTGGTAAATCAAAGTGTTTTCACCCATCCTGATTTAATTCTGATTTTAACCAGGAATCTTTTTTTTAATTCTAAATGTTTCTATTCTTGTAGAGAAAGGGTGTGAAGAATGGAACTAAAAATGTGTCGGTAAGCAGGGAAAACGTCTTGCCTCGCATTAATGCCACAGTAAACCTCTCTTTGAAGCATTGTTATTGTAGCACAATGTCTTCTCCATTTACGCGAGGAAGTAATTATCACCCGAGTGTGAAGCATTTGTTGTTCTTGTTGGCGAAACAGATTGTTACTTTGTCTTGTAGATACAATTGACTGGATCCTCGGACATTATTCTTACCACATGCAACAGTGGGCTAGCAAGTGAAGTTCTCTTTGAAATTCAAGACGAGCGTATCAAGTCAACAACTAGTTTAAAGATCTTAGAAGGAGACAATACATCAACGTTGATAGAGTTCATCTGTGGAACTTCAGATGGGTATGTTCAATTGATTGCTGAAGAAAGCGAGGAAGTATTTCGCATGAAAGCTTTCAAGGTAGGTTGCCATTGGATTACAATGCCAAGGTTGAGAGATGTTTACCATTGTGTCTTGCATTGGTCATGCTTTGCTTCATGCTAATGCCTCGTGTGAATAAATATATTGCAGATTAGCAAACGCATTTCTTAAGTTAATAGACTTAGCTGCATCGACTGTTGTGAAGTAAGCATTGTGAAAGAGTAACGAATGTTTTTTATATAGGTACATGAAAAGTCAGTTTATGGCTTGGTGGTATTACGAAATTGTTTGATAACTGCCTCTTCTGATACAACTGTCAAAGTATGGCAATTGCCATCAATGCAAGATGAAAGAACCTCTATGAAGCAGGTATTAATGCTACGTTATTGCTTTCATCTCTCGAGACATAGTTGTCCAGTGGATATCAATGGTTGATTGACAATACTATGCTTGTCTTTTAGATTGGTCTGTTTTTTTGCCGTGGCCCTGTAACTGCTTTGGATGCATGTTATTCTGGTGGGAATATGATCATTTTTGCTGGCGATAAAACAGGCAACGTAGAAATTCTTGAGTTTTATGAATGAACTATTGTTTATCTTCAAGATTTTATACATGATCTTATCACAATTTTACTAATGTTAGTAACTCATTTCATGATGAATATATTAATTAAATGACTGTCCTCTATGCAATATAAAGCCGTTAAGTAGGGGGGGGGGCAATGATTGAGTTAATTTTATTAAATATACTGAATTGACTAACATTTTCAAATTGGAGCACATTTTTTATTAATATTTGCCATATTTCTTATTAATGTTTTTTTTTATTAATACTTTATTAATATTTGCCACCACAGCTGCATTTGTTTTCTTGAAATTAAGAGCTACGATTTGTAATAAATATTGTTGTTTCTGATCAGCATTTTTTGTCTGATCGTCAACCATCCCTGACCTGACTCGTGCAATAGAAAGTCTAACAAAGTTGGAGCGACAGTTCTTCTGGTAGTCGTGATTTTTCGCGTGGTTTACATCCAGGTAGGGAGAAAGCCACACATATTTCGAAATGAAAATCAAACAAATTTTGCTTGGACATATCATTGTTTATCACCTAATGATTTTCAACTTCTTCTTTCTTTAAAGAATTATTCTCGCCTGCAAGAATTTGGTTTTCAGTCATCTGCTGCTTATCGGAAGTTTTGGAATCGTTTATATATTGGAGCAGCGCGTGTTCCATGGCTTTAACTTGCTGATATGAAGGAGGAGAAATCGTTGAATTCGGATCATCTGTGCTGTACGGTGGTAGCGAAGGTAGTTGACTAGTTACAAAGCTTTTCACATGTCCATCTTCTGATGAAAATCGACTTACAACGCCATAATCTCGATTCCTTAAAAGTTGATCAAGAGACAGCACTAGAACGCATGCGAGAATTGCTGAACCTGCAACTATAAAGATCATAACAGCTCCTTCGATTTCTGTCAACGGTCTAACTCGGGCTTGTTCTAACGCATAGCTTGACGCATCATTCCTGCAGAATAATTCATCTATACCATCATCGCAATCAGCTTCACCATCGCATTTCCAATCGCAGTCAATGTAGTGACCATTTGTGCACTGAAAAAATCGTCGATTGCCCACATTGATGCATTCGTCGTATACCAAAGGAGCATCAACCACGTGTGCTTGGTAAACTGCATTAAAATGTATCCTAGATGGTGTGTCAACGTCATTTGTTTTCAATTCTATGCGTATTTGATTTGAGGTTGCTATTAAATTTGTAGGCGGAAGCATGCTGTTTTCAGACGACCAAATAAGAGAACGATTTTCAGCCGCAATACCATCGTAAATATTCATGATCTGCTTGCTTCTTTCTTGCATTTCGTTCGACTTTGAGTACTTCAAAAATGTTAACGAAACGTAATACGAATGTGGAACTTCGATATCCCAGATGCAATTGTTTTTCTGGTAGTTGTAATAAGCCGCATCAGATGCGACTATGCTGCCAAACATGCCTGTCATTTTACTCATGCATGGATCAAAGAACTCGTAATGCATTTTTATCTTTGGCCTTTCTGACGTCATGAGCTCCTGCGCAGTGAGATGAGCAAAGCCTGGTCTTCTTGTGTACTCGATGGTCGCAATTGAAGACATTGACGTCACAATATTGCCCATTGGTGGAGTCTCTTCACAAAAGTCTCCAAGAAGCTGTTCGCTGTTCATCCCACCTTCTTTGATGATCAAGTTATCAGAAATACACGAACCTGCTGGTAAGTAAAACTGCAGAAATGAAACCTTGACGCGCTTTTGCTCCATCGCTTTAATCGTCCATTTACACGTGACTGGAGACGATGAGAAATGGGCGAATAAAGGAACTTCTATCATATCCGAAGCCAGTGTCAATTCACCACCGCACGTGGATTCTTCAAACACGGCGTTAAACGAAACTCTGTTTGCATCCGCATATCGCAATTCAATCTTCATCACTTCTGATTCTGAGTATAACACTGTTCCATGCGGTATCGAGATGAATACTCGATTTTGGATTATCTTTGTTTCGTTCATGTTATGATCTGTTATGGACAGTGAATCTCCAACCTGAAGACTGAGATTTATCACAGACAAAGCGATTTTATGTCCAGCTTGCATCTCTATCATCCAAATACAGCTGCCATTGTTATTTCCATTCAGTTGCAATTGTCCAAAGTCTATCTCACCTCGTTTGCGATTCTCATAATTCACCTTGCAATTGCTTTGATTCCTTGCCAAAAGCTGGGAGGAACTCGATGCCATGGCTATTAACGTAAAGCTAATGTAAATCATCAACAACATTTCTGTAGGTTTTATTTACATTCGTAGCCCAACAAATTCTTCTCTGCGTGGAAATAATGATTATGTTGCAGCAGTTTCGGCTTCGGCTTGTTCGAATCAGACCCGCGACTTCATTACGTAATCTTGTTCGTTAGATGTGTGCTCAAGCGAAGTAAAAATCATTGACTGAAGCAAACAATCAAATGCTTAAGCTTCTTTCAGCCTTCCTCGTATTAGACAACCCCCTTGCTATGCATTGATAAAGTCTACTTGTAATGGTCCTTTCCCGGGGGTATAATATACTTCACAATGCAATTTGCTCTGCAATGCTGTTATTGTTACGTTTTGTTTTGTTTTTCTCTCCCTTTGATTACCCCGTACATGTTAAAATGCTTGACTATCATACTTTTGAGCAATGCTACTAAAGATTTGGGTTATCATTAATCAACATATTTTTCCTCTTAGATCTGCCATGGCTGTTTAAACGAACTGGTCTTGGCATTACACGGTTCGCTAAATACGCCCTGTGATCGTAACACGAAATAGAGGCCGTGTTATTCTGGTCCGTACTTTTGAGCATTGTCGTTGTCATTTAGGCCTTCTCTTCATGACATTGTCAAACGTGTGAAATTTTAATCAAAATGTTGAATAAGAAAAAAGCTTTTATTGGGGTTCCATCACCATTGGGATATGTTCCCGGGTTGGGAAGAGGGTAAGTTCACCATAAGTTGTTTATTTATTCTTTAAAATCAATATGATTTGAATGAAGTGGAGGTATTTTTAGAAATAATAGCTTTCGCACGTGGAGGCCTGCCTGTGTGGGAAGTACGGCACGTTTCACCGAGATATTGGGTGTGTGCAAGAAAAATTTGTGCGGTCTGCACACAGGAAAAATGTCTTGAAATTGCTGTTTAATTACTTATGAAAAATGCCCTGCCACACTCTGCCACGCCCTACAGTGGATGACCACACCTTTTCCCTGGTGTGCAGTGCAGTCAATTTTCGAAAAATATATCGGTTGTGCGAGTGACATATTTTCCATACTGGGTTGGAGACTCGTTTTTTGAAAACCCTTAGCCTTGGTTGCCACAGTGGTGGTATATGATTCAAATAGAGGGAATGGCAATTCGTCAGAATGTGCTTGCTTGTCTAGTTTTTCTTTGTGCATATAGATTGAAGTGTTGATATTCTTTTGCAGTGCAACTGGTTTTACGACAAGATCTGATATCGGACCTGCAAGAGATTCAACAGACATACCGTGAGCTTACAACATGCATTGTATCCCTGTTCAATTGCTTCAAAGTCCACTTGTGTTCTTAGTACCCCTCGTGCAAGTTAACCAGTCGTTAGACTATTTTTGAGGTTTTTTTCTTATTTAGAGATGAGCAGCACCTTGCAGCTTTGCAGGAGCAGACTCGAAAGAAAGGTGATGATGATGATGAAAACGAAGATTTGAATGACTCTAACTACGATGAGGTATTTATTAATTTGATTAATTTGAAACAATTGTGTCAGCTTATAAGAGAAGATAAATGTATTGAAAGGATTTTGTATGGTTTTTTGTACAAGCTTTATGTAAACATGTTGCTTTATGTTTAGTTTAGTGGTTATGGTGGAAGTTTGTTTGCGACTGGAAATTATGACAAAGATGATGACGAAGCTGACCTTGTTTATGAAAATATTGATAAACGAATGGATGAAAGGCGGAAAATGAGAAGGTTTGACGTCATTTTGTTCAATTCAGTTAGCATTTTGAAGCAATGACAAGATTAGATATGACTAATTGAACTGTTACATCAAACTTTTGAAATACTTTTATTCCAGAGAACAATTGCTAAAAGAAGAAATTGAGAAATACAGGCAAGAGAGACCAAAGATACAGCAACAATTCTCTGATCTTAAGGTATGATGTTTTAATTATTATCAATTGGGCGGTTTTTCACATTGCTTCTTGGAAGTTCTTGAAATTGAAATTGTTACACAGAATGAAACTGTTTTTAACATTGTTGTTTGACTTCAGAGAATATCTGCCTCTATAGATTACGTATACATGGTGTTTGTTAATCTGTCTGCTCTGATTTGCAGAGAAAACTTTCTGAAGTTACAAAGGATGAGTGGGCCGTGATTCCTGAGGTTGGTGATGCCAGAAGCAAGAAGCAAAGAAACCCGAGATCAGAACGGTATGATCGTATTTCTTCCCTGTCCCATTATTGGAAGTTTCATCACGCGACACTATCCTAATATCGATAGACTTGCAATGCAGTCAGCAGTGGAGCAAATGAAGTTATTTCTTTACCTATGCTTTTTATCGTAGATTCACTCCAGTTCCAGACAGCATTTTGAAGTCAGCTATCATGGCCGGAGCAACAAGTACAACTATTGATGCCAAGGAGCAGGTATTTTTCTGCCATTGCTACTTCAAGACCCTGCTATAAATCATTCCCTTGTTCTATTGACTATTAACGCATGTATGAGTATAGCAGTGAGGGTGACAGGCTCTCTGTATTGACACTTGTTTCTTTCTGTTAAGAAATTTGGAGGATTGACAACGCCATATCCTGGCGGGATGACGTCATCGGGTATTAACACGCCATCGGCTGATCTTGATTTGATTAAAATCGGCGAAGCGAGAAAATCATTAGTTGGAGTCAGGCTAGATCAGGTTTGGATCTTTTGATTTATGCTATTCACTGGCTCGTTGCTATTCATCTTCACAGATCTATTAAATGTTATGGGGTTTGTTAACAATGTCTATTTGGTTGCAGGCATCTGATTCTGTTTCTGGTCAGACTGTTGTCGATCCAAAGGGATACCTAACAGATTTGCAAAGTTTAACACCGACCGCAAGTGGAGATATCGGGTATTACTGTCGTCATGATTTCTAGCGAGTCATTTCACCAATTATTTTTAATCAGGTATTGTTGAGCTAATAATCAGATTTTGACGTACTTTGGGCTTATGTTTTGATGTTTGTTTTAACTTTTAGGGACATTAAAAAGGCTAGACTTCTTTTGAACTCTGTCATCACGACCAACCCAAAGCATGGCCCAGGTTTGAACATTCTATTAACAATCATGTTGATCTGCTTGTTATGTGAACCCTGTGAACCTGCTTGTGAAAACCCTATTAACACGATGAGAGCTGAAGTATGCATTGAACTCCTTTTGACGTCATAGGCTGGATAGCTGCGGCGCGTTTGGAGGAAGTTACTGGTCATATGCAGAAGGCGAGAAATTTGATATTCAAAGGAACAGAAGCATGCCCGAAGAACGAAGATGTCTGGCTTGAAGGAGTAAGACTGCAGGTATGCACGCACCATCTTCCATTCGGAATTTATCATTGTATTGTTACCACTTAGATAACATGACTTTGGGAATCATTTCAGCCACCAGAAACAGCCAAGTTGATTGTTGCACAAGCAATTAAAGAACTTCCACAGTCAGTCCGATTATGGATCAAAGCAGCCGACATAGAACTAGAGCCATCTGCACAAAAGAGGGTATTCAGGAAAGGTATTTGAATTAAATGTGGATTTATCTCGTGCATTGTATTGTATTATGAAAAGGCAATGTTCAGACTGTTTGCGTTGCTTGATTCTTGTCTTTGTTTGTTTCAGCACTTGAGAACATCCCAAATTCAGTGAGAATATGGAAAGCTGCTGTTGAACTGGAAGAACCTGAGGATGCGAGGATACTGTTATCAAGAGCAGTAGAATGTTGTCCACAGAGTGTGGAGGTTTGTCAACAATTTAACATGCCATACAACCCTGCATTGCAACTGCACATGCTTATGATTATGTTGATCTTTTATTTTCAGTTGTGGCTTGCACTGGCCAGGCTTGAAACGTATGAAAACGCCCGAAAGGTAATCTACTATCAATGCTAATTTCATACGCGCTGCGCAGAAAGTCGCTTTGCGCGAGATTAAGAATTAGGTAATGGTTGTTTCTTGTCAATTAAGGTGTTAAACAAGGCAAGAGAGAATATTCCAACTGATCGACAGATCTGGATCACTGCTGCAAAGTTAGAGGAAGCAAATAATAACACATCCATGGTGGGGAAGATCATCGATAGAGGTGATGCATCATGGGTTATTTTAATTTAAGTATTCTCTTGACATCACCTAGCTATCTTGCCAATTGTTTTTAGTTGGATAATGACGATGGGTTTTTTATTTGTCAGCTGTCTCCTCGTTAAAAGCGAATTCAGTTGAAATTAATCGCGAACAATGGATAAAGGATGCGGAGGAGGCCGACACGGCGCAAAGCGTAACCACGTGTCAATCAATCATGTATGTATATCAGCTATTCACTTGTCAAATTGCATGCCTTTCCACTCCATTGTGATATGTGTGGCGCATATATATGAATAGCACTGCCAATACTGCACTCAGCGATGCTTGTCTTTCATGCATTTGTTTTACTCTAGTCGTGCAGTCATTGGTATTGGTATCGAGGAAGAAGACCGGAAACACACGTGGATGGAAGATGCTGAAAGTGTGAGTTGATGACGTCACTTATTCATTGATTGAGTGGTCATCGGTTTGGTTAATTGGTGACGTTTTTCGTTTTTCAGTGTGCAGCCCATGCAGCTTATAATTGTGCAAGGGCCATCTATGCGCATGCGTTGTCAGTATTTCCCAGCAAGAAGAGCATTTGGCTCAGGGCTGCGTATTTTGAGAAGAATCACGGAACAAGGTAGGCAACATTATTCTTCAATTTGAAGTTGATGGCTCAAAGGACAAAGGTTACCGATCACTGCACGGGTCAGGTGTCAGGTGTCATAATGGTTTTTTCTTTTAGGGATTCACTTGAAACTCTGCTTCAAAATGCCGTCAAACATTGTCCGAAAGCAGAGGTTTTGTGGCTGATGGGTGCCAAATCAAAATGGCTTGCAGTATGTCTCTTTTTATTCATTTCCATATATGTGTATGGTTGTGTTATTCATCTATCACTCACTCAGGAGGGTTTGTTTTTTTCAGGGTGATATTCCTGCAGCAAGATCGATCTTAGCCCTTGCTTTTCAAGCTAATTCAAATAGTGAAGAGATCTGGCTTGCTGCTGTCAAATTGGAAAGTGAAAACAATGAAGATGAGCGTGCAAGGTAAAAACAAATAATGTTTCTTCTTCTTCCAGTATCTTCTTCTTCGCTTGTTTCTTATTTCAAACCCCTCTATATTTTAGGCGACTTCTTCAGAAGGCAAGAGCAAGTGCCCCAACTGCTCGGGTGAGCAAGACTCCAAAATCAAACCAGATTGCTTCTTGTCTTTATTTTCATCTTCCATAACTTTGTGCATATTCTGTCTCGTCTTTAGGTTTACATGAAGTCTGTCAGATTGGAGTGGGTGTTAGGAAACATTGATAAGGCATGTGTATGTTATTATTTCTCCTCCTGTAAATAGCTGCCAAAAGCAATAGTTAATAGATCATTGAATGTTGCTTTACATGCCCATTTTTACAGGCAAGAGAACTGTTGAAAGAAGCACTTCAAGAGTACGGTGATTTTGCCAAGGTAATTCGTAAAACTGAAGAGATGAATGCTGTTAACTTGTAATGGAATACAAAGTGGTGCATGATTTTGTGGAATTGCTTGTTAATTAAAAGGTTTTTATTGATTTTTAGTTTTGGATGATGAAAGGACAAATTGAAGAAGACGAAGGAAACATGGCAGCTGCTAGAGATTCTTACAAAGCGGGAGTATGTTGCATTTATCTTTATCTCTTCCTGTTTTCAATGCAAACGATTAGTTGTTTCTGTTTTCAGTGGACATTGATATTCTGGCTTTGTTTTTAACAGGTAAAGAAGTGCCCTACTTCAATAGCGTTGTGGCTGCTTCAAGCAAGACACGAGGAACGAGCTGGTAAGAAATTCAATATTTCATATCACCACTCTTGTTTGGATTGGTTGAATAGAAATGCGGACAATAGAAGTGTATTTTCTATTGGCCAGAGTGTGTGATCAGCACCTGTATAGTTACATTGGGCGATAGCTCAGGCCAATATGATTAGCTGCTCAAGTTTGTGTATGTGTACGAAATGAATTAACATTTGCTGTCGATGATCAGACATGTTAAGCCTCTTTAAAACGGATAAATGATTAATTTTGTTTAATCACGTTTGTTTGAACTTGTGATGTTTGATTGAAGCTGGTTCATAAAGCTTTTTTCAAGGATTAGTCTGTTGAAATGCTAAGAATAAGTGATAAGACAACCTAATTCGATAAAAGAAGTTCGACTTTTAGCAGATAGCTACTTTGATTCAATATTTTCGAGTGATAAATTGGAATTAACATTATCCTTAGTAAGGAGAGAATACAGACTGTTAAAGATGAATTGAATCTTTTTGTATTTCTTCTTGTTGTGTCCAGTGGATGTGTGACGTAGCTCCCTTCTATCTCTATGGTTTTTTGAGTCTTGTCTTAGCAATGTCAAATATCCCAACCCATCCCATGTTATTGATTACCGATGTATCTTCGTTGAGAATAATCTTCTCAATATGTTTGCGTGAATATTAAGTTTTGCGTGCTCTAAAGCCTAACATGTGCTACTATTCAAATTGTGTCATGTATTCGATAAATTTTCATTGAGCTGGGCAGATATGTTGATTTAACCAACAGATCCGCCCAGTTCAATGAAAATTTCAATGACAAGTGGTCTGATAACTCTTTTAGTTGCAACCTGTTCCCAATCAATACTTAAAACCTTCCTTCTCACCAAACACGGCTTCGTGGATTGTTTTGATTACATGTATTAATATCTCACCAGATAGTCTTGGTGCACACTTTCAATTATGAGTGCTTATTGTTACGTCATACTTATTCAGGTCTGTTTCATTATTTTTTAGGCAACATAACTAAGGCCAGATCAGTGTTGGAACAAGCAAGGCACAGAAATCCCCAGAATGCATTGCTCTGGTGAGTTCCCATTTTTTCTTTGGTTTTTTTCTTATATTACCATTCAGTCTCAATTTTTAAAAGATTTCTCGAATTTACACAAGTTTTGCTTTTACAATTGCAGGCTAGAGGCTGTTCGTGTTGAAGTGAGAGGTGGAAATAAGGACTTTGCCAAGTCCCTCATGGCCAAAGGTTTGATTTACAACACTCCTCACTCTTTCATTCTTTTCTTAACTATTATACCTCGCTACTTTATTACTTATGCTTCACACTAATAATCCTTGCTATCATTGACTGTAGCTATGCAAGAGTGCCCAACATCTGGCCAGTTGTGGTCCGAGGCTATTTTCATGGAGTCGAGGCCACAGAGAAAGACTAAAAGCGTGGATGCTTTAAAGAAATGCGAACACGATCCCAATGTTCTACTCGCTGTGTCCAAGTAAGTGGCACTTAGTTCATAAGTTCATCATAGGCGCTCAAATTGTGCTGTTTAGCTTCGACATCAGTTGAAATATTGACAGTATTCACAATAACATCATCATCCAATGTGCAAATATCACCTTGGCTAATTGCATTAATGGCACGAGCAGTGAAATTGCAGAGGAAACATTGATAAGCACAGTTCTTCTGTTTGCAATGCTTAATTAATTATGATTTTTTGCTTGCATTCATCTTCTCAGCCTCTGTTGAACAACTCTGAAATCCACTCCAATCTAATCTATTTAGCAGTTAGGCATTCGCCTTAAAGATCAAATATTGATTATGTTTATCTGCTGGAAGCACTTTTGTTGATTACAATTCTTTTTTCATTTATTGAAGACTATTCTGGAGTGAACGCAAGATCAATAAGTCACGTGATTGGTTCAATAGAAGCGTCAAGATTGATCCCGACCTTGGAGATGCCTGGGCGTATTTTTACAAATTTGAGCTTCAGCATGGAAATGAGGTTAGTCCTCTTTTTTCTTTCACGAGACCTAAAAGCTAGTGCCATAAATTAAACCAACTGCTTTAGGGCAGCGCGTCTCATTTAAACAAGGGATCTTGCTTTAACTGTTTTTAACGAGGGCTGCGCAGGCATTTAGCACGGGTATTGCATTTAGCAGCCGGGATGCTGCACAAGGGTTTGCAGCTGCGTAGTGGTAATCATCATCCATGTAGCCAGAGTATTAGCCATTAAATGTCATAGCTTGTTGGTTTGTGAAGCAAGAAAAACAACATTTTGATATGATAGGCAGACCAGAATGCTGTTTTGGAAAAATGTGTTTCTGTGGAGCCACATCACGGCGAGGTATGGTGCCAAGTTGCCAAAAAGCCCTGTCATTGGCGGAAAAAAACACGCGAGATACTTCCACTCGTCGCACAAGCACTTAAACCAATCGAAAGCCTTTAAATGATGAAGAACAGATTAATATCGCTTTGTTTTTACAAGTCTCTTCTCGTTTGAAAAGTCAGATTATCTAGCTACAGTAGTATGCATTGTATGATGTGAGGTTGGTCGGTGAGAACGGGTGGTTGAACTCGCCATTTAATCTTGTATTCCTCAATAGATTTAATGCATGGATATCTGAAGTCTTGATATGGCAAACTTGACTTATCAAATTATAAGATACTGCAGACATAGTCATTTGAATGAATGCTGAAGCATTCGACTTTTTTGTTTCATATTTAACAACCATGAATAATTTCATTCATGGACGCGCTTGGATATCTGTCTACACATTGTCAATAATTGATAATAGCAACCTGTTCATATTTGATAAACAGTTTTCATCCATTTCAACGGTAAATTTATGATCTCGTTATGTTCCCGAAAACCCACTTTGCTTTGATCCCAAATCCTGGTCACCATATACAATACTATATGTACAAATATCTGTTATCACTGCTTCAATGCATAAACTAAGACAGCATTTCATGTTAGTATTTATAAATGCTGTTTGGTTGATTTAGGAGTAGCTACCATATGATTAAGCTTAGTTATTCCATTTACTTCTGTTCTGCTGATGAGAATGCTTGTTAGATAATTATCCCCAACTGGCGACCACATTTCGGATTCACTTGGATTCAGGTGTCTTTGTCTAATAACATTTAGGATTTAACTACGTTAGATATAGAATAGTCGACAACTAGGATATAATGCTGTTTTTCGGCTTTTTGGCAAGCTGGTCAAATACATTAAACATTTAGCAGAGAGCATGGTGCTTCTAAAACGTCCTTTCTATCATCGTCACACTCCCTTTAACCACAACACAAAACAAGTAATTCTCATGCACTGTGAGTTATCTAATGAGGTTGATACACAACTAGGTTCGGTTTCTCTTATTCTTCTGCTGTTTCTCCAATTTTTATGCTGTTGTAAGTTTAGTTGCAGTCAACTGCGTGTAATTCAAAGGCCTGGGATTCAGGAATATATTGAGATTGTTTTCTTAGGATAGGTTACTTAGAAACCTTTGAGGGTACAGGGAATTTTATTTAAATAAAGTCACGAGCTCGAATTACACCACCTCGCATTATTCAGGTTTGACTGCAAGTGCAATAGGATAAAATTGAAGTCCAACTTACCGCGTATGTTTGTTAGCATGGGACTGGGCCCTAGTCACTTTGTGATAACCCTTCATCTTAATTGAAGATCTCATTAAATAGCAAAATAGTCCTTGATTAAGCAGGTTAATTAACTTTTTTAAATCTGCCACCATAATTATAATATTGGTTTCGTTTACCATACGCTTTTTTATCCGGAAATTAGCTAAATAATATTGACCATGTCAGGTGCTTTGGCCCGTAATTTTAATTAGAATGAACAAATGCCTGGCCACTTGATATTGCAGCTGTAATTTTGTTCTCGCTAAGAAGAAATCGATTTTGAAGATCATTTTCATCGTTTGAGGTGCCCGTTTCCGCTCTTAAAGTGCGAAATGCTGATATTGCAGTGCATTTAAGAAATTGGCCTCATCTTAAAGTCACAAAGGACTCTTTGAGACCCATTCCGACTTTGAGCCCGAAACCCGCTTACGTTAAGTTTTTTCCCTTGAATTGCGCGCTGTGTACTTGACCCAGCCATTTTGTCCAGCTCTATGCATGCATATTCTCGGCAGCTAGCTTCTCAAAGGCAACGCGTAGAAATCGAAAACATTTAGAGTTTGTTCGTATTCGAAGCCAAATCGAATATCATATTATTTACATTTATTTGAACCAAATAACTACCAATGGAGCATTTTTCATTCGCTAGCTTTACTGTATAGCTGGGTGTTTTGTTTGTTACAGCTA
Organism: Sanderia malayensis; assembly: GCA_013076295.1. Classification (NCBI taxonomy): domain Eukaryota; kingdom Metazoa; phylum Cnidaria; class Scyphozoa; order Semaeostomeae; family Pelagiidae; genus Sanderia; species Sanderia malayensis. The sequence goes on from RQOL01000718.1 coordinate 3,161,731, forward strand.
TATACTGAAACGTTAAAATGAATTTTCTATTCAAAATACGCGTTAATTATAATAAAACAGCGAAATATAATTTTCGCCAGTCGCTTGAAACGACTCGAGTTAGCAAACGAGTTTACAAAGCGCAATTGTATCATAAATATAAAAAATCTTATCTATAATGTCACTCACGCTTACAAATTAATATGTAGGAAAATCATTATTTCAGGCAATTAAAATGGTTTAATGAGCCCTGCTGTTTCTCCTCTATTCATTGACATATATAAATGTTTTCAATTGTTTGCAAGGAGAATCCAGCATCTTCATGGATAAACTTTTGTTTATCCCTGTTTAACAACCCCTCTTTTGGCTCTTTTGAACTTCTCCATTTCATTTTTACATAAAATCTTCTATGTTATTTCATTAGACATCTTCATATTTCCTTCTTCCTTGTTGTCTTTCTGTTACTTTTAATTGTTATCTTCGTTTTGTTTTGTCAGCCTCCTTTTGATGTAGCTACCTCGTTTTCATAGGCATTTTCTCATGCAACGATGTATTTTCGCCATTTCTTTTATTCATATCGACTTCCTTTTCTGGTGAAGTTGTCTGTATGAGGTAAATGACAGTTCGTCTTCAAAGTTCTTCAATATGACAACACTCTGATTCGCATGAATCCCCAATTCTTCATTTCCATCCATTTTTAGTAGTTTTCCATTCTGGCAGTGGTTGCAACGTGGTCCTGGTTGGACAGATAATTTGTGCTTCTTCTTTTTCGGTTGTTGCAGTTCCATTAGCCTCAAAACCAGTAAATTAATCACAGACGAGGCTATTGTCAATCCAACATATATCATGCACATTGTCATCGCAATGTATGCTGCCTTTTTGTCACGTGTTCTCGCGTGGTTCACTTCTTGTAATGCGACCAGATCTCCGAATCCTATTGTTGTCAAGGTGACAAAGAAGTAATAGAGACTGGTAAAGAAGTCCCAACTTTCGTATTTAGCAAACAGCGCTGCTCCTGCGCAGAGGGCTATTATCCATGCCACGAGGCCGACGGCGACAAGTTGTACTAGTGATACTTCTGTGTTCTTCATGCCAAGACAAATCTTCAATTTCTTGATCGAGTAGGACAGTAAGACGCCGATTCGTTCTCCAATTGCTTGAAACATTGTCAGATTCAGGGGCACTCCTATACCAGCGTAGCAGATGCAAAATAATTTACCAAGAAAAGTTCTTGGTACACTGTGTCCATATCCTAATTGAAGAGAATCAAATATTTTTATCTTTATCAACGATAAAAAAACTAATAAGATTCAGAATTGAGCAATGATGTTCTTATCTCGAGAGATTCGCTCTTGTTATTGCTTTGCAAAGGTGAAAATTTCTTTGCTAACCTCAGAATATTCTCTGATAATATTTTCGGGACACTTTGAGATAAGCCTATCTGATCCACTGTACTCAGATTATTCATTTTCGAGTTGGAAGATTAGAAATTCTCGATCACTGCTAATCTATTGAATCGAAGCCATGCCTGCGTGGCAAGTGCTAAAAATGCTGTTCTGTACAATTAAAACAAGTTTACGAAGTCGAGTTTTCCATTCAAAGGACTCTGGACTTCTGTTTTGAGTACAGGAAGGTACGAAAATGACATGGGACATTTTCATTAATTCATTTGGACAGTTTTATCATTGAATCCCCGAGTACCAGTTTTTTAGCTCATCAATTCGTCTCAAGTGACGCACACTGTTCATGCTTAATTTTGCATGTGACGTAATACTTGACATTTGGCATCGGGGCTTCGGTTTTGCTAGAACCAAGAAATCATTTCATTGCTTTGTAATTTCTGCTAAGCATTTGAATTTCTTCTTTCTGTGTGCTCTTTTGTGATCTGCCGAAATGTATGACTATATGAAAGCAATGTCTTAATTTATTTGAAGTGCTACATATTGGCCAATGAATGACGTAATGATGTAGTCACAAATCATTTAATTTGTAGTCAAGAATGGACGGTTCAAGTACAAACATTAGCAACCATTAAAGGAATGACGCATTATAAATAATTTAGGATAGATGGAAACGTAAAAGACAGCCACAAGCGGAGTGAGACAAATTTCAAATTTCAAACGAACACAAGCCCCGATAACATGCTTTTTTGCGCAAGACAATTCGAGCAACATCTCAATAGACCAACCCTGTTGCAATTAAAATAGAAATAATTCAGATATGTCCCATTTTCAGAAACCTGTTTCGTAATTGTTATCAAGAAAGATTAGCTTAGCGATATATTTTATGCAGCTTTGCAAAAAGTGTCCAACAATTCACATGAATTTATAATGAAGCCATGTGTTTTACCACCGGCATATTTATTCTTTTCATATTGTGTGTTTTTGAATCACTTCTAAATATTTCATGATATTATACGTACATGTGGTTGCTTAAGCTTTCTTAATGATAAGGCAACAACGATGTCGAACTGTTTTTGAAAAATGCAAGTCCTTTTAACTTTAGAAACCTCTAATACGATCAGTAGAAACTTTCAGCTAAAACATTCATGATTAAAAATTCATCCATTTTTGCAGGCTTATTTGAAAAATAAGATCAGAAAGTGATTAATTTTGCCTTTGGTCATTTGGCCATTAATTTGGTTTGGTTTTGAGCGCTTGAAATAACATTGATCAGGAATTAATCCGAAGCTGGGATCGCTAACCCTTCCGTTAGACAATAGCTACATAACTATAGCAATTACTATTTAATGTTTCATATGTTATATGCTTTCACTTACCGATAGTGGTTATCGTAACTGCAGTGAAATAGACAGAGCCAGCAAAACTCCACGGCTCCAAAGCATATTCCGCATGTTTTCGTTTGTGTATATACTTCGTAAGCTCCGTCATATCAACTTTCGATATGTTATATAGGCGTTGCAATCGCCTGTATATTTCGCGATATCTTTTCTGTTCTTCTTGGTCCTTGTCATATTCCAAGGCACTGAACACTGCCGCTCCTACCAACATGTATGTCACTGTGCATGTTATTAGCAGCAGTGTTCGGATATTCTGTTGTGTCAGCAATGCTCCCATGTCTTCTGTGTCTGTTTTTGAGTTGTATATTGAGATAGGGTAGCAGTCTTATTCTTGGTGTGCAATTTGCGATTATTTTATGCTGGGTGGGTTGCAATGTCTTTTTGACGACCTTTTACGTTCGACAAATGTTTCACTTATCGATAAAGCTGAGCGTGAAAATATCATTTAACTCTCCAGCAGGTGCACCACGCCTGAAATAAAACTGTTTTTAGAAATTACTGCACTCTCCGCAACTTCCTTTTTCTTATTTTTCCTTCTTGGCCAGATATTCCTTGACGATGAGAAATTGCTCAACACCAATCTTTTAAAGCAATCGCTTAAGCCTCTCTTAGAGTGCTTTCCCTCGTATCAATTCGTCGCAATATTACCTTGCCTCGCTTTGCCAAACAAAACAGCTTGATTTAAACAGCTTTCTTTCAAGTTTTCCAATTTGCACGTTATTATACCGAGTATATAAATATGAAAGTAAAACTGAAATATTCTTCAAGTCTGATTTGAAAGCAATTAACTTTTGGTACGTGAATCTTTTTTTGTTTTTCTCACAAATACGACCAGTCCGATGATTTGAGCAAATTTCGCAGTGGATTCGGTTAGTTGTGCATATAATTGGTTTACACACTCATTGTCTTGACCAAGCAAGATTCCAAAATTTCGAAGGAACCACTGCTGAGCTCAGTGAAATTGCTTTTTATTATTCTTGTAGTGATGTCATGTCTTCTTTACTTGCTCAATCGCGCAATTCGTAGATATACCTTCTGCCAATGCTCGATATAGTACTACTAAATTGAATTGCACCTTCTCGGATATCAAAGACAATTAAAGCATCCGCTTACCGAACATAACCTTTGCATGTTGTCATATAATTGCACCTGCTTGGGTTGTAAAACTTGTTTTACCCGTACACCAATGATGAAGGCCACTGTAATATCCTCTGTGTGCCTTTCATATTGCTTTCACCTTTGTAGAAGAGCAAATCATGCAGAAACAATGCTAACAGGTGCTAGATGAATTCTATAGATCTTCAATTGGTTTGATTCAAAGTTGAGGAAACCTCGCCGACCACAGTAAGCAGGTAGATGATGTCATACTATTGGCAGTATTTTAAAGCGCGTTTTCTGCATGATCGGTATCAGATGGCGAAAAGGCGAAGGAGTGTGCGGAAATATATCTTATTAGGTTTTATTTTGTGCAAATTAATGGTCAGAAAGCAAGTGCGTGTTAGCACATGTATAGAATGAATTTCGATGAAGATCATATGAAAGATATAAGAGAAGAATAATGTTGGTAACCAACCTGGCAGACAATGTAAATTATTCATGTTGGCGGCGTAGTCTGTACAGACAATAAAAACATGAAATTATGTTAATGATTCAACACATGCTAAACTACCTGTCTTTATTTGACCATCTGAAACCCAAGTCACATCTCTCTTGTGCTTTTAGCCATCTTGCTTATTTTCTTACCATGTTTGCATTCTTGTTTATAATGTTTAGGCTGGCCTTTTTTTACTGTCCTAACTTGATGACTGATATTAGTGTTGATATTCAACGTGGAATATGCTCGTGTTAGTTTTGTGTTGAATTTTATTAATTTTTAATTTGATATTTTTTAACCATTGTGAATTAAAGGAATATGTAGTTATTGAACTTGAATAATTAGTGGAAGTGTCGCATTAATGGTTGTAGCGCAACTTGTGCATGGACCAATTAGAATATTTGTCCTTGAAATATCATGAACAATTAAATGCTTCGAAGATTTCCCAAGCAAGTTGAATACAGCAACTTTGATGTTTCATTATATCCCATAACGAGGCTCATACTACATCAACCTCAAGTTCACACCAGTGCCACTCGACAAATGTGCCCAAAATCTTCTCAAGATATGTTGTGACTTGCAATGAGGTACAAAAATATGTTATTTCACCCTGAATTAAATTTAAATTTGGTCTATTTTTGAAGTTGACTCAAATAAATTCAAGCTATATTTTTTTGGTTCTAGCTGAAGTTGTCCTGGGCATGACATTAAACTGCATCTCATTACCGTTTGATTAGCAGACTTCTAAAAATCTATTTTGACCGGTGGTAAGTTTATATCAACGATTTCACCCTATCATATCTTTATGTACCGTATCATGATTGTCATTATGTACGAATTTAATTTTGTTGGCTTGTTTCTAGGTGATGTTCAAGTTGTCCTGGGCATGACATTAAACTGCATCCAATGGCGTATTGTTTGGTGCATTTATTTGTAAGTTTTAATTTGGCCTTCTAATTGTTTTTGTTTTATACTCTTCCTGCTATACAACCAACTTTCTTTGGTCATACGTTCTGAGTCTTACGACCATTCTTGCAATGTTTATGCTGGAAAGCTGGAAGTGGTCTTCGAAGGATCTAATTAGTAGGGACTCAAATATGTTAGACTTAAGACTCTTACCGATTTATATTTATAATTCCAGATCACTTGGTGTGCTTTGTCTGGGTTTTCACAGCAGAACCATTCTTGTGGCTTATGGCAGGATCACCTTTGAGGATTGGTTGATGAAGGGCGAAGATTATTAGAAGAATCAAACATGAATGCAAGAACATTATTTGTATCTTAAGAGACAATTATATCTTTATTTTTTAATACTAATATTTGTATAATTTTCTTTGTAGATTTCGTGATTATAAGCACCTGGCTTTCTCCGTCATGCCAAGCCCTGTTCCGGTGGAGTTGCTGTTGGACTACCTTGCTGCGTCATATGGTCTTCATGGCTCTTTGTCCTTGACTCTGAATCAACCTGTTTGTCGTGTTCTTGGTCCACGCCCTCCATTCTCAAGGTGAGAAAATGTTCCTTCTATATTAATGTTATTCTTTCATAATGTACTCATGTCACATGAATATCCAAGTTCCTAAGAATGTAAGGACTGGGGCTAAAAGGCTGAAAACTGTTATGTTTCTTCATTTCTGCGGAGTATTTCTTAAGGAGGATGAGAATTGTGAGCTGTTTACATCCAAAACTAGGAGAAGTATTAAGCATTGTACGCGTCATCGTAGTTGAAGCCTGGGTCGCTGAATTTGATATCGGTCTGCTCTGACATCATTTACACAAAAGCTTGTACCCTGAACCCTGACCCTGGCTTTCCAAATAGCTTATAATTCACCCATTCAAATGAATTTCTTTGTGCATTACTAGGTTTTTGGTTTAGCATTTTCTCAGAAATGTAGTTTGATAGTATTATTTGAAAAGAGATAAAGTAGAGGAAACAAGGGGCTGTTTCACTTATTTTGTCTTTTGAATATTGTAGCCGTTTTATTTCAGAAGATGTTTGCCATTTCTAGGTTTATTAGTGTGTATTAGTGTAGCCAGAGGCGTACTATATCGATGTGATATAGCTAGATATGTCAGCCTGATTCAGCCATATTTATTTGTTTAATTTAGCTAGAGGTATTAGCTTAATTTTGTTGAAGGTATCAGCGTAATATAGCTACTTGTGTCAGCTCGATTAGGCCAGTTGTATTACCTTGGTTTAGCCATATTTATTTGTATAATTTAGCAAGAGGTATTAGCTTAATTTTGTTGAAGGTATCAGCGTAATATAGCTACTTTTGTCAGCTCGATTAAGCCAGTTGTATTAGCTTGGTTCAGCCATATTTATTTGTTTAATTTAGCCAGAGGTATTAGCTTAATTTTTTTGGGGTATCAGCGTAATATAGCTACTTGTGTCAGCCTGATTAAGTCATATTTATTTGTTTAATTTAGCTAGAGGTATTAGCTTCATTTTGTTGGAGGTATCAGCGTAATATAGCTAGTTGTGTCTGCTTGATTAAGCCATATTTATTGTTGTAACTTAGTCAGAGGTATTAGCTTAATTCAGCAAAAATGGACACTTTAGAAGCACCAAAATAATGTAGTTATTAATGTCATTTTTATTTAGTTTTTTGTATATCTCTGGTTAAATCAAGGTTGATTTAGCCAGAGATACCAACGTCGGGTTAGAGGAATCAGCTTAGTATATAGTTTGCTTTGTTTCGTATTATTTTTTTCAAAGTTTTTGCTTTTTAATTTGCACAAAGACTTTTATTTGTTTGACGTGGGTTCTTTCATATATAATGGGCTAAAATTTATCGTGGTCCTCGCTTTTGTATTGTGATGTTCAGCCATTCGTCTGATCAAATAATGATGATACGGCCTGGGGGGTGCAGTAAATGCAATGACGCTATGGCCTACGGGGGGCAATGCTTACTGCTCTCATGAACAATTTGCCTCAAGTTTAGGGGCTTAGGAAACATTTGGCTTATAAGTGAACAGTTTGCGTTTTCAGACTTTGAGAGTTATATTCTAAGGCTTTGTTGAGTCAAGCCAGGTCGTTTTTTTAAGAAATTTCGGAAAATTGAACTTGGATAGGAATCGTGACAATGATGCATTGTGATTGAGTATCATTGTATAGATGCGACATTTTCTCATCCCTTGGGAATAGAGGCGTCTGCCAAGAATACGACAACTTGGTTGAGCCAGATAGAGGGCTTTGAGCACATGAGATCATATGGCAAAGCAAGGCAGCCAACAGCACTCCACTGCACAGGGCTTGGCAAGGCGGACATGGCCGGGTAGATTTTTAAATTTGTTCTTTACTTCCTCCCACCTTTTACGGAACAGAGCGTCCGGGACAAACCAGCGACCGCAGGGCCAGGGGTCCCTACGGCCATAGGCTGCGATGACCATAGGAAGCTTCTGCCTCCTACAGCCACCGCCGCTACCCTACCCACCTATTTGCACCACCCTTTACTAACCCACCCTTTATGCCTATAGCCTAATTATTTACTGCGCTTATCCTAATTATATCATGCGCATTACTAAATTAGCCTACGTGTAATCCTAATAACTAGAAGAGAATTCCTTAACAATCCTAAATAATTAACCTATTATATTATAATTACTCTTTATTTGATGTAGGTTAGCCTATTCCTATGAAATTCCCAGAAAAAATACATCCCTAAGATTTTTTTATAAGCAAAATTGTACATGAAATGCAAAAGAAAAAAATCAATTAAACGGTCCAAAAAATAAACTGCTCACAAAGGCTTTCGTTCTTCATCATCTCTTGTGGAGTATAATCCCATGTCGCAATATTCATATCTGAGGAAAGAAAAGTTCAGATAGTTAGGCCATAGGCTCGGAACATATTATAGAAATAAAAGTCTGTCCTGAAGCAATTCGTTGTTAAAAGTGGCTTTAAATACAAAAGTTATCTAAGCAAACGACGATTTATATTAATATATTTCAAGTAAAATAAGATAAAATAAAATATAACCTTTAATAATCCTTAAAATAGGCCAACTATTGTCCATGTTTTTTCTTCTAGTGTCCTTTACAAATGCTGAATATGAAAATGAATTAGCAGATATATTACTTGTTCGATATATTGCAAAGTTTGTGCTGTTTCCAGCCAGGTATGTTAGACAAATAAAAATAAAAAACAGATCAAAACTGGCCTAATTAAATGATATCTTTGAGTTCAAAAAGAAGATTTCTTCATATCGATTTTTTAATCCGAAGTGCATACAAGAATGCAAATTAAGTTATAAAAATTAGATAGCACAAAATCCAGCAATTTTACCTTGAATAATCACCGAAGTGCTTCTTGCTAACTCCTTGCTGCCGTGATCAATCTCACCTGTCGTCTTGCTGCGAAAAAAGAGAAAGAACGACGCGGGAAGGGAAACGCTAGAAAGCAACAGCCACACACATGTTCCCGCGGTTTGAAAACGAGGGTCAGCCTCGGTCCAGGCTGATCCTAGTTCCCATTGATTTTCGTTGTCAGGAAACGGGCTCTAGTAACACTGATAACAAACCAGCCAGCCAAATGAACAACTGCATGTCAGGGTGTATTGCATTTAATTCCTGTCTTCACCATCATTCTTGAATGTAATGAAATAAGTTGCAGGGAGTTGAGCAATAACTTAAAAAGAAAAAAAGCAATCTTTTCGTCATAATGTGCATGCAACAACAACAACAATTAATGACTCTTATTCTTAGCCACACCCTTATTCCAAACTCAAGGTCACATCCAGGAAAAGAATAAAAAAAATCAACAAAGTAGCATGCATGTTTATGTTGGCCATGTTTAGGCATCTGGAACCTGACTGACTGCTTCTTTAGCTTTGTGTGCTTGCAACACTTGAATAGCTTCATTCACTTTTGTACGCAATGATTCAGTAGACTCCAACATGTGAAGTAATTCAGAATTATCAATCTCAAGCAACATGCCAGTGATCTTTCCGGCTTGATGTGCCTCTATTTTCTGTACCAAGGGAAACAATCTTTCACCAATCATCTGCTTTTGATCATTTGCACTTGCTTGGGTAAGGATAGATGCTGATAATGGTTCTTGGCCTGGAATAGCACCCTCGGCTTGGGGCACTACAGCAGGCTGTTGTGCCATAACAGCCGCTTGACCAGGTTGGTTACGAGCACCTTGTGATATTTTGTATGCTGGTCCTCTTGGTGGTGCTGGTTGTCTTTGAGGTTGTGTCATTCCTCTTCCGGCAATTGGCTGTTGTGCTACACCTCTTGCTGCTCCTGTTGGACGAGCTGATCTTGGGTGACGTTGATAAGGCTGCACATATCCTCCAGAGGATCTGATCTGATTTTGTGCTTGCCATCTTGGACGAATTGATTGTGCCATTTGCGGTTGTTGAACTGCAAATGTAGCTCTTTGATTCTACAAAACAATTAATCAACATTAAACATCTATTGAATTGAAGATTGAATAGGGTTTAATTCAAACTCTAAATGCCACTATGAATGCATATTAATTACCTGAGGGAAAGCAGGTGACATGTAAAAGCCTCCAGCTTGAGGATACATTTGAGATTGAACAGCACCTCCGGGGACTCTGTAGTTTGAAACACGATGCATGTATTGTGTAGCAAGTTGTGCTCTTCTTTCCTCTCTTCTTTGAGCCAAAGCAACATACAATGGCTTTGATACAACAATTCTACCATTCATATCAGTGACAGCCTTTGTTGCTTCTTCGGGTGAAGAAAAGCACACAAAACCAAAACCTACAGAAGAACAAATTATGAAAAATCATCAAAACAAAAAGTAACATGATGAATAAATGCACAATGACCTTCTGTTGAGCACAAAATATGACTTACCTTTTGAGACACCCTTGTCATCACGCATGACTTTAGCACTTGTGATTGTTCCAAATTGAGTGAATTCCGTTCTCAATTTCTCATCATCAATGGTGTCTTCAAGATTCTTGATGTAAAGATTCACTCCCTGGTAACGATTGATTCGTTCTTGTTTTTGCATTTCAAACCTCATCTTCAACTCATTACTGCGTTCAGCCTTCTTCTGAGCTCTGCATACAGTAATCTTGCGATTATTGACTTCTTTGTTATTCATCTGATTAACGGCCATTTCAGCGGCTTCGTGATCTTGAAATGCAACAAATCCAAAACCTCTGCTCTTCTCTCCATCTCTCATTACAATTGCACTTGTGATTGGACCAAATGATGTAAACATCTCTTTCAATTCATCCTCATCAATTGATTCACCAAAATTCTTCACAAAGACGTTCTTGAATTTCTTTGGCTGATCACCCAATGCATCAACACGTTCCTTCTTTGACATAAATGGACCCACATACCTATACAGAAATAGCTACTTCTTACAAATCTATCTGATGATTATATACTACTCACTTGTGCATACATTTTGGGTATCAAAAATGAAATCAATGAGAAGGTTGCTACTTACACAGTCTTATCATTTAACATCATTCCATTAACTTTGTCAATGGCTTCTTCTGCTGCCTCTCTTGTTTCAAAATGAACAAAACCAAAGCCTTTTGAGCCTCCAAATTCATCTTGGCTGACTTTGCACGACAGGATATTGCCAAAAGCACTGAACGTATCATACAACGCTTTGTTGTCAATACTTTTATCCAAGTTCTTGATGAAAATGTTACCAACACCTGACTTGCGAAGAGATGGATCACGTTGAGACCACATGATTCTACATGCTCTTCCTTTGATTGGATCAAAATTCATTGTATCCAATGCTCTTTCAGCTAGGAAGCAATCAAGGAAACATAAATTTAACTAATTGAACAAGAATTGAACAAGAATAAGAAATAAAAAAATCAAAGATCTATGCAACCCTCCCTGCCAAAAATATGATAAATATTGCACATAAATCTCATTCAATCAATAGGGTCGAACATTTAACAAGACATCGACTTCTGTCATAAGTTATTATTTTCCGCTTTGTTTTTTCCCCGTGTTTGAGGAGGTCAATCAATATCTTCCGGTCAAAATCATACCAAGGAGAACAAAGTTCACTTTTAGTAAATGCAATATTGCAATAAAAAATTGTGAAAAGTCAAAATATTTACCGTCAGTAGGTTGTTGAAAGTTGACATATGCATAGCCGAGGGATCTTCTTGTGACGAGATCACGACAAACGCGAATGGACAACACAGGACCAGCAGTGCTGAACTTCTCAAAAAGCATGGCTTCTGTAACATCGGGATTTAAATCACCGACATACAAAGATGCAATTGGATAACTTGATGCTCCGCTACTGGACTGCATGATTCTTCTTGTGTAGAGTAAATTCTCAGACAACCTTCGTCGGTTCTAATATGCTTGTTGAAATGCGAACAAAAATTCGAAGTTGGTGAAAATACCAGCAATGTCCTTCTTAGGCCTGGCTGTCTGTCTTTGACTTGTTGTCGTTCGAGATTGCTCAGCAACTTTTTGAATCTTTTCAGCGGTCTTTTTTTATAATATTTTAAGTTTTATAGTTTTTTTATAGTTTTTATAATATTTTATTCATCTAATTTGGAATTAACGTCTAATTGACGACTAAAACCAAATTTGATCTGAATTCAATGGACAAGAATGGCGAATGATGAGAAAAGAACGTGGTCGAATGGCGCATGCGCTCAACACTGCAAAGATTACGCAATAAACCTCGTACTGAGTACTTCTACCTCAGTTTCGATTCACTTCTCTTCCTCCAATGATATAAAGCGCCGAAGGCGCTAGATACCTGACTCCGCACGATTCGTGCAGACAAGAGTGATGCCATTTGGCGGCCATTTTATAAGGGGGCAAATAGCTTTTGTAAATCAACGATTCCAAAGTTAAATGCTCTCTCTGGAGGAAAATAATTGTAAAAAAGTTCGACATATGCATACTGTTGCAGAGCACATAATATGAGGATACTAGTAAAATTTAGATAATGACAAAAAACGTTTCAAATATCGGTATTTTGTTTATTTTTTGCGGAACGATGGAACAGGCCTAAATTAATCGAATAACAAAAACAGTTGTTGAATTAAAAGTCTTGGATTTACTGGATATAATTTGTAAGCTCTAATTAAAGGTAAGTGACAGGATTTTGATATCCCAAAAGCTTAGGTAGGTACTGAAATATTAGCAAATACAACACTTCTCCAATTCGAAAGGAAAGGAAACGCAGTGGCAGATTATACCTTTTACAAGTGAATTAATTCAAAGAATCGTAGCGGTCTGATATTCTGTTACATATTTAAAGTCACTTAGGCTGAAGATAATTGATTTTCCTCGTTGTTGAACCTTTAGCAACCAAAACCGTGTGGTGTTACTTCAGTTGGAATTTCAGGTTTTGGTAAAGTTTTCAAATACTTCAGTAAAATCCCGTGTCGCATCAGCTAATATTTTAATAAGCTTCTGGGATGTCAAGACCATGTCACTTACCTTTAATTTGAGCATACATATTATCCAGTACATCCAAAAGTATTAATTTTTACAACGTTTTTGTAATTCAATAAATTTAGGCCGGATCCGTCGTTCCGCAATAAATAAACAAAATACTGATACATGGTGCGTTTTTTGCCATTCTAGCAATTTCAATAGTATCATCATATTGTATGCTCTGTAAAAATATGTATATATCGACTTATTTCACCATTATTATCCCCAAGACAAGCATTGAATTGTAGTGTTTCTGTTTTGACTTGATGACCAACATCAACTTTTTGCCCCCTTTTAAGATGGCCGCCAAATTTTTATTGGCTTCACTGATTCGACGCGAGTCAGGTATCTAGCGCCTTCGGCGCTTTATATCATTGTCTTCCTCAGACAATGGGTCATTATAGAAGACCGTAATCTTGCAATGCATCTACATTAAATAATCTTACGAATTGGTTGTCCCAAAGTCATGTGGACACAAGTGAAACTGATAAAGTTAGATTGATTAAAAACGGTCTGCTGTGACACACCCTATTGCAACACAAGCCATAGAAAAGGGAGATACATTTGATGAACATAACTGAAGTGATGCACTCTTATATAACTGAATAAGATATTCACTACTGAAATTGATATTAATCTATGTGGTAAATAACAAGAAATAAATTATCATTTGATGTCTTCTAAGGGATTACCTTTAGAGAGTGTGTTAGAATCCTTTGTATTTTGCAATGATACCATTTTGTTGATGATAAATAGTATTTCTTCTTGTCTCTTCGATAGTTCACTGACCTGAAAACAATTCTCATTCAATGTATAAAAAACAAAAAGCATAAATCAAGCAATTGTGGCCAATCATAAAGAGATTGTGAACAGTTTTGAAATTTGTAATTGTGGATTTGCACTTATGGGGGAGGGGGCGAGCATATGTGACGTCACGCTGGTTGATGATTTATTGCGGAACGAAGGACCCGGCCTAAATTTATTGAATTACAGAAAACGTTGTAAAAATTAATACTTTTGGATATACTGGATCCTTTCGAATTGGAGAAGTGTTGCATTTGCTAATACTTCAGTAAGTTTTTGGGTATCAAAACCCTGTCACTTTCTAGTACATCCAAGATTTTTAAACCAAAAACTGTTTTGGTCATTCGAATAATTTAGGCCTGTTGCATCGCTCCGTAAAAAATAAACAAAACACCGACATTTGAAACGTTTTTTGTCATTATTGAAATTTTACTAGTATCCTCATATTATATGCCCTGCAACAGTATGCATATGTCAACCTTGCTTACCATTATTTTCCTCCAAAGCGAGCATTTAATTTTGGGCTCATTGATATGCAAAAGCGATTTGCCCTTCTTTGAAATGGCCGCCAAATACTGTTGTCTCCACGAATCGTGCAGAGTCAGGTATTTAGCGCCTTCGGCGTTTTATCAGCATCCGCAGTGGTATATATATAAGTATTGCGCGGGAGCATATGTGACGTGGGGTGATTGATGCATTGGCCTTAGGGTTAGGGTTAGGGTTAGGTCATGCGGAGAAGAAAGGTGGTCAGTATGCGCAGTAGCATATATATAGGTACTGCGCAGGAGCATATGTGACGTGGAGTGGTTGATGCATTGGCCTTAAGGTTAGGGTTAGGGTTAGGGTTAGGTCATGCGGAGGAGAAAGGTGGTCAGTGTGCGCAGTAGCATATATACAGGTACTGCGCAGGAGCATATGTGACGTGACGGTGGTTGATGCATTGCCCTTAGGGTTAGGGTTAGGGTTAGGGTTAGGTCATGCGGAGGAGAAAGGTGGTCAGTATGCGCAGTAGCATATATATAGGTACTGCGCAGGAGCATATGTGACGTGGCGGTGGTTGATGCATTGCCCTTAGGGTTAGGGTTAGGGTTAGGGTTAGGGTTAGGTCATGCGGAGGAGAAAGGTGGTCAGTATGCGCAGTAGCATATATATAGGTACTGCGCAGGAGCATATGTGATGTGGGGGTGGTTGATGCATTGGTCTTAGGGTTAGGGTTAGGGTTAGGTCATGCGGAGGAGAAAGGTGGTCAGTCTGCGCAGTAGCATATATATAGGTACTGCGCAGGAGCATATATGACGTAACGCTGGTTGATGATTTATTGCGGAACGAAGGACCCGGCCTAAATTTATTAAATTGAAAATGTTGTAAAAATTAATAGTTTTGGATATACTGGATAATACGTATGCCCAAATTAAAGGTAAGTGACATGGTTTTGACATCCCACAAGCTTACTGAAATATTAGCTGATGCGACACGGGATTTTACTGAAGTATTCCAGAACTTTACCAAAATCTGAATTTTCAAATTGTGTAACACCACACGATTTTGCTTGCTAAAGGTTGCACAACAACGAAGAAAATCAATTATTTTCAGCCCAAGTGACTTTAAATATGTACCAGAATATCAGGCCGTTAAAATTCTTTGAATTAATTCACTAGTATAAGGGATAGGTATAGGTATAGGTATAATAATAATGATCTGCCACAACTGCGTTTCCTTTCGAATTGGAGAAGTGCTGCATTTGCTAATATTTCACTAAGCTTTTTGGGATATCAAAACCCTGTCACTTACCTTTAATTAGAGCTCACATATTATATCTAGTACATCCAAAATTCAACAGCTGTTTTGGTCATTCGATTAATTTAGGCCTGTTGCATCGTTCCGTAAAAAATAAACAAAATACCGATATTTGAAACGTTTTTGTCATTATCGAAATTTTACTAGTATCCTCATATTATATGCTCTGCAACAGTATGCATATGTCAACCTTGTTTACCATTATTTTCCGACAAAACAGCAGTTTAACACTGCAGGAGGTTTTTGCCCCCCTGACCCCCTCTATCTACCCCACTGCCTATGCTTACCTCTTTCCGCATTTGGCCAATTTCTGTTTGCATGTCATCTGCAAAAAATGATTTGAGCCTTCAAACCAAAGTACAGCAGTGCTGCGCTTTCAAAAAACTTGCAATACGACGGATAGCAAATTTCATAAATACAATATCTAGTATAAGAGAAAAGTCCAACCTCTTTTATCAACCACAACATCTATCCTACAAATAAAAACATAAGCAACGAATAAAATAGGGCATTCATATATAAATTTTACACAGTAGAGATCTGGTTAATCTGGTGTGCAAAAAGTTACTAACTGCTTTTCAATCAATTTCAGATGGCTATATATTTCAACTTGACCCCCTGCAAATTGGTCCATTATATCTTTCTCGTCGTAAGGTTTTCTTGTTCGCTGTAAAAAAACAAAGCTATACTTTAAGATGATATCGTCTATCTGTAACGTGTTGGCTCGATATACAACAAACCAGAGTGATAAACTGATTCAAAGCTGGGTTATTTCAATCTAGCTCCGAGCAATGTCTCTTCCAAAATAGCAGATGAACAACAAATTATTTACCCGAAAATGTTTGAGTGCAACAACAAACTTCAAGTGTCTTATGAAACCAATGGCTATCTTTTGACCTTTCGTCAGGCTATAAAGAGATAAACAGATATTCATCAGGGCGACACCATCTCAACCATTGCTATCAAATTATCTATCAATGGCTGTGGAGGAGCTTAGCTTGTCTGACAAAAGTCCTTGATTGAACCGTAACTACCCGGGACCATGGAAAATATAAACATAAAAATGATGAAAAGAAAGATGATAAGGCAATTTACTCTTGATAAATAACGTAGCCACCAGATTCAAATTTGTCATCTGTGGCCACTGACGAGTTCCTGCGAGGAGTTCCTGAACGATCTCCATAAAACAGAATAAAAATGATAACGCTCAAAACATAAAGTAGGCATCAAGTGAACTGGCATGGTCGATGGGAAAGGACAATAACTCACAACGAAGACTTGTACCAGGCAAGTTCACCAAGGTTTCTTGGTGACTGGAAAAGAGAGATTGCAGCTCTCCGTCATTAAATGACTGGACAATCTTTGTATGAGGAATCCACGTGGCCGTGTAACTGTTGGTCAAGTGTGAAGCCCAGACCTTCCAAGCCGCCTTGAATTTTAGAAAAAATAAGACATAGATGAACACGTAGAGGACAGATAGCATATTTCATGGACATTAAAAATGTCCATACCACACAGCTATAAACGTCATTAATGTGATCGGAGAGACAATTCCTTCTGATCTTCTGATATTCCAATTCCGTTGGTTCATTCATGCAAATGTAATAAGAATTGAGGTAAGCACGTTTACGTTATAGCACATAGCTGCAAATTGTCAGACATAAAAGAGAGCTGCGAAGCTGGGAATTGTTTTACTTTGTTCTTCGATCACAATTACACAAAATTTGTCAGGATTTAAATAATTTGTTGATGTAAAATTATGGTCGTACATATGTCGACAGAGTCCTAGCACTGTTGTACAAAAATATCACATATATTCAATTATCTGACGTACCAATAGGGCCATCAAGCTGGGAATTGCTTTACTTTGTTGCTCAACCTCAACTACACAGAACTGGTATTCAGTTAAATAATTTTTGGTGAATCCACCGCTGTATGACCGAGAGTGCTAGACTGTGGAACAGAGAACGTGCACTGTTCTCCACATGAATAAAGTATATATTCAATGATCAAACGAACCAAGAGGACTGTGAAACTGGAAATTCTTTAATTATTTTCCAAGATCTCTATTGAACAAGACTCATTGCTAATTCAATAACTTTTTACAAATTCATGATTGACAGTTCTTGAGCTGTTCTTTGTAATAGCAAACGATGTCACAACAATTATTGGACGGCCCAAGCCAAAGTGAGCTGTAATTAAGTCATACCTGAATCAACATTGCAGCTGGTCGACGTCGCTTCCGATTGTGCTGTTTTTTCTTCAGTTCAATGACTTGCAAAGCAAATCCAGATCCAATAATTCCCTGGAGTATAATTAAGTAATGTACTTAAAACTCAGGTCACTGAACCAAGTAAAATTAGTTGGACAAATACTCAAATTTGGTCATTTCGATAATGAAGGACTTCAGTTCAAGCATGTGTTTTCATGGTTGTTTTATGACTCACTTGCAAAAAAGGTTAAGCACAAGATTGTCTGAGTTAGGCTTACCGCTGGTAATGCTATAAAACCTGTTCCCACGACTCCAAATATGCAAATCAGAATCTTAGCAGTTACTGTTTTTGGAAAGATGTCACCATATCCTATTGTTGTCATTGATACCTTAAATCCAAAACAATTACATAGAAAAATCAGCTAAATAATTAAGGATGCTTGATTTGCAAGGACATAAAATGTCTCATGATAAAGTGGCAAACATTCACTTACAATGGCCCAGTATAAACTGTTTGCCAAACTATCGGTCGTTCTCTTTTGATTGTCACTGAGTATAACTGGCTCCGCATACACCAGGTAGCTGAGAAATAGCACGACAATGAAACCCATATACCAACATGTCAGTAATTCCTGGCACAAGAAGATAATGTTTTGGTTAGTAATAAGAACATTTCTCATGTGGCAGTGTTGGGATAAATGCATGCATGTTATAGATACTGTTCATGAAAACCGGTTAGAGAAGAGAATGTCGTGTTACCTTGAAGTGGTTTTTGATGACAGCATGAAATGTATAGAAGGCACCTCGTTGTCGGTCAATGCGCAGAATCCTGATTAATTGCAATGGCATTGCATACCTGTGAATTAATAATAAAGCAATAAAAAACCAATCATATAAAGATACCCGAATATTGCCCCAAAATGAAGAGCATAAAACAAAATAATGTATAAATTGTGACGAACCTCATTTGCTCCCAATCGACATTGAAATTGATTGTCAGTGCAGAAAGAGTAATAGATGCCATTATGGCTATCAAGTCTGTAAATCAAAAGAAATCAACTGTAACACTGGATATCAAAGTACTTTGGTATAAGGAATAAGTGAACAAGACTGAATAATGAGATTGCTAATTTGCTTGTACAAACCTAGAATCATGTGCGGTTTCATCATGAATTTCATTCTACCTCTGAATCCCTTGAAGGTCCCCTTTATGCTGCAAGACCACAATCGCAAGACGTATTCAATTAAAAATATCAAAGCCAAGCATGTCTCCTACAATTGGAAAAAAAAGTTGCTTTAACTTGTCATGTCGATTGAAGAAAACAACGAAAACCTATGCGTGAGACAAACAACAAACAAACAAAGGATAGAGAGCAATGAATTGAATACTGCGTAAGAGTATTGGCACATACCAGTATGGAAAGTGCATAGCAAACCATGTTTTGATTTATCCTTGCAACACTTTGAATTGACATGCAAATTGCAAGGGCAAGACTCAACAAGATAAGGAGAATCCTAAAAAGTAATAGATTTGTATTCATCACAAAAACGGATCGATAATATCAAATTATTGTAGCAATGTTATCATTACAAAGGTATATATGATGAAAATGACTGTGCCTACACGAATGAATGGTAGGCGTGGCTTAAAAAGCTCTTTGGGTCTTCAAGAGAAGAGAATAGAAGCATTTTGAGTGCCTTTGACTTCGTGTGGCCATATGGAAAGTACGTATTTGTACTGGGCGAAAATATCTGCTGCTCTTTATAGCTCATTGATCTGTTGAAACTGATCGTTGGTAAGAGCAAAGTTTCGCTTTTACCATTCGATGCTTTTTTATGTCTAAAAACAAAGGACAATACGCATTAGATAATGTCACAGATCAGCACTTACCGCCGAATTCAAAGAGGAGATTGTATAGCATAGATTCTAATGTACAAGTTGCAACAAACAATCAACTTATCTAGCTACATACCAAAGAAGCACGTTAATAAAATTGGAAGCCATATCATAGCATTGCTGCTTTGATATACTTTGAACCACTTAACGCTCCAGATGGTTAGTCTTACAACAAAGAAGCCGCGTTGTGAGCAGCGCTATGCAATCGTATTGTGGTCTGAATACATTAGTTTGTCAAAACTTACTCTTACATATGTTTGCACCTGTTCTAATCAATAGACTGAGGTTCACTACGAGGTCCAAACATTTATCCGCCAGGTCAAACAACGAAGAAAAAAACTGGTGTGATGTCATTCTATCTGCTTCCGACAGGAAGAGAGGGGGACAGATGAAAGTCCAACGAAACACACTTTTTAAAAGAAGGTCAAACATCATCTCTGTACTGAAATTATCCTTAAATCTTTTTAAATTTTGGGTAAAAAAATTTGTAACAAATGTAACTTCTGAGATTTAAATTTCTTAAAGAAAATACTCCACGTTGAAGAGGCAAATTTGTTTGTGAAGTGTTAGCGGGCTCAGCGACAAAATTCCTTATCTTTCCAATAATCTTTGAACAAAAGTGTACTGTATACACATTGAGCGCTTAAAAACTTGAAAGGTTTCTTAATTTTGGCGAGTCTGTCCTGAAAGATTTTTAAATTTTCACCTGCCTGACGATTTATTAGAAAAATTGTTTAAATACAAACTGTTTCTGTCAAATATGTTTCCATATAGAGTAAAGCAAGCTTGAAGCTGCTAAAATATATAGACGATGGACTAATTTACTAAGAAGATGATTAGGCTAACGTTTCTTAACTTAAAATCAATCCCAATGCGTTTCAACCAAGAAAGAGAGAATAATTGTTTTGGACATGGTCTTCGCTAGTTACTGTTAGGTCTGCTTCCTTTCCAGTTTTCAAAAGTGCTTGTAACATTAAAATTTAGCCCAATTTAGCAAAGGACGATAAAAAACATAATTAACTTGAGAAGCAATCTCCGGTCTGAGTACATAATGATCAAAGTTGACACATCGTTAAGTAGAAAATATTCACCGAAATATAACAAGATGCATTCAAGTGAATGAAAACTAACCTTCTTTCTTCTTGAATAGTCATCGTGGAAAATAAATTGCTTTGCTGTAGGATGGAGATGAAGATAAGGCAATGTAAATTGAATGGAAAATTCCCGACGATGAAGTTCACCAAGCGTTACTGTAAAAACGTTTGCGATATGGCGCAGGCGCAGTGTGACAGAATGAATTAGAGTTGTAGCCAATCAAAATCAAGCTGGAAAGTTGGGTCGGGGGAGTATAGTTAGAAACAAATTTACAGATGTTTAAGATTTTCTTGTAGAAAGCCCATAAGTGCTGAGACTTTGATAAAGTTAATTAATACAACTTCAGCGTGCTTGAAAATTGATTTCATTTTGAACTGCATCGCAATTAATTCGGGCATTTCTATTCGAATATTTACAAAATTCCTCAAAATACATCTGCTTATTTAAATTGACCTTGATAAAGCATCACATCAACTATCATTTATTATAAAATATTAATGTCACACTTAAGCAATAATTTCTATAACGACTCGCTCTGCAGTATCTTATTGTAATTATTGTTTGCAGAACGGGTTAAAAATTTACTACGTTATGCCTAAGTTTCGAAATGGTTCCATTTTGTTGAGCAATTTTCAAGGGTCTACGTAAGGCACCCTTGAAAATTGCTCAACAAAATAGAAAATAGCGAAAATAAGCTTGAATTTTGTAATGTTGATCTTTCAGAATTATGCTCGCATATTAGATTGCTCAATAACTATACGTATGATGAAAGTCATTCATGCATAAACTTATCGTTGAAATGAGCAACTATGTATAGGGCAGGTGATCAAGTTATTAAATATAATTTAAATAGCGAGGATGTTAAAAAGAATGAATGAAAACGTCTAAATGTGATAAAATTTCACTCTTCTTTTGGTCTTATTGCCCAAGCCTTAAATTTATTGATAGTTGATTTAATATAATTTTGAGAAACTTCAGCTCTTAAAGTATTAATTATGAGAATTAATAACAAGCATAGGAAGGAAAGAAGTAAGTAAAAGTCACTTTTTTTCTCTATTTTCGTAGGAAGAGGTCCATTATAATCATCATCAACGATGGATATGTTTTCCATGGAAGTCAAACCTTAGGGAAGGATAGTACAACTTCTGTTTTAATGACATTTGAAACTGGTTCCTTTGGCAACAAAGTAGAATTGAAATAGATCAATGATAAAAACAATGCTAATAATACCGGAATAGAACTAGTTACCTGTAAACTCAACCATGAAACTGTTGAAGTTCTGTAATGATCTTGTACCATTGAATCTGGCAACTGGCCTTCCATTATAGAACAATAATAAACTAGGTACTCCGGTTATACCAAATCTTCCTGTGATGCTAGAAACAAAAAGAAAAACTTGCAAGAGTATCAAGTAAATATTTATTCCTTGCCAAATTAAATATTGATCCAAGAATTCTAAAATGTTAGTTCTCTTAATGTAATGTGTTTTAAAGATAGAAACCTGGTGAGTGAATATGCATCAACAACCAGGACAGGAAAGCCATTGAATACTCGACTTATAGCATTTACAAGGACAGACATCTTTGAGCAAAATTCACACCAATTCAAATAGAAATAGAGCAAGAAGCAACTTTGCGATGAATTGGACTCTGAAATAAATTCTAACAGCTGCGTTTCATTTTTGATAAATATAATGCTTGAACCATTTTCAAGTGCTGCCATTTTGCTACAGTTCCATTTTAACGTAGAATTAGCAACAGTTTCATTTATTGATTTGTTTTCTGCATCAACAACCAAGCCATCACCCCTCCCTCTTTCTTCAGTTGCATTGCCTTTATTCAAATCTTCTGACTGCTGCTTTTCTTGATTTAAATCCAATGTCTCATTAGCCAAAGCCGAAACTTAAAAAATAAAAAAATATTAAAAATTGCGACCAAATCTTTCAAAGTTTCCATTGTTAACACAAATTCGAGCTATGACGTCATTACAAAAATTTGTTTGCAACAAGATGGCCAAACCTGTGTCAATATTTTCAGCCAATACAGAATTATGATTTCCAGCTCCAGTTTGTAATTCTCTTTGATTTTGCAGCTGTTCGTCTTTTAATATTTGAGAATTTTCTATTTTTTCATCATCTGGAAAAGGAAAAGTTTTATCGGTTTTATCGGGCCTACTTTGCAGGCCTAAGATAGCCTTCTTCGCTTCTTCTTCGCTATCTAGCTCTTGCTCTCCGCATAAAACAGGAAGTGAGCTCAAACATGCAATCAATAATACAGTTAAATAATATTTTCCACCCATGATGGTAATAACGGCTACGAGTTTTGGGCAAGGTCTGCAGGCAAGGCCAATGCCAATGAGAACCGGTTTCAGATTCAGCAAACTCAAAGTCAGATTCATTCGAATCTCTGTTTGCTCGAGATTGAGAATGAGATTTACAGTCGAAAAAATCAAAACTATTCAATTCGTATCAAAGCTAAGAAATGAGTTAAGAGTCAAAAGCCAAGAAAATAAGCCAAGATAAAGACATAGTATTGTTATAAACAATGAAATCACAGACACAGTAACAACAGATTAGTTGTGACAAATAATTATATACTCCACTCTGTTCACAAATCAAATCAAAGAAAATTAAAAATAATTCAGAAATATATCCTCACTGGCATAAGATGAAATGAAACAAGAGAATAAAATTGTGTTTAATATTCATTCAATCTTTTTCTGTTCATCTTCCTTTTTTCCTATGCTAAATATATATATGCCAAAAGAAGTGCTTATTTCTCTACATATCTGGGTGCAGAAGATAAGCAGATTGAGCGTTTCAAAGACCTGAAAAAAAACAAAATTTGTGAGTAAGAATACTGGCATACATGGAAAAAATGCAAGCTAGAATCTGTAATACTGACAGCATTAGCAGAAAAACATGAATAATTATGATACTTACAAGTGCTCCATATAAGACAAGTTTCTCATCAAGAGGAATTGAAAAATAATTGATGAAACTCAAAACGGCAGGTCCAAGCATACAGCTATCCAGCATATCAACTGGATGTTTTGTCATTGTGGCAACCTGAAAAATGTGTGATATAATTATACACAGAAATGCAGCATGAAGGAACTCAAAGCATGAAAAAGACATTCAACGGGATGATTGTATGGCATCCACTTACGACTAATTTACACGACAGCTTGGCAATGGCGATGCCATACATTAGAATTGCTATGCATGGTTCCTCTTGAAAAATGTTTGAATGAGAGTGCTTAAAGACATAGAAGACGCACGCAAGAACAATCCCAATTGGAACAGCTGGTGATAGAACACTTGTTCCCTGAAATATAATTACAGGGATTAGAAATTTGTGTGACAAAAGGTTTGGTGATATGAAGAATGTTAATTTTGATAATACTCACAGCAATTGATGATTTATTTTTACCAACACCACCAGCTAAAATTTTTGAGAATGTTCCAAGCATGTAATAGAAACTAAACATCCCAGATGATAACACCACAAATTGACAAATAGACATGTTCCATAGCTGTGGTACCTTGAAAGATCAAATAGTTATAAAACATAGTCATAATTGATGAAAATAGGTTGGGATTGATTACAAAATATAAATGTTAATCATGTTACCTCATAAGCCCATAAAGATTGTCCGTAGATAGCTGATAGCAAAAAAATAATCATGCCAAATACTTGGGCTTCTGTAACATCAACTCTAAAATGGACAAAACCTATCTGAGACAGTGAATACGTTTACATTATCATGTTTATAATCATGTCAGGCAACACCAAATCCAGTGACTTGATTGGGGCATCTAATGGCTGTATTCAAGAACAGAGACTGTAAGGCACTCTGCATGGCATAACATAAAATAAACTTGCTTCAAAAAACTTACGTCCCAAATACCAAAACACCGCTTATGTATGTTTGCCAATGGGCCAGATAATAGATGAATACATTGTTGATGAAGAAATAGAATAAAAAATTTGGATAATTTCCTAAACCAAGAGAGCATGTGATGGCCAAGGAAACAGCAACAGTTGATATGGCATCACATCCATGGTCAAATAATTCACCAAGGGGTGAACAACTTCCAGTTCTTCTTGCTTGCTTTCCATCTATTGCATCCAGTGTTTGATAAATAAATAATCCAATCAAGCAAATTATTTCTGGATAAGCAGGAATCTATTGAAGAAGTTAAACCTGGTGTCAATATCATACTAATGCAGGAAAAAGAAATACAGTCATTGTTACTTGTTTTCAGTAATTACTTGACTTTCATAATATTATTTGTTCATAATATCAATTCATTTACTGAATTATTATTTTGAATAGTGAGTCGGTCCCTCACAAAAAAGAGCAAATAGCTAATGCCAGTTAATAATGCGGGCAGTATTAACTTTCATTCTAGTGTAAGGCATATGGGCCTACGCCTGAAGCTCTTTTCAATCCGGATGGCCTTAGCAAAATACAATGTTCTTACCGAATCACTTGCTCTCGGACTAAAGTAGACGAGCAATAATGATGAAGCGACATTACAAAATAATCCCAGAATTGTTATCAAGTTTGGAGCAAGCCAGAGCGGCATAAGCTCCACAACAAATCTCCAATATGGTTGAAAAAATGGTTCCAAGATGGATGTTCCCTGTGCATTATATTTGTGGTCCTTTAATCTTTGCAGCTGACCTTGGCATAATAAATCTGCAGACATGATGATAAAGAATTTTACGACAATAATAATTTTCCAAATGACAAAGATGGCGTGATACCATTTGATAAACAAGTGGACCGTCTTTCTTCAAACTTAGCGAGTTCCTATTACACGTTGCATTGCTCTTGCTTCAGCGAAGAGACTTTTTTTTGTCCAGCTTCAAAACTTTTGGTTTGTATGGCGATGCGATGACAATGGGGAAGAGAACATGACAATTGAACAAAAGGAAATATATCACGAGAAATGACATTCGTGTTCATCATATTAAACAAAATGTTGACCTTTGGCAAAATGTTATCTGAAATTAAATATTCTTTTTAGTTTAAAATTGTTTGATCAATTCAGTAATAGACACGCAAAAGTTCATTGATTTGCGCTCAAAAATGTGTGCTACATAGCGCAATAAAACATCTCCGATTGTCTTGGGCGTATTAATAAAAACTACAAAATTAATTAATATCATCAATGAAAGGCAAAGATTATATCTAAAGCTTTAAAGTTTCCAACGCTGGCATCCAGGAGATTGTGAAATGACATGATCGAAGTACATGTAAAAACTTGAATCTAATCTAATCTAAACATTTGAGAATGAATAGGGGTTATGACTTTTGCTCATTTCACAAATCTTGATAAATCAAAGTGCTTTTTCACATCTTGCATTTAAATCTGCCAAAACATCGCTACAGTTTATCTTTCTATCCACAACATAAGATATCTTCTCTTTGTTAGCTGAAACAACAAACAATATAGTCTTCGGTTGGGAATAATATTTTTATCTTTTCTGTACACATCAACAAAAACAATGGAGTTTAGATAATATAAAATTCTGTGGTAAAATTGGTAAAATAAAAAAAACTTACAAAGGGTGATGTTAATTTGTGGGTGACTTCTATCATTCAAAACTTGACTGTGTATTTTACATTTTGCATTTGAATTCTTCATCGATTCAGTGGAAATGATTCTTAAAAACTCTCTGAAAATAAAAGATGAATTAGATTATAGATGCGCCAGTCGATTAGGATCAAGGTCGTATTGTAACTTGGTGAGATAAAAGGTGGCCAATAGTTAAAAATAACTTGTCGCACAGATTCTCCACCATAACACCTCTTCGGGATTACAGATCTGTCAGTAGTCACACCATAGCAGAAAACAATAGGTGGACCACAATCTGACTACAATTTGAATTACAACAAATAAGTGTCTGCACGCACGTGCACCAAACTGAAATAGGCCATGTGTGTGTAGTTATACAACCCAAACTGCTGCGTTAAATGCAAATGTATTTGGGGAGAAAACAGATCTAACAAAAAAGAATGTGCCTTACCTTGCTGTTACAGAAAATGCATTAAAAGGGTCAAATTTGACTGTTATATCTTTCACAGCTTTCAAAGACAATCCCTTCTTCAAGGCAGCCATTTTGCGACGCATGCGTTAATATCGGCCGACTTTACAAAAATGTGTGCTTCACAGATGGGTATTGAAAAATAAATTAAAAATTAAATGATAACATATTAAATGATGTTGTGCTGTTATGTAAAGCATATATTAAACTAAATTTTTATTCTTAAATACAGAAAATGAAATAACATCGCTTGTCCTAATCAAAGCAGCAGGCTGCATTCCAATAGGAGTTTGTAGTGAAGAAATTGCTATTGATTCAAAATTCTCATCCGCAGCTTCAAAACAACCAACTACAGTTGTTTTCTGGTGCAATTTAAATTTTATTTCTTCACCCTTCATTGCCTTTAGAAGCTTAAGAAATTTTTCACGCTCAAGCAAACGTTCCTCTTGAGATGGAGATATTTTCTCATCCAGAAATATTTTCTCTTCTTGCAAAGCCATTACTATCTTCTCTTGAGACCTTTGAAAAAAAGCCTTTAGTTTATTCAGGCATTGTCTTTGATTTCACTATGTGTAAGAGCAAAAAGGCAGAAAAGATGGTGAGTTTTCAGCAATAACATACCTTGCAATTCCTGTAATCTTGGGCAGCCATCAAACTGATAAATAGTTATTTTGATGTAGCCAGCCTCGTATGCATGGTGTGTTGCGTAAACAAAGAGAGAGACACAGGGGTCTGAGGTGATTAAAATACCAAGTCAGTTTTGTTTCTTTCCACATCGTGACGCTGTTAAATTTTTACTTACTGATAAAAAATTAGTCATATCTTAAATATAAGTCTATAACTTCTTTTATAAAAAGAAGAATGAATGTTTCCAAGAGCATAAAAGAATGTTTTTTTATTCTTCTTTTAAGTCCAACATTGGTCCTTCCAGTGAATTCTTTACGACTAACAGTCCATTGATATTTCCACTTTTAATAATCTTGTTTAGCTTATCGTAGTTTCCAGAGAACTTGAAATTCACTCTCACTTTTCCACTTGTTTTGGGGTTTCCTTCCACTTCGGTCTCACTACGTGAAAACATTAATTAATTCAATTTTTAATCCATACCACAACACAAAGAGAAGTCCAAACGAAAATGTCCTCAACCACAAAGCCCGAATTGCGCAAACTAGGAAAAGCTGGTTGTTAAGACAAATACTTACGAGAAACCAATATCAGAAATCTCAGTGTCCTCACCAAGAGCAGCCATCATCTAAATTAGAAGATATAAATTGTCAAAACAATTCACTTATCAGTAGCAAATGGATTTATGAAATTAGATCATCATTCCGTAAACTTTACTTACATCTTTCTCAAAATTGCCGGTCAGAATTTTATATGCTGGACTTTCTTGGTTGTCATACTGTTTATTATATGTTTGCCTGAGAGTCAGGTGCATCATTTCTTTTGAAAAAAAGCATTTTAAATATTTAAATTTGTTGAAGTGAGAAATATTCCAAAGCAAGGAGAGATTTGATTTAATTGTCCTCTTACCATCTCCTGATCCCGATGAAAAGGCATCTAATCCTGTTTCCTTCATGTCCAAATCTACATCAGTACTTTCGTCTTCTCCACCATTTTCTTCATTTACTTCTTCACTGTCATCAGCCGGAACCTTTCCTCTTGTCTTGGCCTTTGAAACAGAATATGCTTGTAATTGACCATTTTCAATCATATTTTGCATCAACTTCTTCTTTTGCTGACTACTTCTTTGTTCAACTGGCTTGGCTTTGTTTTTGTTTGCTTCTTCCTCATCTTCATATTTCTCAGCATTTTCTGTTTTATCTTCCTGTGCTGCATTGTTTTGATTTTTGTTCTTCTCCTGATCTTCTTCTTTGTCATTTTTGCCTTGCTTTTGTTTTCCTGCATCTACATCTGCTCTAGCATTTCCAGAGCTATCAATATCTTCATCGTCATCTTCTTCTTCACCAGAAACTTCTTCCTGTTGCTCGTCGTTATCTTCTTCTGTAACGTCACGCTCTGAAGAAGAATTTACATCGTCATTAAATTCCGTTCTCTTAAATGACCTCATCAAGTGACCGTTTACGTTACTCTTTCTTTTTGAGGAGATTACACTCTTCACAACACCAGTTTCGACCAATTTAGTGATATCTTTATCATCTACAGCTTCATGTTCAGATTCCCCTGAACCAGAGGTACGTTCAGGAGAAGAATTTAAATCTTTAATCTCGTGAGAACGTTTCTTAGACTTCTCGTTTTCCATAGCTAAGATCTTTCTCTTTTGTTTCTTATTATTCTTTCTTGCTAATTCTTTTTCAATATGTTTTGATGAAGGTTGCGTTTGCTCATTCGTTGGTGGTTCATCGTCAGAATCAGAGTCAGATTCATCAGCAGTGTTTGTTAATTCTTTCACATCTTTATCTTCTTCTTCCTTTTCTTTCTTAGTTTTCTCAGGGGGCTTCACTTTTTCTTCTTTTGCTGGCTGTTTTACTGTGTTACTTTGAGTTTGCTGTTCAGTTTGTTGCACAAGTGGCTGCTGATTCAAGTTTTGATTATTTGTTGTCCAGCCGTAATTCGGAAAATTTGGCTGCATCCCTGGATTATATTGGATGTTATTCTGAGCTTGTTGTCCCGGCATGAAGCCCTGGCTTTCTAAAATAAGGAAAAAACACTATTTAATCTAATTCCTCCATGAATTAAGCATTTAATGTCGGATGAAAAAGGCAATATTTGTTACAAAAAGTGAAATTTTTGTTCACCTGGGCACATGTTGCACGTTACTGGACATGTTTGCTGCATATATTCTGGATTGCGTTCACAATAACCTTGGCTTTGATATTCCGGGCATTCATCGTAAACATTGGTGCATGGCGTAGCTGCATTGAAAATGTTCATTGATATACAATGAATGCCAAAATTCCACATACCATAACTTTAAGCCCTTAACACGCAGCAAGAACAGATGAGCCAACGCCTTGTGTTTGGTGCCACTTCCATTTCATTATCTGGACTTAATAGGTTGGTCAGTTATGTCAGTCATGGGTAAAGTAGCCATCCAATTTGTTTCTTTAATACAGATTGGGTGGTATAATATTTTCTAACGGTTTCAGATGTTTATATTATAGCAAGAGAGAGCTAAACGAGACAAGAGTTCACGGAGAATATAAGACACGTATTTTCTCCACAGTGTGTAATGTAATGCAGAAAGAAAGATTCATTGAAATAATGAGCTCAGTATTTTAAGGCTAAAGTCCCCTAATTGATCCCTGAGATTCAAAAGACTTCAATCAATAGTTAATTAGTCCCTGTTTCTGGTGAAAATTAATTAATGAATTTAATTCAGTTTAAAAAATGACATGAACACATTCGCCTAAAAAGCAAAGATATAACGATCTGAAAATAGTGAAAATAAAAATGAATCATGTTTGCTTACTTTGATCGCGCTTGACTGGTAAGCCTAAGAGAAATCAAAGACAATAAGTCAGCATCACATTTTTAAGCTGCAATTGAAGAATTCATTGATAAGTAAATACAAAAATAGTTATGTTGTATTGTATTTACATTGCGATAGCGTGATACATAGGACTAGAAGGACCAAAATTGACAGAGTTTTCATCTTGTTGTGTGTTCTGAAAGAGAACAATTGATGGCGCGTCTAAAATAAAATACTATTATTGAAAATATCAGGAAGAGTTAAAATTTGAAAATAAATTGAAAAATGTTTGTCATTTGAACAAACAAAAGGTCCGTCTGCTTGGGTATAAGAAGAACAACCAATTATTTCAAAAAGAGAAATTGCGATGAGCTAATTAAAGAAGAGAAAACAATGGAAAGTTACTTCAAAGAAAAATCAAAAGCCGCAGTTTTACCTTGATCTTTTATCTTGATTCCTTTTTCTTGTGAATTTCTTTGAGAATTCTATATTTTGTAGGCTAAATTGCCACGTTTAACTATTGGGGGAAATGAAACGGCAGTGCTGGTCCTTTGATCATAAGGTCATGATTTTGTTCAAGCAACGATTATGCGTGTGTACAGGTTGCATCTGGGCCCGGATATGCACAACTTGTCATATAAAGAAAACAAACCAACTTGTGCGGAGTTGTCTCGAAGTTTTCTGGAAATTATTTTTATTTCTCTCTTGTAAATTATGCATCTTTAGGACAGGTTCTTGAATGATAACAGCACATTATTGCTAAACAAACTTAACCTGTATAAATATGACATTATCATTATTATTACAAATACGCATGCGCATTATATTACATCCCGCATTCAATTAGATGTTTGAATCATATATAGTATGCTGGGTACGAGGCTGGAAGTTTGAAAAGGGTATCTGTCGTCAGTGACACGCAGTTGTTCCTTTAACCGAGGAGCTCTGTGCGGAATCGCCATCAAGAGATTTCGGATGCAGAATTTTTAAACCCAAGGGCAGTTGATCTCATCAGATCGGCGCCCTTCTCACAATTTAAATCAAATAAAAACTTGTGCAAAAAAGTATAGAGAGTGGGAGTAGGCAAAAGTTTCAGGTGTACAACAGTCTCTGTCTTTTCAAGCACATCACATGGCTGTCATAATATACAAATCTAATACTTTGACTTTCTTTCGACAAGCGTAGCTTTGCTTCTAATAAAACTATGGCAATAATAGCAAATGCATCAATGGAAATGCAAGAATGAACCATGTTTGGTGTTACATTGCAATGCTTCTGCTTCTCCAAAACTTTAAAAGCATCAAAGAGACATCCAGACTCGTGAATTGATATATTGTCCATTTTCTTACGGAAGGTGGTTGTGTGAGGCTCAATACATTTATTTGAAATTTTTATGCTTCAGGGAAATAAAAATCAACAATATGACTTCATCATTGCATTTTCTACCAGTAGGCAACAAATGTTAATTTTTAAATAATGCCACATTTTCACTAACAATTTCCCCTTTTTAATGTGTTGATCAAATCATTCATTGCCTTTTTCATTTCTTTTTCTTAACTTTTGTTGCAATAATTTAATTTACATTCTCAGATAGGTACTTTCTGTACAACTTTCTTGATTTTCTTGTTTCTATGTTCACTATTTGGATGGACCCCATTGTGTTTTCCTTTGGTTGCTAAATATGCGGATCTTACTAGTGGTTTTTGCTTAGAATTAAGAAACAGAACGAAAGATTAGTGAAAATAACCCACCGTTGAAAGCCTGAAAGGCAATACGATAGGCCATGGCCTACCACTGCTGCAACTGCTTTTAGTGTTTATTTTAACATTGGCTCTTACTGATTCTTTCGCACAACCTGAGGACATGGCCTTATTAGCAATCTGCCTATTTTACATCCAAACGCTACATCACAGATGACCATTTTGGAAGAAAAATAAATTTTCGTTTCCATTGAAGCAGCGTGTAATGCAAGGCTTCTTGTGCGTTTTGCTGTTTGTTTGTTTTTGCCGTGCAAAATTTTTTTGCGGATTCACGCATGTGGCTTGAAGCCTCGCTTGGATGTCAGCTCTCTCCAAGTACTTTGTATACATCATTGGTGGAGCGTAACGAGGATGACCAAATGTCGGGTGCTTTGATTTCTTTGACCTTATGTTATTATCCCCTGCCAGATAGAGCTGCTGTAGAGTACTGGTAACTTACCTGCAATCTAAGGTTGAGACCACTGGTTCAAAACCCGATCAGAGCATCTACTTTGTGTTTTGATCAATTTGTAATTTAATCGTCCAAAAGGTCAGGGTAAGGGCTTAAAGGTGGGCGTTTATGCGTAGTGCCATATATAGGCTACTGCGCAGGAGTGTGCATGACGTGATATTACTGACAGTGTCTGGTGTATCAGTTAGTGTTAGTGTTAGTGTTAATGTTAGTGTTAGTGTTAGTGTTAGTGTTAGTGTTAGTGTTAGTGTTAGTGTTAGTGTTAGTGTTAGTGTTAGGGTTAGTGTTAGGGTTAGTGTTAGGGTTAGCGTTAGGGTTCGTGTTCGTGTTCGTGTTAGTTTTAGTGTTAGCTTTAGTGTTAGTGTTGGTGTTAGTGTTGGTGTTAGGGTTAGTGTTAGTGTTACTGTTAGTACTGTTACTGTTAGTGTTAGTGTTAGTGTTAGTGTTAGGGTTAGGGTTAGGGTTAGCGTTAGGGTTCGTGTTCGTGTTCGTGTTAGTTTTAGTTCTAGTGTTGGTGTTGGTGTTAGGGTTACTGTTAGTGTTACTGTTACTGTTAGTGTTAGTGTTAGTGTTAGGGTTAGGGTTAGGGTTAGTGTTAGGGTTAGTGCTAGGATTAGCGTTAGGGTTCGTGTTCGTGTTAGGGTTAGCGTTAGGGTTCGTGTTAGTGTTCGTGTTAGTGTTAGTTTTAGTGTTAGTGTTAGGGTTAGGGTTAGTGTTAGTGTTAGTGTTAGTGTTACGGTTACGGTTACGGTTACGGTTACGGTTACGGTTAGGGTTAGGGTTAGGGTTAGGGTTAGGTTAGGTTATGGCTACGGTTACGGCTAGGGCTAAGGCTAGGGCTAGGGCTAGGGTTAGAGTGCCCTAAAGGTGGGTGTGTATGCGCAGTCTCATATATAGGCTACTGCGCAGGAGTGTGCATTACGCAATACTACATGATGTTATGTTTCAGCAACAATAGGTTTAAGCAAAATCAAGAGAAGGTGTACACTGAGTTTGAAGATCAAAGATATTCATTCATGATCAAAGATATTCATGAGGACTTTTCTTTACCTCTTTTCCCAGGCCGCAGCAATGTCATAATGTCTGAATGTCGAAAAACAATCAGTATTAATTCAAATACACCAAAAACAAATTTTAAAACACAAGACCTTACTACCATGATTGATTAATGATGAAGTGACATTTCAAAATTGATAAAAATCTTGTTTATAAACAAGTGCCTTTCTCTTACTCTCCCCTCAAGTTGCGTTCAATTTCACACAACGTATCAAATTGTTCTTTCAAACTTTTTGCATTTTCACGAAGTTTTTGAGCCGCTTCTGTTTCAGAGCCATTGTGAATATCTTTTGAAGTTGTCACAATCTCATAGATCGAAATACCAAGACTAGCAACTGCAAGGAACGTAGCAACCTTTCCAGCTGCCAAAGCCGTGCCTTTAAACACCTTGAGGTTTTTCATCATCTTTGGGCATTCTTTGAGACTGATATTTCAGCTGCACTGAAAGAGCGAATGATCTTCAATGCTTGTGCCCCCTTAGCAATATTTGTAGCCGATGATACTGAGCTTGTTGCCATGGCTGTTGCGTCCAAGGCCACCGATACTTTCTCCAACTTTTCGATTTTGGCCAATTTTTCTTGCAGTGAATCCAATGTTTCTACGAAGCTCATCAGTCGTTGAATAATTGCATTTATTGCCTCTGTCTCTCTCTTGTCATTGTCCAGACAAGCTCTGAGTAGCTTGGCACTTGTCTGACATTTTAGAAGACTCTACTATTGATGTTGTGATGTTGGTTGTGGCTCCCGCAACCCCAGTCGCAGCTCCTGCGATTGTCAAGCCCAATGAACCACCGAACGTAAATGGTGCTAATAAAATGCCACCCAATGCCATTATACCGCCAGCTGCTCCAACACTTGAACCAGTGACATTAGCAATGTTACAGCCTTTATGTAGTTCATTGCATTCATTTGCGGTCGTGTAAAGCTGTGAGATTGTTTCTTCTCTGGTCCTCTTCCAACCTGACATCTTTTCTAAGAACTCCGCTTTGATGTTCGCAAATTCGCTGAGTTTTGCAACGATTTCTTTGATTTCCTGTTCAGAAACTTCGCCTTCTATCTTGTTTTCTTCCCAGGTTTTGTGTTTTTCATGATTTACGATTTGTTTCCCAGCTGAGCAGCTTTTGTTTGTTGCAACTACAGCCGCTTTTCCAATAGTCTTCCACTTCATTTCTTTATTTCTTGTTGTTCTGTTGTGGACGACTCTTGATCTTCTTTCTTCTGCCTCCTCTGATTATGATTGAGACAGAGAAAGTTCTCATTATTTATAGCATTCTCTTACACAGGACAAGGACAATAACACAGCTCGAAACTGAGCGTAAAATTCCCTTGAATTCTAAAATGACTTTCAGGGATATTCCCTTGGATTGGCAAACAATAGATGACAAGTGCAAAGGCTGGGAAAGCCAACGGAGCAAGTGGACTTCTGAGAAAATAATCTATTACGTACAATTGATGATACCAAGAAGTCAGGGTATCACATTGCACGATAAGTTACCGAGAAATGATGTAATGTGACAAAAATAAATTGAGAGCCATGCATGAAGGAGCATTGGAAAGGTGCCAGGTTCTGATGCATACTGAACAAGATTGGCATAGAATCATTGTCTGACGCAGAACACACAGTTTTATTGATTGTTGTTGTTGAATTTATTTGGAGAGATAAGAATGGCCTAAGCAAAAAGGAAAGCGTGCATCTGGTTCATTAGATATATGAAAGAAAATTTACACAGAAACAATACAGTTTGTTTTTATATTTTCCATGAAGTCTGTTGGCTTGATTCGAGAAGAGATTCAGGGAGTTGTCGTACAAAACGTTTACTCGTCATTCATTCTGTTGTGTGGCTCGATAATAAACAAAGCAGAAAAGTAGGGACGGCATCTTGTTATCTCTTGTTCAAAGGCCGATGATTCGATTTGTGCTTCTTAAACTTTTTTGAACGAAAATGGATGGAAATTTGGTGAATACCAATGTTAGTACCGAAGTTACTCTACTTGATAAAATTAAAGAACGCCACCGAAGAGGAAAGAATTATGTGAGAATATTTTGTTTTTGGATGAAACTTTTTACTTTATTATGACGACATTTTTGGGTGGTTAGGCCGTCCAGTGTCTCAAGATTGCTATAGAATTCACATTTTAAAAGCAATTTTAGTGGTTTATAGTCGCTAAAAATTGATTATTTTTGTTGGAGGAGCAATAGAGATTGATCAGGAAATTATTAATGTCACACCCCTTTTAATTTGTGGACACACCCTACGCTATGACGCGATTTTATCCCCCTGTTCTCTTTGCTTTCATTAGACATTCATTGGAGATGTGCTTGTTGCTGTTAATTCTTTCCAAGGAGCAGAAACTGGTGGAGTTCCTGTAAGTTAATTATAATTATTGAATAAAACAAAGTTTATAATCTAATGTATTTAAGTAGACATATATACATGGGATTAATATAGACATATGGTAATCTGGGACATTCCGTTCCTTAAAATATAAACATGCAAACTTTTTTCATGTTAGGAAAGAGGGAGTGAACAAATCTTGAATGTTCCACATCCTTTAACTGTGGCAACTTCAATGTATAATGCGATTATTCAAGATAAGGAAAGTCAGTGCTGTGTCATAGCTGGAGAAACATGTTCTGGTAAAACCGAAATTGCCAAGATTGTTTTGAATGGTTTGCTCAAAAGGATCTCATGTGAAGATGAAGATTTGCCACATAAAATATCCATGGTGGGTTAAATAATTAATTCTACTTCACCCAAGAATATATATGCAATGTTGAAAGAGATAGCCAAGATCAAATTTTGTAAGTATTTTTAAAATTTATAAGATTATATAAAGTATACTGTTGATTTCATTGAAAGGCAAATATAATACTGGATGCCTTTGGGCACGCGAGAACACCACTGAGTAAAAATGCCACACGTTTTGGAAAATTTCTTCAACTGCATTTCTCACTTGATGGTCAAGCAATATCTGGTAAGCTTTTTTGATTATTTTGAGGTTGACTTTTCTTTGCATTATGCAGCTCTTCAATCTTGCAAAAGTTTTTGTTCTATAAATGCTAATTCAATATCTTTTTTCTTAGCGTCATTCTCTGAGTATTTGTTGGAGAAATCTCGAGTTATACGGCAGCGAAAGGAAGGAAGAAATTTCCACATGTTTTATTATTTATTTAGTGGAATGTCGCAAGAAGAGCTTGACCAATCGTACCTTGGCTCAATTGAAAATCATAGGTTTGTTAATTGCATTGTATTTTTATCATAGATTCACCAATCAATGTTGAAATTTGTTGAATAGCTAATGTGAAAACTCTTTAAACACTGTGCTCATCATGTCAGCTATTTGTTTCAATT
Source organism: Sanderia malayensis (assembly GCA_013076295.1). Taxonomy (NCBI): domain Eukaryota; kingdom Metazoa; phylum Cnidaria; class Scyphozoa; order Semaeostomeae; family Pelagiidae; genus Sanderia; species Sanderia malayensis. The sequence continues at coordinate 3,198,435 of RQOL01000718.1, forward strand.
CTGCCAGATATCTGAATTTTGGAGCACCTCTTGCCGAATCGCAAGCTGAAAACGAACGCTTCAGGAGATGCTATTTGAATGTCTGCAAATCGATGAAAAATATCGGATTTAGCATTGAGGTATAACTAATCTTCTTATCTCGGGTTGTACCAAGAAGAATTCTGTTTGCATTTTACTTTAACAATAACTTATGTTTTCTTTAGGAAATAGCAGATTCCTTCCAAGTCCTGTCTGGTATTTTGAATGTTGGAAATATCAAATTTGCCAACAAAGATGACTGCACAGATTTGATTGTAAACACAATTGAAAGTGTGGAAAATGGTAAAATTTTTATTTTCAATTAACAGTTGATATAGCTCTATGACGTAGATGTTTTAATATGTTTTAATTTTTGACTTATTTCTCCCAGCTGCTTCTCTATTGGGTGTCAGAAAGGATGATCTGCAAAAAGCATTGACATCAATTACTGCCACTGTGGATGGTATGAATGAAATTCACTTATATTCACTTAGTCATATAATTTAATTAACAAGATTTAGCGAAATTGAGTATGCGTATTTTTGATTTCGTATAGATCAAGGCTCGATTAATTTTGTTTTCTCTGTCTTGTTGTAATAGGAGAAACAATCACGGCTGCTAAGAGTATTGCAAAGGCGAATTCTGGCAGAGATCGACTTGGAAAAGAGTTGTATGGTAGATTATTCAGTTGGATCATTGCCAAAGTGAATACTTTTATTCAATGTCCTGATCACAAGAAAAGGTAGCTAATGCGAATCATTTCAATACGACAGGATGGCAAAGCAGGTTTAGAAATGCTACAAAATATGCTTTTTGTGATAACTGTTGTGTTTATTTGCATGCCAGAACGTCTCAACTGCCATCAATTGGATTGTTAGATATGTTTGGATTTGAAGAATTTGAAACGAATACATTTGAACAACTTTGTGTCAACTCAGCAAATGAACAACTTCATTTTTTCTTTACACAACATGTATTTGCATGGGAAAAGGTAGGATTTCACAGGAAATATCTCATCTAGAGATCAACACGGTAAATAACAACGAAATTCATTTCATGTGTTTCCGATCTTGTAGCTTGAATATGACCAAGAAGGAATTGATGGTCACAACGTCGAATATCCCGATAATAAAGACATCATTAATCTTCTTCTCGAAGTGAGTTTATCATCATTATAAACCCTATTGTGTTCGATGCATTGCAGGTTTCATAAATCGCAACAGATTTATAAATTCTTATAATTCACGCTATAGAAACCCTATGGCTTGTTCGCACTGCTTGATGAAGAAAGTAAATACCCAAATGCTGACGATAACACGCTGGTTTCAAAGTTCAACGCTAATTGTATTGATCACGAACATTATTCTAACGTTAGCAGCAAACGACCTATGTTTGCTATCACTCATTTCAACGGCAAGGTTTGTGCTCTACGTATACCAAATAGCCAGCAACATTATGATGTCATTTCCGTTCTGCATAATTTTTAATTTGCTCACACCATTTTCTAGGTTCATTATTTTGTTGACGGCTTCTTGCAGAAAAACAGAGGAACATTAAACCCGCGAATTGCAGATTGTCTCAAAGGTACCCATCTTCAACGCATTGAAGATGCATGCATTACATCATAGTATAGATTCGCTCACATTTATATTGACGTATAGATTCTTAAATTATGTTCTTTTTCTAGAATCAAATAACAGTGTCGTCAGTGCTTTGTTCCAAGGGACTATTTCAAAACTGGATCTTTTGTCATCGAGTAAGCCGAATTTTCAATCCATTGTTTGCGTGCTGGCATTAGAAACTACTTTCTGACTCCTGGAAGGTAGCATCTTCTATGTACAATTCTCTCTATTTCGTAACTTACATTTTCTAGCAATTCGTCAAAAGATATTGCAACGGCAGCCGCAGACAGTGACAAGAAGCAGACGCCACGAAAAAGGTTCAATTTACTTAATTCTCCTCCATGGTTTCACATGTTTATCGTGCTTTCCGTCAACTCTATGCCGTCTCATACTCTTTGTTTTCAACCTTGATAGAAAGTCAATTGATTCAAGTGCTGCGGCAGCAAAGAGAAAGCAAAAAGGCAGTTTGACAACCGGAGCGCAGTTCAGAGTATGTTACATCAATTTTACTACTTTTCATCAATGCTATATATTATTATCATCATCTTGTGACGAATTATTTTTTCGCAGAACTCATTGGTCGAATTGATGGAGAAAATATTGCAAAGTCGACCACATTTTATTCGGTAGGAAGATCATTTGTCATTCGCTTAATCTCTGTGCTTATTGGAGCCTCTGCACAACTCACGCTGCCGAGAAAGATAACAATCTAAGCTTTTTTTCTATTATTTTGACTAATTTTATTTGTAGATGCATTAAGCTGAATAGCAAAACGGAACCAGCGTCATATGATGACGATTTAATCATGAAACAGATTCAAGGTTTTTGTCTCTATGATACATTGCGAGTTCGAGAGCAAGGTTTTCCCATCAGATTAACTTTGCAGCAATTCATTGAAAGGTCAGATATTAATCATATCTTTTTCTACTCTTTGCAGACTGACTTCTTGTATCCTGGACCATTTAAACTTCTTTAGCTCGTGCAATCTTTTCTTTTTAAGATTCTGAATTATTGTTGTTTGTTTTTGGTCAGGTACCAGTTTATTTGTTTTCCTCTGGTTTCCAAAGTCAGTCCCACAAAAGATAATGTTGAAAGGGTCTTAGAATACTGCAAACTTTCTGGTTATAAGATTGGCAAATCTAAGGTACGAAACGCTTGATTTGATTTTTGTTGTGAATTGATGCGAAATGTCAGCATGGAAAAGCAACAGAAAGAGCTGTAAATATTGACTTCATTTGTTTCATAGATCTTCCTGAAATTACACCATGAAAGAGAGCTGAATACTGCACTGCGCCGTGTGCTTAACAAAGTAGTTACTGTCCAAAAAGGTAAACTTATTTATACATGTCTCCTTTAAGCTATGCCAATGAATGCTTAGAAATGATAGTGATGAAAAATTTTTATTATCTGGCAGTTCTGAGAGGCAGGCTGGCAAGAATTGATTATCATTACATGTTAACAAACAAGAAACACGAGGAAAGAACTATTGGAAATTTTCTTATGTCGGTATGTGCCATTTTCTTTCATCCATGCGTGACTGATCATCTTGTAGTTTTAATACCATGTTTGGCATCGTGTCTGTTGAAAAGTATGAATCATAATTCCCATTCAAAAAACAAAGCACGCCATTTATTTTTGTTTCGTATTATTATCCTGTTGGATTTTTTTTGCTGTGATTTGCTTTATATTAATATTCAATGGATATTAACCTGCTTATTTGGAGGATTTCCTTTCATTTTTGTTCACCCGCATTGTTTCAGTCAACATTCACTATATTTTGTCATCATACCCTGTTGAATGTTATTTCCTGACCCATTATGGCAGCGCTTAAATTGTAAAGACCTACGTAAGATACCTATTGAGTAATACAATGGTGGCGATATGGATGCACTGTTCCACGCATGTTAATTTAAGCATACCTATGGTGACGTTCATAACCACCCTTTTTTCTGATATATTGGAATTGAGTCAAGATCTTATGTTTTATTTTTTGAATAAGGCATTCGTGGTAATACCTGGTTGATTTAAGAGGTGAATTTAATGCTGTTATAGGTTAAGACAAAGCCATCTAAAATGCACACAACATTAGTGAACATGAACAAGCAAGATGGAAAACGTTATGACAAGGAAATTGAGGTAACCTTTTTGATATACACTTTGAATGAAAGATTCAAACATTCCTGTAATTTTTCTCTTTCATTATCGATAACATTTATGTTTTTTATTAGGAAAGTAAAAGAAAACTGAAAGATACTCAAAAGAAAAAGATGTCACAAAAGGCAACTGATGGCACCTCATTGAATTATCGCAGCAGAAGAAGTAAAGACGACACATACCTCACCGGGAAACAGGTAGAAAAATCAATTTGTTCAAATATCTATACAGATTAATTATCAACACTAATGTAAATGATCTCAATTTGTCAAGAAACCTTGAAATCCTACGACCAGTGTACTACATGTGGAATAGGGCTGGCACAATCAATCAATTGGTCTTAGAAATCACAAACCGACTCATACAGGAATGGAGCACTTAATGACGTTAGGGTTAGGGTAAAATGTTTTCACTATACTTGGTGAAAAATGTTGTATTTTTTACAGTCGGAGAGTAAGAAATCTGAGAAGCTGCCTGTATATAAAGGGGAGTTGCCTCTGATGAGGGATTTTACAAGAGGAAGATTGAAGGCGTGGTGTCGTATTGATTGTTATGAAAGACAATTTCATGTGGCTTCATTCTTTCTTCACCAATCAGTGATTACGATTGATGGATCTCATGTTATTGACCAATCAGCAAAGTGAGAGCTTTATATTTTACTACCATCTTCATCTATTAGTATTTATACCTCTTAATTCATCTATTAACATGATTTTTATGTTCAGGATGTATTTTGCATTTTGTTATTTTTAGGATCGGACTTTGTTACTTGCCTTCAAAGACAATGGATTCAAAAGTAATGAAAGTGAAAAATTGTATTGGAAAGGTGGGTTTTTGGAGCTATTTATGGAACATCATTGACATTAATTCCAATATCTGCTAGCCTGATATTTTGCTGTCCATTTAAACCATTCTTAGTACACAATGCATCATTGCTGCTGCGTAGCGGAGCGAAGCGAAGCGGCTGCGCACAAGAATATAATCGAGTCCTTTTCAAGAACAAATTGATACCGGATATATAATTTTTCGTGCGAATCCAAAATGGACCATTTAGTAATAGCTTTTTTGTTAGTTCAACTCTTGTGGCGAAGTGGTTGGCACTTGTGCTTGCCACTCTTGGAGTCGCGGATCGATTCCACTGAGCTCCACTTGAAGTTGAGTTGAAGATGAATTGAAATTAAATGAGGGCCGGTACGCCGAGGATCTACAAGAGAAAGTAGATCCCCGGCGTACCGGGACTTTTCGTCTTTCCGTTCAGGATAGTTTTTCGGCAGAAACGCCGAAAAACCATCAACCGATCGTACTCAACTACTAACTCTGTTGGTACACCGGGGTGACGAGCGCCAACAGTGCCGGTCTGTTCATATATATCCAGCGACATCTGCCTGGACACTCGCCACCGATAAATATAGATACGTCAAAATTTTTATCTGGAATTGTGTGCATTGACTTTCTGATTGTGGGCGTGAGTCAATACGCATGCGTATTTATAACATTGCTCTCCTTTGTCTCCATAATATTATACCAATGGAAGAACGCGTACAACAGCGTTACCAACAGCAACGCCCCCATCACTGCCAGAGCCCAGTGTTTACATCCAGTTATAAATGTAAAATTGTCTTTTTTCAGGGTTTGAAGTTGCATCAAGATGACACTGGAAATGTTTGGGCCACCAGAATTGGAAAGAATCCCGTCTTTGTTAGAGTACGTTTCATTTGTTGCTGTTGTTGTTGTCGTCATAGTTGTTGTTGTTGTTATACCTGACAGTTATAAACACCTTTATCCTTACTATTGTTCTATCAATTACTTTTTAATTAGAAATTTTTTTCTATTCTAGGGTTTCTTTCTGTCTCCTGAACTTATCAAATTAAATGGGAAATTGACGCAAGGAGTACCCATGAAGGTGAAAAATTTTTAACAAGATTGATTACTTTTATTCTTTTGTTTTTATCACTCCTTTTGATTGACTCATAACTTATCATTGATTGTCTTTTCAGATATTTGACATTGTTGATTTCAAAGACAATTTACTTCAAGAATGTTCCACGGTCATAAAAGATGAACAGGATTTGCGCAGTAAGCTTATTGGAACTTGCAAGGTAGGGAGGGACATTGAGATTGATTAATGAAATGCGTGTGAACGTATGTTCAAGTATGTGTCGCTTACTGTAATGATCATATTGTGTTTGATGCAGGTCTGCGCCAGCTTTATCAAGGATACAGTTGTTGATGAAGAGACTCCATGTTGGATTGAAGTTTGGTTTGTTGAACATGTTGAAACTGTTCGAAGTGAGACTGTGTTTATTAACTAACCATACTACGACATTATATTTTGTCATGAACTCCATGGATGAAGTATTCTTGGCTTTTCCATCTTTGATCATTAATCATTGTTGTCTTTGTTTTGCAGAGAGACTGTTAGCTGTTTTGAAAATGCAAAGAAAATTGCCGCAGGGTTTGGCACCATTGTCAAGTGAACAACAGAGCAGCAAAGCGGCCATTCAAGAAACAATACCCGAAGAGGAAAGCAGCCAAAAGGAGCAACAGGTTCAAGTAATTGAGGACAGAGCAGAAAGAAAGGAGGATAAGGACAAGTTAGTATTAGAAGAGAAGCGAAGACCGCAGCCAGTTCAGTCATTCAATGTTGATTTCAGTGAAGAACATCCAATGATAGAAAGAGATATAAGAACAGGACAACGTTCACCTCATATTAAAATTGCTGGCGATAAAGTTGTTTTAGATTATGGTTCATCATTTCGCCCCCAAACATATCAACCAGAAATTGGGAGCTTTGAAAGTGAATTGATGACGTCACAGGATAAACGCGTTGAAGATTATGTTGCAGTACAAGCGAATGCACCGTATGGTTTAGCAGAGGTATCATACCCAGATCAAGAGGCGAGTGCAATGAGTTATGGCAAAGTGTTCGGTATGAATGCGTATGATTATGCATTTGAATTTGTACCACCGACTTACAGGAGACACCGGCGACATTCAGACTCGGATTCAGAATCAGTTCGCAATTTCATGTCGGATAACATGCCGATTCATGGAATCTTGGAATTCGAAGAGAAGAAACCGACACCTCTTCAGCCAATGAAATGGATCAGCAAGAAGGCGAGGAGAAAGAGCGATGATAACAGACGAAAGGCATTCCCCGTGCGTTGAATTGAATTGATCGAAGGGCATTCCCGTGCATTGAATTGCATTGATCCTATAGACATTTTTAACCTCGTATACAGGTAAGTTGTATGCGATATTAACAGTTGACATTTTCGCTCAAGTATTGCCCTGAATTTGAATAGGATTACGTGATATCTATGTATAGCAGATAGATATATTCAAACATAATTGAAGGAGTATAGTTTTATGATATCGAACTAATTGACATGTTGAAATAGATGGCATAAGTAAATAACATTTCGACCTCAATAAAACATAAGCGATCTATTATTACTATTATTATTATTATTTATGTATATTTGATTTGATTTTATATAGATTGCTGCAATAGACTTGTATTAAAAGATGCGCTAGAAATGTTTTGCTTTTCTGGAATGCAAGCTAGCTTCTTTGTAACAAAAGATATACAAACTTAAATTTGGTTTACAAGCCAGGTCTGAGTCGTAGTATTTAAACCTGCCAATGAAAAGATTTTCAGATTATACAAATTATACAGGCATGTGCTGTTCCATGATTTCGAATTTAATTACTACATCATGGAGTTTCCAATGTGCAGCCTATCTTTATCATCTTTTATTGTGTTTTTAATTGATTCTTGTTTGATAATGTCACATAAAAGTATTTGCTGTGCGCGTAATTAATTATTTTCACTTATTTATTTATTGCTTGTTTTGTTTAAATGGTGATTCATTAATGTGTGTCATAATCATCATCACCATTATTCGTTGTATCTGACTTCCGCCCACTTTTATCGTTTAACGCAGCATGACGCGGGAAATGTGCGTGTAAGGACTGTTTGAACGAAGCGTGAGTCAAAGGCAAGCCAATCAATCAAAATCTTTGTTTTGTGAAAGGCCGGAGAAGATTTGATGTTGATTGTATTTACAGGACTGGAAGTATTTTGATACGTGAGACTTAAGTAAGTAATGAGATAGAAGATGCCAAACATGAATGAGCTAAATGAATTTCATGTTTATCTTGGAGGTGGCTCGCCTTGGGGTTTTCGTTTGCAAGGAGGTAAAGAATTTAGAACACCACTTCGAGTAGCCAAGGTGAGTAAGTGGGTTGGGAATTTCTTGGGTCTTTCGTTCGTTTTTCTGCCCATTGAATATTCCCCGCTGTGTTATCGTATCATACTACTTTTGCTGAATTTTTTGTAATTTGCAAAAAATGGTATTTATATCTGTGCAGGATGTATTATTTGTTTATAACTGTACTGACCAAAACTCGGCCTGTTGTATACATGATATCTGTCATTCCCGTGTTGTTTTGTACATTTGGCAATTGTGATCCACATAATAAGCCTCGACATTAATTGAACTATTTTAGGCCATACTAAGATTATATTGATCGTGGGATGATGCAATTCAAAACAAGTTCAGAACTGTTGATTATAGAGAAACAGTTTCAAATCTTTTCCGATAATCCTCTTGTGCGATAAAGGACAACAAATTTTGAAGTTCTCAGGTCACAGCTTGAAGGTTTTGTTTCATTGCGATGTTGATAGCTAAAATGTTTTCCGCTGTTTTGTTTGGACATTTATTTTTGTATCTTGTCGTCAAACAACCAAGAAGACAAGTGATGACGACTCTTCCGTTGTCTGGTTTTTGATTGAAAAAAAGACCCGTTTTAACATATTAATTCTGCAAAAGAATTTCGAATTATTTCTATTGTAAGTGCATTTAAAAGATATTTCCAGTTCCACCATGGCACCACAATATATTTACCACCCTAGTCACATGTAATTCATATTGGCTGTTAAAGTTATTGGTGGGAATAATGTTCTAACAATTTAAGCATCCCAAGACTTGTTTACAACAGATATATAGATAGGCCTCCCTTTCATAGGTGAAATTATATTTTGCATGTTTTAGATTTGATGTTTTAGTGTCAATTGCATTTGCTTTTGAAGGTGACTGATGATGGCAAAGCATACCATGCAGGTGTCAAAGTTGGTGACCAAGTATTGGAAATTAATGGAAAACATTGTGACAATTTATACCACACAGAAGCATTAGTTGCTGTAAAGAAGGCAACACAGACTTTGGATTTGAAGTTGAGAAGGTAAGCTGTCCAACAATTGCCATTTCATTTCTGCATTTGCAAAGCAATGCTTAGGGGGTGGTCATCTAAAACTCTTGCTTTTTGTAGCTTCTCTTTTTTGTCTCTTTTTCTGTATATTTGATCCAAGTGATAAAAGCTTTTTTTTAGACAAAGCATTCTATACTTGGGCAATAATCTTCTTACATTGTCGTCTAATTCACTTCTGCATGCCAAATGCCTATGCTTCATTTTAACCTTTTATTTCATTAGCAATATTTTTCTTTTTTTATATTGGAAATTTGATTTTTTCAAGTGGTATTTCCTCAATGCTTTACTAGTATTGCTTTATTTTCAATTTATCAATATTTATTTTATTTACCTATACTACCCATTTTTCTGTATATACATTTATTTGTAATATTTTTCTTGCACGTTTCGCGTTGATTTTGTTTTGCACTTTGCCTATCATCATGTACTAACATCAATCCTTTAATTGGTCTGTTTGTCTGTCTGAAACTTGTGATTGACAGACACCCTGTCGTTCATGCTGGCTTTTTCCTCCCGGTTCCTTGTGGAGCTTTTCTTCCCTGCTTCTATTGCAATCTACTGCTATTCACAGTTGGAAATGAAACCAAATTTGGAATTTGATCGTGTTTATTTTAGTGTACCCGACAGAAAGTTCATCTTTTCAATCCTGTTTGAATAGAGAAAATTTTCATTGTTTTCGTCGGTATTTTAAACATGACAGGTTGAAAGAGCGGACTTTTATCAATAAAATTCCACTTGTAAAACATGGAGTAAAATAAATTCTGGAACGAAATGGAATCCCTTGAAGTCGGACCCTCATAAGGAGGAATAAGGAATTTGTCCAACTTAAGCAAGTCTCCTCGTGATGGTTTCGAATCCAATGGGAATTAAGAATTCTATGCTTATTAAATGATGGAAAATGTCCACTTGGCACGGCCTCTAATTATTATGGACTCTAAATAACTCAGCAGTTGATGTTCACGAAATATTTGCATATTCCATGGTTAGCTGGACGTTCCATGTTTTACAGATAGCCATGAACAAGAGTTTACATCGAATTAACGTAACAAAGAAGATTTAAGACCACAATGGAAATAGAGCTGTGTGGTACATAGTTTGTTCTCTTCTCATTTCTTGTTGTGATCGAATAAAGATGAACATTTTGTATGTGAATTTGAATTACTAAATACATCCAACAGAACTGCACGCACTGCGATTCTCATATCAAATTCAACTGCATCAAGCTTTCAGAGTAATTATCATAATAATTATTATAATTATGTCTTGAACGTGCAGAAAATATTTGTTTGCGTCGCCGTCTGAAGGTAATATAACGGTTTATTTTGAGGTGTGTTTCTTCACACAAACTTTCTTTTCTTGTCTGTGTTGTGTTTCATAATTCAATCATATACATAGTCGCTTTATTTCATTGCAAACCGAAATCTTATTATAAATAGCAATTTTTTGTTTCGTGCTCTGTGTTTCTATAACGTTTATCAAGTGATATGAAAAGTCTTTTTAGAAATTTGAATTCCGCAAATTTAAAGCAAAGATTGCACTTGAGATTGTATTTGATTGCGTTAGATATTTGTGGTAATGATTAAGATCAGAATTGCATTTGGAAATATTATGGAACTCGTAACCACAACAGCTCACGTTATTTGCCGTTCGTTAGGAAACACAATCCCACATTTGCTTGTAAATTATTAAACACCATATTTCGTTTTACATATTTCCATGCTTTTTATCAAGACGCGAATTCTATGATAAACCCGTAGGTGACTATCTGATAGAATAAATTTTATGTAATTTTGATCGTATCTTTTCGTAGAGATTCACAGTCGTACAGTGAAGATCCAAAAACAACAGAGCAACATCATTCGACTACAACTCAAATTGATTCAAAAACAGATGAAAATATGATTAAAATCAGATCATACAACCCTGTTGCCGATGTGCCAATGAAACCAGCCTCTGCCACCTCTGTACCTGTTGACAAAGCAATACATGATTACGATTCTTACGCAGGTTGGTACACAGATGATATTCCCTGATACCTATGTCTCTTATTTCATTGGGGGAGGTCTTATCCAATTATCTCAAATAAAGCGTACGTTCCATGATTATAGAAGCAACGCCTGCAGTTTAGTTTACATTGGCCTATTGTTAATGGTTGGTATAGGTTGTTTTTGTTTGCCTGTTCTTTCATGCCACTTTAGATGAATAAGATGAAGTTGGTTTTGACCTTATCTTTAATCCCGTTAAGTGATGTTTTATTCTCCACCGCAATGCAGTAAGATCAACTATGTACAAATAGAGGTTTTTTGAATTTTGCATTGTATTGGAATGTTTTGATCACAGAACAGACAATGCATTACTTTTGCCTTGAAGTGGTCATTGATAACATCTGATGCTGTTTTAGATTATTCACAAGATAGAGAAGAAGAGTGGTCGCCGAATCTGATCATTGATGCTGTACGAACGCCCGATCCAATCAAATTGGCCAATACTGATTACTCATCAACCAGCACATATGATGGTCAACAATATGGTAAGTCTATCGCTTTTGCACCTATGTATGCCAGCCTTTTACCTCTAACGTTGTGTAGATTAAATAGCGTTATCGCAATGCTAGTACAGCCAGTCATTGGATGATACTTTCATATGGACCATCACGAAAGAACACATGATAATGTAATTAAAGTACCATCCCATGTCATGCCACTTTTCATGTGCGAAATCCTTTAGTCTGATTGGTTCTCACGTGACACGTGCAATTAACAAGAGAAAAAAATCACACCGAGTAATCAATGACCGTAATGAGACACAGGCACGATGACCATCATGCACTGCACACTTCACATGCATGTTTGGCATTATCTCAAAGTATGCTGACTTTTGAAGAACAAGAGAAATGCGAAATCAGACCATGTTGAACATTGCAGATTGTGTGGAGATTAAAAAGAGAACCCCTCAAGCCCCTTTATCCCCCCTGGGTTTTGATAAAGCAAAGCCAACCGGACGAGGCCGAAGAAGGTATTCATTGCTCATTCACACTCTAGCTATTACAGTATTACACTATGCACAACATCTACTAGCTACTGCTATATTGCTACTCCTAATCCTACTGCTAATGCATGCAATTGGAATTGTTGCGCCCTTTACGCTGTCTTTTCTACCCGACTAATCCACGTCCACTAATTTTCTTTTTCACCAAGACTAACCAGCAGTGGGAGTACATCATTTGACAGTAGAGAAGATAGCAATGACAATGATAAGAGAGAAGACGACAGCAACAACAACAATAATGTCCCTTTTTATAGCAATGATACGAACGATGAACGTGTCGAATCTACGGAACGGCATTATAACAATGCATTAAGACATTTGCAAACTAAGAAGGCAGAAGCAGGCAAGAAAACATTTTCTTACCTCGACAATCGCTTTTTTCGTTCATTTGCTATCATGATGAATAGCAGTGACGAAATCATGTCGTAGTCGTCGGCTGGTTGTTGCTAGATTGCATTCACTTGGGTGTCTATGCTGTAACACGGCCAGAGAGAGAATGTTGTCAGCAAGCATCGTTTTTTATTGGTCATTTTTGCATCCACGATGCGATCATTTCAATGACGTCATGTTCAAAGCTCCTCATGTAACTAAAAGGAGTATGCGCAATGTTTTCGATCTGCGCACCTCGTGGTAGCTATATAGCAGCCGTGGCAGGATTTTTACAAAGCCATTGTATTCTTTTCAGATAACCTTCCTCACACATCTTCATTGCCTCGTTCTCTTGGAAAGAAAATTAAACAAGACATGGAGCATAAATCAATGACGTTACCAAGAAAATCAACTGTAAGAATTGACTTGCTATAGCAACTATTGAGTTCTTTACTATTACGATCATGCGATGTTGTAAAATGTCTTTTTACGCTTTATTTGAACCTCTATTATTAATCGTACAGCAACAAAGCACTCCATCTTGGTACAAAGATATGTACAAGGAGATCAACAAAACCATGGAAGGTATTACAATTGTGACATTATCTGCCATGCTAACAATGTTATCTGTGTTGTTTGCATGTGTCAACTAGCTATATGGTGTATTTGTTCATTTAAGGCCAATCTCATTTGAGTCGATTACTAACGGCCGATGCTAAAAGAGGTGCATTTCGTAATTACGACGGCGCATCTTCGCCAAGAAGTCGCTCACCAAATGAAGGCAACCACAGAAAACAAAGACCAAAGTCAGTTCATGTTGACAAGTTCAATTTCCCTGAGTAAGTTTTCCTATCCTTATAACATACTTTATTCGTCTACATTTGTCCATCCTGGTATTTTATAGCCTATTAACTTGTTTTTAATAATATTTTAGTTTCACTGTTCAATGGGACAATGATTGGAGAAGTAAGTAATATTTCTCACTCTCTTCCTCCCCCCTTCCTTCATCATTCCTCTACTCCATGCCCATCTTCCTCCCTACTTTGTGTGTAATCAGCTAAAAATCTAAATTGTCACTTGTCCTATTTGTAGACGTAGCTCAGGTGGACTATAATAATGCACAGAAGCGCGAAAAGCGGCATTCAGTCCACTCTTCGAAATATCGCGATTTCCAGAAAGGTGGTGATATCCCCGCTGCAGGATTAAGTGCAGGTTTGATGTCGCTATGTTACACTCTTTGCTTGCCCATCACTATCAGATCTCGTCCTTTTCGATTTCAATATAAGAAAACGTCATAACTGACATATAGCTAATATTTAATGTGTTATCTAACGCCAGGCTCACAAGAAGACATAGTGGAACGATCGCCGCGCCCTTCCTATCAACAACCCCACCATGCAAGATCTCGTTCCAATGATGATATGTTGACTTCGAATTTCAAAGTAAGTTATAATCTTGATCTGCTATTTACTATTGCTATTCCTTTGTTTTCAATCTAAAGAACATCCTTCATAAATTTTCTGCTTTAAGTAGGCGAATATTAGCTTTAGGTTTTATTGACCAATGGTTTATATAAGCTGGTGAATTTTATTGTGTTACCGATTACGAATGTTGTTATCCAACTTTCATCATGTAATATTGAAATATCTCAAAGGTAAGAACCGAGAACAATTAAAATTCGCATCCTAATCCAAATCTCCTCAATCTTGCTTTTGTCTTTATTTAATCCCAATTTTTATCTGGTCTTATGAATATTTCGATATGGAGAGGCTTGGCTTTTCGAATTCAGTTGTTAGAAACGTTTCAAGATGTTGAAACATATTTCACATGCTGCTTAAAATTATACATAATAGCAAATATTTGTAGCAGCAATCTCGTATATTAACAGCAATGCCTCTCATATTCGTAAGTTCATTTGTTCTCGATCAACTGAGAATTATTATTGTTATATTCAATCTTTTTAAAGTGACAGCTATTTAAATCCGGTATATTAGCTGAAACAATTTACTACAATGAATTCTGCCATGCTGCAATAATACTGTTATTATTTTTATGATAACATATGTAGACCTTTCAAATATATAGGCGAATATTTTTTAACATTTGTCTTTAGTTTGTTTTATATAGGATTGAATATTCTCTTTGCAGATGTGTGACGCAGTTATAAATAGGCTTCTTCTTATTCGTGTAAATGTCGACCAACTGGGACAATTGCTGACTTGTATTATTTAATTTTACGTCTCTTTAAACAGGGCCTTCCATACCAACGCTACGAGGATAGGCAAGATGGAAGTCAAAATCGAGATCCAGTTAAATTCGAATATAACAATCCACCAGATTTCTTGGAATTGCGAAAGAAGGCAGAGGCCGAAGGAAGTTTGAAGGAAGAGCGTGAAAGAGAATTGAGAATGCTTCAAGAAGAACGAAAGAAATGGCTGCAAGAAGAAGAAGAATTACGAAAAGCTAGTTCAGCAAAAAGATACGAAGCTGATAAACAAAGGAAGATGTCGGAAGAGAAACGCAGAGACGAAATAGAAAGAAGAAGAAGGCAACAAGAAAGGGAAGAAGAACGTCAACAAGCGTTGAAAAGGCAAATGATCAGAGAGAAAGAAGAAGAAGAGAGAAGAAAAAGGAAACAAGAAGAAGAAGAAATGTTAGCTAAACAAGTTGAAACACAACTGGCTGGTTTATTATCAAGCAAAGCTAATGCATTGTATTCATTTCACCCGCAGTCATCAACGTAAGTTACCAACCAATTGTTCCTTAATATTTATCAAAGGTTAATCTTTTCGTAAGCTAACAGGCTTCAGCGAGATCTTTATTTAAATATTAATTTTCAGATCAGAAGAATATATGTGATCTGAAAACTAATATTGATTGACAAGTTTAAGATGGTGATCACTTTTTTTAATAATCAATATAGCCAAAAACAATCTTGAAGGTTATGCGGTGTGAAGTAGTTAATATTTGTACTTTCGATACCTACATGCAATGTATCATTTGTTCAGGGAGCTTGGGTTCAAGAAAGGTGAGGTTATAACTCTGAGAAGGCAGATTGATGACAACTGGTATGAAGGTGAAGTGAATAATCAAGTTGGAATATTTCCAGTATCATATGTTGAGGTATTTATTACTTGAATCGTGCTGTTTTTCTATAAATTTATCACAAGGGGACATTAATTGATTCATCTCGTGTATTTAACCCTGCTCACTCTGATCTTCTCATTTGAAGATAATCGAAGAAAAGCCTGAACCTGAACCCGAACCCGAACCCGAACCTGAGATATCTGCTGAAGATAACACACCTGAAGTAATTCAAATTGAAGAAGGTTCCGCAAGGGCAAGATATGCATTTCGTGCTGAAAACGATAAAGAACTTTCATTTAAAAAGGTTTCTAAGATTTCAATTAATGCTCATTAACCTACTGCCCCATTGTTTGTGCTGCAAATATCTGACAACATACTCTTTTCTTTCCAGCATGAAATGATTACCCTTTTAAGGCAAATCGATGAAAATTGGTATGAAGGAGAGATCGGTGATCGTATCGGTATTTTTCCAGTTGCATATGTCGAGGTCAGTGATTATTCTTCTAGATTCTTGGCGTATGTTTTGTTGGTGGAAAATGCGAAGGAAATCTTTCATGTTTGTTTTATATTCCTCAGGTCTTGAAGCAACCGAAATATATTGAGAGTAAGATATCAAGCCATGTTTCAATGACATTTCAACAAGATATTGTTTTGTTTAACTGACAAGTTTGAGTCTGCTCTTTTGTTTTGCAGCACCTTCGAATGCCGAAGTTCAGATTATTGAAAACTTTGATGAGACTAAAAAAGCAAGCAAGCCGATTAAAGAGCAGTTTAAGAAAGACGAAAATAATCACAGACCAGTTTATAACAATCACGAATCAATGAATAATGTTGTAAGTTAATAATCATTTTATGTTTTAACAAATGTCTTTTCTCAATGGGCACGTATATTGTGGTGAAAATTGAGTTGTGATGTCCTCTTTAATGAGTGTTACATCGCTCATTAAATATGGTGATCAGAGTGTATGGTAACATGTTATGTCTTTTTTTATCAAGGAACAACAGAAATATGTTGTCAATGAGAATCATTCAGGTGCACGTGAACCAGATGGAGAAAGGCACCGGGTTGTATTCACATACTCTGCTCAGAATGACGACGAATTGAGTTTGAAGGAAGGTGACGTCATTTATGTGCTTGAAAAATGTGATGATGGATGGTTCGTTGGTGCATCTAAAGCAAGTGGAATGTTTGGTATCTTTCCGGGAAATTACGTTCAACCAATTTGAGGTTTGAAGTAACTAATGTATCATTGGCTGCATGCACTCTGCATTATTTCTATCCATATATCCTCCTATTCTTGAAACGAAGCATTTGCTCTTGCTATGCATAATACACTGTGTGTTAATAAAGCAGTTTGGATATAGCGTGAATGGAGTGTTGATGTCATTTCATCGTGCGGTTTGATTAGGCAAGGGGAGTCATAATGTGAAGCATAGTCAATTTGCCTAACAATGCCCATGTAATAAATTATCCAAATTTCTATCAGCTTGAGATTTTCGCATTAGCATTTATATACGGACAGAAGTTTTATTTTATGGTTATATAGCATAATCGCTTCTTTCAAATACTTTTACCGCAATTTTAAGTATCACAAGTTTTTTTAACACTTTTAAGACGAAGGGGTATCAACTCACCAGGTTTTATTCTTTTAGTACACGAGTCCTGATTTTAGATACGATGATTTTGAATAATTTCCTATATTTTTGTTTCGTAAATAGCTTCTAATCACAAATAACATTTTATACTCTGGTAGTAACATAACAAATGCATTACAGCTTACGATATTGTTACGATATTCAGTAAGGTTATTGAAAATTGAGGCCTTTTAGCAATATCAAATATGTTTGTGATGAATATGGTTACTTCATTGATTTATTTAATACCTGATGTTATATAGTTGACCATAATTGCATTTACATAAATTGCTGCTACTGTTGTGGTTGACACTTTCACTTGCAATTTAGTGTTTGCACTTCAGTGACAGACAACACGGAACAAAAATGAAAATGGGGGAGAAGATGGCACAGTGTCTTGTGGCACAGTGAATAAATAGTCATTGGAATTTGTTCAGAATCATCAATTGCTAGTCACACAATTACATCCAATTTACAAAGATTAAATGAAATGATAATAATGTAATAAATACAATGCAGCAGATAGTAAATTGAAAGTCACTGTCAACTCATAAGTCAGACATTTGAGTTCAATTGATTAAAATTCAAAGACGGCCTTAGAGATGCTTCCCTTTCTCAAGGCATCAAATGCAGCTTCATAATCTTGCAATTGAAATGCTTTTACATCAAGAACCTCCCATTTGAGATATCTTTCGGACATATCATGAACCAGTTTGACTGTACGTGGAAATGTGAACCTGTTCAGATAAGACGTAACAATTTTGATTTCCTTTGCATAGACACTATATGGCTCAAAGTGCACAATTTTTCCCTGGGGGCAAACACCAAACAAGACGATAGTAGCCCCCTTTCGCAGCCATTTCAATTCACATTCAACAGCCGGTGGATATCCTGTGCAATCAACAATAAGGTCAAATCCATATGTCTCATCACCAACTGCTTTTGCATTTTCATACTCCTTTGCTAGCTCATCTGGATGCAGGCATTTATAATCCAGATTCATGCGAGAAGCCATCTGTTTTCTGTGATCTGTTGGCTCACTTATTGTCACATCTCTGTATCCATGGAAATGAAATAGAGATGCCCAAAGCAGACCAATAATTCCTACAAAACCACAGCATGTTATTGAAGCAATCATGATTAAATTTGTATGAGACATTAATATCCTCATAAAAATATAATTATTACCTGCCCCTGCAATAAGTATCTTGGCATCTGATTCAACAAAACCCATATTGTCCCAGCCTCGAACAATTGTAGATATGGGTTGGCAGAAAACAGCTTGCTTTAACGACATTGTAGATGGAATAAGATGCACAAGTTGAGCTGGAACGACACAATACTTCTGCATGCCACCATTTTTTTGATAACCAAAAGCTGTTCTCATTGCTTCACTGATGCAAAATTGGGGCTGACCTCTAGTGCAATAATGACAGGTTCCACACCAATTGTATGGATTAACACACACCCTTTAAAATATAACGGAAATTTAATTGACCATGTATAATGTTATAATATATTTATATACATTTGAATTGTTTAAATCAGTTACCGGTCCCCAACTTTGACGTGAGTAACAGCTTCTCCAACCTCACTGACAACTCCAGCAAACTCGTGACCCAAAATTAGTTTCTTAGCAGCAGGAAACTCCCCTTTGATGATATGAAGGTCTGTGCCACAAACTCCACAGCATTTCACTTGAATGGCAACATCATTTGCATTGCTCAATTTAGGTATAGGCGTCGTGATAAGTGACAGACTGCCATCATAAAGCTGTACTGCAGTGTTCATCTTGTCCTTCGAGATGGAAAAAATCAAGCTCAGACAGAGAGTTTGTTAGGTTGTTACGCAGGGCAGGATGGCAGTTGCCTAAATAAACCTGTTATTAAAAAAACTTTTATCTACGCGCCAGTTATGTAAGAGCTTAAGAATCGCCTGCGACAATGTATAGCTTCACCTGTTACTGTGTTGACCTTCCTTCCTTCTTGTGAACTCAACTCTTTTGTTTAAGGACGTACAGGCAGACACCAATGTTTTGCAATTTTGATAAGCCAGATAAAGATCGAAGTAAAGTGGCTTGCAGTGAATTTCTAACAATTATTTCTTGTGATAGTTAGTAAATTAAAGGCGATTTGATGACTTTCTGAAAAGATAAGCAAAGGAAGCCACACAACCAGCCCAAAAAATAAATAAGAGAAGAGTAAACGTCCATCAAGTCAATCATTGAGCTGAATTGCTGCTGTTGCTATTGCTTTATTCTCAGATTATTTTAGATTTGATCAGATTGATCAGATTACATTGGATTAGATTAAACATGTAAACTAGGGAATCCGAATCTTTCTTGCAACTTCAAGAAGACATGAATACTGCACTTCAGTTGGAAGACGGGAAGCTTGAACTTCACAAATTACCAATACCTAAGGTTTCCAATCCAAATGATTGTGTTATTAAAATAAGTTTTTCTGGTATTTGTGGAACTGATCTTAGGATCGTGGCTGGTGACTATCCAGCTGCCAAAAAAGTCGTTTTAGGCCATGAGTTTACTGGCATTGTCACAGAGATTGGATCTGATGTTAAACATCTTAAAATTGGAGACAGGTAAAATTAATAAAATTAATTCAACTCCCTAATTCAGCGAGTTATTACCAGCTCCAGGTTGCTCAGTTTAGTTTTACGAGTTAATTGTAATGTAATGTAATTAATATTGTGAAAACTGAACCTTCCTTTTCAGAGTTTGTGTAAATCCAACAAATTGGTGTGGGACTTGTTATTATTGTACTCGTGGAAATCCGCAATTTTGTGTCAAAGAAGCAATGCACACTGCACATGGATTTCATAAGGATGGTGGCTTTGAAGAGTATTGCTTGGTGGCATCAAATCTTTGTTATCTCTTGCCTCCAACAATTTCTTTAAAGCAGGCCATATTTTGTCAGCCCATATCTGACATTGCAAGAGGATGGGATAACATGCAGCACTATGAATCAGATGCTAAAATTCTTGTCTGTGGAGCAGGTGTTACTTCATTAACATTGATATTTTTCAGTTATTTTTCAAGCATAAATGAACCAATATTATTACTTCAACAATTAATTGGTGCAAATTTGTTTCATAAGGTATGATTGGACTTCTTTGGGCTTCAATGTTCCATTACCATGGATATCGTGAGGTAACTATAACGGAACCAACAGAAGCAAGACGTGAGATGGCCGCTAAACTTCACATGGGATACAGATGCATAAGACCAAGAGAGATGAAAGAAGAGGCTGTTGTTGCAATTGCAAACCAAGATGAAACATGGGGGTTTGATGTTGTTGTTGATTGCACTGGAAATCCAAGAGCCGTTGAGAATCAACTGAAGTGGCTAAGAAAAGGTGCCACAATTGTTCTATTTGGTGTTTGCCCAAAAGGTGCTGTTGTTAACTTTGAGCCTTTTCAAGTCTACGCAAAAGAGATTAGAGTTGTTCACTCATTTCTAAATAAGTTCACCTTTCCAAAAACAATCAAAATGGTTGATGATATGTCGAAAAGGTATCTAGAT
Source organism: Sanderia malayensis (assembly GCA_013076295.1). Lineage (NCBI taxonomy): Eukaryota > Metazoa > Cnidaria > Scyphozoa > Semaeostomeae > Pelagiidae > Sanderia > Sanderia malayensis. The sequence goes on from RQOL01000718.1 coordinate 3,219,180, forward strand.
TGGGATGCATTTCAGATGAAGACATATTCGTTGAATGATTATGAAGATGCATTTGCTGCCATGGAGAAAGGAGATATTTCTAAAGCTGTTTTTGCATTTTGAACACAATTCACTAACGCCTTTGCTATGCTGTTTAGTTTACAAGTACATACAAACATACACATTAATAATTCATTATTTGTACATGTTGTATACTTAGATTATGATAGAAGACACATTTTGATTATTAACATATCCTACCACCATGTACAATTGAAGTCTCTCTTTCCCTTATCCTGTTCCCTATTCCCTGTTACCTATTTTATCAGTAGCCAATGCACTGTTCATGAAACAAAGTACGGTACGAACTAACGTGCGCATGCGTATCTGAACCTGCTGACTGAACAAAGAGGAAAGAGGAAATATTTTATTTCTAATGCCGACAATTTATGGTTAGTTGAAGAAATCAAGACGCCATGCTAGATTCCAAGTAAGTAGCTTACTACTAATTAACTCTTTCCGTTACAAATCAGCTTCTCTATTACTGTAATTATGTCTTAAAGTTACAGATTTGATAATTTAAAGTTTACATTGGCGCAGCGGCAGCCTTACTTAGGCCTTGTCTTTCTTTCGACATTCGCATCGCACTGGGGGATTGAATAGACCTATTGTATTGCAATGTTGTTGGTAGAAACGAGGAGGGTGTTTTTTATAAACACTTTGCACTTTTAATTATAGGTTCACTAAACCATGCTAATGGTACCTCTGCGTAAAAATGGATAACCAGTACAAACTTAGCAGTGACGAGGAATTCACGAGCGAAGATTTGTTCAATGATCTCATAAATGTCGCCGATTCCCTTGAGGAAAGCAGTAATGAATCTCAAGAGAAGGATGACTATTGTAAGAAAAATAGCGAGAGTTCATTAAGTCAAGGAGATACAGGTTCTTTTGCAAGTGAGGATACATCTTCAAGGTGTGCAATTTTATGTTTAAATCTATTGTCTTGGTTGATTGTTTGTTGGTGGCTGCCTTATTGTTGCTGCGCAGGTGCTTCGCGTCAACAAAGAATTGAATTTTATTGTTGATCTTCAAACTGAGTGTAGACCTTCTCTTGTTTAAGAATAATTTAAGCAATTTCTTTCCACTTTTATTACTGAAATGCCATAATCCAGCTTAATTCTTGAGGTATTGGCCTTAGGGTTAGGGTTAGAGTTGGGGTTAGGGTTACATTATGCGGAGAAGAAGGGTGATCAGCATGCGCAGTGGCGTTGTAATTGGTGCTACGCAGGAGCGTATATGACGTAACGGCGTCCTTAATGTCTGAGGCATTGGTCAGCATGCGCAGTGGCGCTGTTATCCGTGCCGCGCAGGAGCGTGTATGACGCGCAGTGTCCCTTATAGCTAAGGCATTGGCCTTGGGGTTAGGGCTACGTTATGCGGAAGATAACGGTGGCCAGCATGCGCAGTGGCGTTGGCGTAGTTATTGGTACAGCAGTCACTGATCTGATATGCAATTTGTTTAATAGAGCAAGCTCAGACTCTTTAAAAGAAGATTGTTGCAATGGCGAAGATGATGATGATGATGATGACGAGATATTTAGAGATCACGTGGAAGTACCAGGTCCCAGGCTAAAAAGTCGCACGTTGTTATCAAGCAAATCAGAAATAGAGTTTGTCAATAATTATGCGAAAGAACGGCAATTTGCACGTATGTCCTTGGAAAGGGATAAACGTAAGATTTATCATTAGTTATGGCAGAAACTAAATAGACCTTCAAGTATGAAGTTTTGTAGTAACTTCTTTTGTAACATTATTAATTATGTTGTGTAATCTTTTAATAGAACCACCGGTTTACAGTGGATATCTTAGTAAACTTGGAGGCACAGGATTTACACCAAAAAACTGGAGAAAGCGCTGGTATGATCAAAATTTACAATTTATGCACTTGGTACCTTTCAGCTTTTGATATCCATTTGTGACGTGTAATATTTCTTTGCTTTAGGTTCGTATTAAGAAGTGACAATTGCCTTTACTATTACAAAAATCCAAGGGTACGCATTTTTTATGTATTGCATAGATGGATAAATGTTCTTTGATGTTTTAACATATTTTATTGTTTATTATAGCTCTATGCAACATTGTGTTTCTTTTTCCCAGGATAGTCCAGTTGGAGCCGTAGTACTGTCCAATTATTTGGTGACAACTGTTCTAACAAAAACCAACAAAAAGTTTGCTTTTCACCTGACGAAAGGCGGTGCTCGGTCTTATACGTTTTCTGCTTCGTCGGAAATTGAAAAGAAAATGTAAGTAGCATATTAGAGCTGTTGCCATCCTGTATTCCTAGGAAGTTGGACTGATAGATGTTTATTTTTTCATTGGCAGGTGGATGAAAGTGATTTCAGAAGCAGCCAAATCTTCAGAACAAGCACTTGTGAGTTCATAGCAGCAGTTTTTGCATGTTAACACACTCTAATTGCTGTAATAATGCTACAGATTTCTGATGTGTATACATGTTTTTGTGCAGGCAAGTCCAGAAAGCAACATTCATAATGTAAGCATTCCAGCGTTGTCAATAAAAGATCCTGACTGCCATGGGTATTTATGGAAGCAAGGTTATTCACGCAAGAGCTGGAAGAAAAGATACTCTGTATTAAAGAGAGGTTGCTTATATTATTACCAAGATATGTCAGAAACAGTTGCACTTGGCGTGTTCAACATGCATTGTTATTCAATACAAGAGGCTGAAAGTAATGGTCGTAAATTCGCTTTTACTGCCGTTCCACCCCAACCTTCCATGAGGACCTACTACTTTTCATCAGAATCTGAACATGATCGTGAAAGGTAGACATTTCTTCACTTTGATATCCAGTTACAGTTTACGTAGTTATACGAGTCGAGCATTGTTTATCTTGCATGTTAGTGCGTGCATTTGATAGGTATTTTTTTGTTTTTCAGATGGGTAAAAGCAATGGTTGATTCGATAGAGCATGCGCTGAAAGAGGAAGACGATACTTAGCCATTCCGTGGGGCTTATCAAAACAACTTCAACATGTCTGCAGACATTTAATTTATCACTGTGTCAGCTATATCTCACGTTTTACTTACAGAATGGAAGTAATTATGCGCATTAGGCATGAATTTTATTAGCCCAGTACAGGTTCATAAAGCTTTACATCTACTGCAGCCTAATATAATAAGCTTAGTTAGTTCACCAGGCTGATCGCATAAAGATGGCGCATGATCACCCTTCTGTCGCTTCAAATTTGTTTAAATTTACAGTTTTATGATCGAATGTCGTTGCATTTAATTCTTTACTGCAAAAATGTGACTTTAAAACTGTGTCTTTAAAGTATTTAGAAATATTGAACGATTTATAGGAAATATTTGTAAATATCTTGGTTTTGATTTCACATGCATATTTATCATTTTTAATTTCATACCTGGACTTTTTCTGATTTGCTAGCCATTAAATCTCCCTGCAATTATTACGTGCTTAATTTGCATGTTACGGCGTGTGCTTTTCGAAGAAAGACTTTATCTAAATTTTATTATTTGTTCTGCTTTACAAAATACTTGAGCAAGAAACAATACCTGATTGAAAAAATATTATTTTATTGTTGAAATATTCAACTTTATTCAGCTGGGAATTCAAGCATTATTTTGATGCGCTGGTGAATATAGCATATTCGTATTTCTCTTCTGCCAACCACTTTGGGTTTTGAAGTCCTTTCTTCGTTGCAGTTTTTCAATAGGCCTTATATGAAGGAAACAAAATTGATACGCGGTGAGTCTTGGCGATTTTGCAATATTTATATGTCTATAACTATTTTATTAATTAAAAAATTAGCTTATGTGAATTATGTCGCAAAATATTGTTCAGCAAAGTGAAAAAAAACCCTCAAATTAAGTCAGCCTCAAACAGCGTGCTTAAAAATAAAAAACATTTGCGTGTGCAATGCAGGTTGTTAAATAATTAATTCAGGGTAATTTTCTTGGTTGGTAATTTAATTCAACTTTGCCATTAGTTCTTTAACTTTATTAAGACAAAGGTTCAAGCTGTTCATTTCAATTCTTCTTGAACGAAAGTTAGCTGTCGACTGGAAACTTGAGAGACGTTAAATTTGCGACCCTTTTGTCTCATTTTATGAGCCTCAAATATCAGATCTTGTCGCTTATCTTCATATTCTAAAATTGCCAAAATGGCCCTCAACTGCTCCTCTGCATGATAATCAATCATGAAATAAAAGAATGCATCACGCATGAATTTCATTCTTAATTTCATTTGAAGGTCCCTTTCTTTTTGTGAATGTTTACATTTTGTAGTCCTGCCATCACAAACGATTTTTCTTGATTCAGACTTCTGCTTTTTCACTAATAACTCGTCAGAACAAGATTTTAACTCAGCTTTCAGCTTTTCGAGCTGTTCTTCAAGTTTAATATTTTGTTTTTCAATTTTGCTCAGTTCTTCGGAAGCTGCACAGCAAGGTTCTTTCCTTCTTTTATTTTCAATTGGCTTGTCTTGAATGTCAGCTTTTAAACTTTCTACTTTGTTTTGTTCTTCCAAAATATGTTGTCTTAGTCCTTGAATAGTTGCATCTTGCTCTTTAATCCTTGAATCTTGTTCGAAACATTTTATCTTTTCATCTTCCAAATCTCCCTGTATAGATATTAGCAAAGAACGAACTTTGCTATTTTCAGCGTCACGTTTACCCAATAATGCTTTCGTATCAGAAAGAGCTCTTTCCAATTCTGTTATTGTTCTACGTAAAAGTAGATTGCCAGGTTTTTTTGTTTCTTCTATTTCATTAACATCATTAGGAACATCTTTACCTTTCACTGCTTCACAATCGATTTCCAAATCATCAACAGGCCTATCATTGTGAGAAGAGCTAAAAACTAAGCTCGAGTCTTCAATGTCCTCAGAGGTGTTTCCATCCAATATTTCTGATTCTTTCATAAATATCGAATCTAACTGCTCAAATAAATCTTTCTCTGATATTTCAGCAAGATCGAAATCATTAAAATTATCCATAATTGATTACACTTGAATTCCTTTAGCAAGGTGAATAAATAAAATCGTTTGGACAGCCTTGGTGAACATATGTTAGCATTAAAATTCCATGCGGGCAGTGACCAACATTGTCCATTGTAGTTGCTTGACCATGATCAAAGCCAACGGGTAGATTTCAATAAAGACTGATCTTCGACTTCTATTGTCGTCAACAAAATCCACTATCCTCCTTAGCATTTAACAATAAAATAATGTATACCTATTTAACAGAATTATGTCATTAAAATATTAATTATGTTTCCTTCTTAATTCACATGAAAACAGCAGGCACATGAATAAGTTCGCTCAAAAAAACAAAATTAAACAAGGGCATTACTTGCTTCACAGTGGATTTGCATTCATAATATTAGTTAGCAGCAGGCCTAAGCTAGAAATTGTTTATACTTCTTCGATGAGAAGTAGTGTAAAATCCTTAGAGAGGGTAAAACTCAGAAAAATAAAATATGATTTCGCATGCTCTATTTAGTATAATTTGGACTCCTTCTGAGTCATTTTTCAGCCTATTTCAAAATTTGAATTTTTCAGTAGCTAATGTATGATAGGTAATGTATTTCAGTTGGCGCAAGAGCTCTCCAGGGGTCAACTTTTAAAATATTTATGCTAGAAGGCTGGGAATGGTCTCAAACTGATCAGAAGGTCCTAATAAGTAGGATTCGACCTTTTGTGAGTGACATTTCGATCTATTTCCAAATTTGATTTTGCTAACCCTAGCTTAATGTATGATAGGTAATGTATTTCAGTTGGGGCAAGAGCTCGCCAGTGGTCAACTTTTGAAATATTTATGCTAGAAGGCTGGGAATAGTCTCAAGCTGATCAGAAGGTCCTAATTAGTAGGATTCGACCTTTTGTGAGTGACATTTTCGTCTATTTCCAAATATGACTTTTCTAACCCTAACTTAATGTATGATGGGTAATGTATTTCATTTGGGGCAAGAGCTCGCCAGAGGTCAACTTTTGAAATATTTATGCTAGAAGGCTGGGAATGGTCTCAAACTGATCAGAAGGTCCTAATTAGTAGGATTCGACCTTTTGTGAGTGACATTTCGATCTATTTCCAAATTTGATTTTGCTAACCCTAGCTTAATGTATGATAGGTAATGTATTTCAGTTGGGGCAAGAGCTCGCCAGTGGTCAACTTTTGAAATATTTATGCTAGAAGGCTGGGAATGGTCTCAAACTGATCAGAAGGTCCTAATTAGTAGGATTCGACCTTTTGTGAGTGACATTTTCGTCTATTTCCAAATATGACTTTTCTAACCCTAACTTAATGTATGATGGGTAATGTATTTCATTTGGGGCAAGAGCTCGCCAGAGGTCAACTTTTGAAATACTTATGCTAGAAGGCTGGGAATGGTCTCAAACTGATCAGAAGGTCCTAATTAGTAGGATTCGACCTTTTGTGAGTGACATTTCGATCTATTTCCAAATATGACTTTTCTAACCCTAACTTAGTGTATGATAGGTAATGTATTTCTGTTGGGGCAAGAGCTCGCCAGGGGTCAACTTTTGAAATATTTATGCTAGAAGGCTGGGAATGGTCTCAAACCTATCAGAAGGTCCTAATTAGTAGGATTCGACCTTCTGTGACTGACATTTTCGTCTATTTCCAAATATGACTTTTCTAACCCTAACTTAGTGTATGATAGGTAATGTATTTCTGTTGGGGCAAGAGCTCGCCAGTGGTCAACTTTTGAAATATTTATGCTAGAAGGCTGGGAATGGTCTCAAACCTATCAGAAGGTCCTAATTAGTAGGATTCGACCTTTTGTGAGTGACATTTTCGTCTATTTCCAAATATGACTTTTCTAACCCTAACTTAGTGTATGATAGGTAATGTATTTCTGTTGGGGCAAGAGCTCGCCAGGGGTCAACTTTTGAAATATTTATGCTAGAAGGCTGGGAATGGTCTCAAACCTATCAGAAGGTCCTAATTAGTAGGATTCGACCTTTTGTGAGTGACATTTTCGTCTATTTCCAAATATGACTTTTCTAACCCTAACTTAATGTATGATGGGTAATGTATTTCATTTGGGGCAAGAGCTCGCCAGAGGTCAACTTTTGAAATATTTATGCTAGAAGGCTGGGAATGGTCTCAAACCTATCAGAAGGTCCTAATTAGTAGGATTCGACCTTTTGTGAGTGACATTTTCGTCTATTTCCAAATATGACTTTTCTAACCCTAACTTAGTGTATGATAGGTAATGTATTTCTGTTGGGGCAAGAGCTCGCCAGGGGTCAACTTTTGAAATATTTATGCTAGAAGGCTGGGAATGGTCTCAAACCTATCAGAAGGTCCTAATTAGTAGGATTCGACCTTTTGTGAGTGACATTTTCGTCTATTTCCAAATATGACTTTTCTAACCCTAACTTAATGTATGATGGGTAATGTATTTCATTTGGGGCAAGAGCTCGCCAGAGGTCAACTTTTGAAATATTTATGCTAGAAGGCTGGGAATGGTCTCAAACTGATCAGAAGGTCCTAATTAGTAGGATTCGACCTTTTGTGAGTGACATTTCGATCTATTTCCAAATATGACTTTTCTAACCCTAACTTAGTGTATGATAGGTAATGTATTTCTGTTGGGGCAAGAGCTCGCCAGGGGTCAACTTTTGAAATATTTATGCTAGAAGGCTGGGAATGGTCTCAAACCTATCAGAAGGTCCTAATTAGTAGGATTCGACCTTTTGTGAGTGACATTTTCGTCTATTTCCAAATATGACTTTTCTAACCCTAACTTAATGTATGATGGGTAATGTATTTCATTTGGGGCAAGAGCTCGCCAGAGGTCAACTTTTGAAATATTTATGCTAGAAGGCTGGGAATGGTTTCAAACTGATCAGAAGGTCCTAATTAGTAGGATTCGACCTTTTGTGAGTGACATTTCGATCTATTTCCAAATATGACTTTTCTAACCCTAACTTAGTGTATAATAGGTAATGTATTTCTGTTGGGGCAAGAGCTCGCCAGGGGTCAACTTTTGAAATATTTATGCTAGAAGGCTGGGAATGGTCTCAAACCTATCAGAAGGTCCTAATTAGTAGGATTCGACCTTTTGTGACTGACATTTTCGTCTATTTCCAAATATGACTTTTCTAACCCTAACTTAGTGTATGATAGGTAATGTATTTCTGTTGGGGCAAGAGCTCGCCAGTGGTCAACTTTTGAAATATTTATGCTAGAAGGCTGGGAATGGTCTCAAACCTATCAGAAGGTCCTAATTAGTAGGATTCGACCTTTTGTGAGTGACATTTTCGTCTATTTCCAAATATGACTTTTCTAACCCTAACTTAGTGTATGATAGGTAATGTATTTCTGTTGGGGCAAGAGCTCGCCAGGGGTCAACTTTTGAAATATTTATGCTAGAAGGCTGGGAATGGTCTCAAACCTATCAGAAGGTCCTAATTAGTAGGATTCGACCTTTTGTGAGTGACATTTTCGTCTATTTCCAAATATGACTTTTCTAACCCTAACTTAGTGTATGATAGGTAATGTATTTCTGTTGGGGCAAGAGCTCGCCAGGGGTCAACTTTTGAAATATTTATGCCAGAAGGCTGGGAATGGTCTCAAACCTATCAGAAGGTCCTAATTAGTAGGATTCGACCCCTTGTGAGTGACATTTTGATTTATTTCCAAATATGATTTTTCTAACCCTAAATGTGTTTCAGTTGGCACAAGAGCTCTCCCGGGGTCAACTTTTGAAATCTTTATGCTAGAAGGCTGGGAATGTTCTGAAACTGATCAGAAGGCCCTAATTAGTAGGATTCGACCCCTTGTGAGTGACATTTCCGTCTATTTCCAAATTTGATTTTTCAGTACCTACTTCACGCATCGTAAAAAGTTTAAATATCTATCCGTGGGAAATCTGGGTCCACGAATCATTACTCCTAGAGAGCTGGGATTTGTCTCAACGTGATCAGTAGGACCTTTTTAGTATAATTGGACTACTTGTGAGTCATTTTTGAGTCTATTTCAAGGTTTGACTCTTTCAGTACCTACTTCATGTATGATAGAAAGTTTAAATAACTATCGGCGAGAAATCTGGGTCCAGGAATCATTACTCCTAGAGAGCTGGGAATTGTCTCAACATGATCAGTAGGACGTATTTAGTATAATTCGATTCTTTGTGAGTCATCTTTTAGTCTATTTCAAAATTTGATTTTTTCAGTACCTACTTCATGTATGATAGAAAGTTTAAATAGCTATCCACGGCAAATCTGGGTGCACGAACCATTACTCCTAGAAAGCTGGGAATTGTCTCAATGTGATCAGTAGGACCTATCTATTAACGTTCCACTATTTGCGAGTCAGTTTTCAGTCTATTTCGATGTTTAAATTTTTCAGTACCTAATACATAGAAGATAGAAGTTGTCTGAAAAGGTTCAGCCGCCTTTTTCGAGTCTTTATGCGACTGGAATTTGGTTAGCACTATTTGTTTTTACCCCCTTTCAATCTGGTTACATTTTGCCTAATTTGTTGAATGTTCACATGGGAAGCCGATATTCATGTATTGGAACTCTGGTTTGTATTGAACCATTGTCAGTATGTCGTTTACGTTGAGCGGTTTGTAGTTTGGGATGGTAGCTCGACCTTCAGGGAGGCATAGCTTGCAGGGGGTTTCAGTTGCTTCCCCAGAATACTTTATAGGTGAAGTTGCAAAGTCTAGCGTGTTGCTTAGAGTAGGCATTCAAATAGAGATATTGTAATTGATGTTATGCATTTCAATTCAATGAAGCGATAGATACAATCTTGATACTACAAAGACGACACACATGAAGTAATGGAAGGACCTTTTGTTGCATGCATATATTTAGCAGAAACAACAGGTGGCAAACCAAAAGGTCTTTGACCTTTTGCGCAAGATCCTCATTGACGCAACAGCGACAGGTTGTTAGTTGAAGCTCTTAATGTTTCTAGGAACTTTAACAAATTGATCATTAAAGAACTGGGATAGTTAAAATAAAGAAATTATTATAATTTACAATGCAAGATTTATCAAGTGGAGAATTGTCGAAGCGCTCTCAGAAGAGAATAAATGATGGTTCATCAAACGAAGAAAAATTTCAGAAGTTCTTTGATAATGAAACCAAACCTACAGCGAGCGAACAACTATTGGCAAAATTTAAACAAAATAGTAGCAGCATGATGAATTTAAATCATGTTTGGAATGGCTCATTAAGCAGTTTAATGTCTTGTGATAATTTAACAGAAAACCTCATAGCAGAAAGTGTGAAAGAACTGGAACAAGCACTTTGTGATAGCCAAAAAATATTAACGGAAAGAGACCGAGAAATTCTGGATTTAAGACAAGCTTTACAAGACTGTAAGGTAACAATAACAACAGATTTCGAGAAGCAGAACATGTTATTGAAAGAACTAGAAAAGTCTCAACAGAAAATACTAGAGTTGGAGACTCAAGTTATGAAAAAGAATGAAGAAACAAGTAAAAATTCAGAGATGAAAAGAGAACTTAGTGAATTTGGAACCAAAGAGCACCAACAATCGATTAATGTTAGTGATACGTCATATCCGGAATGCACTTGCTATTGCGGATCAGTATGTAATGCATTGCGAGAAGTGAATGATGTGAAAGGAAGACTGGAGCGGACAGAACATAAATATGCAAATTTAAAGCGGAAGATCAGAGAAAGACGTAAAGCAGAACTGGATGCGCACAGAGAGACAACAAGAATGACAGTAAATGAGCGATCACCAGGTTGCATTTTACAATGAAATCATCGAAATCATCAAGAGACAACTAAATAAATACATCTGCAAATTAACAAAATATTAGATTAATTTTATAATGTAAATATTTTAATATGGGTGGTTATAGCTCAGATCTTGCAAGAAAATACAAATCAGCTATGGCAACGACGCATCCGATGAGTACAGCGAAAATTACTCGCTATAAGAAAAGAAAATCAATCATCAATTATTAGAAATAAAACGAAGAAGTAAAGTCTATCAGATCACATACTCGAATGAACTAGCAAGCTTGATACCGATAAAAATGTGAAAAACTGATGTGATAAAGGTTACTTACAAAACCAAGATTATCAAATGCAAATTGGGAAGCAAAGAAGGCAAAGAACGCGCAACCAAACACGGTCAACAAGAAATTCAAAACTGATACAAACTCTTGAGACGTTGATCGCACTGGAAATCAATGTTATAAAACAATTACAATAACAACAGCAACAACATAGTTAACTCATAACATGGTGCGGAAAAAAGAATAGCAATATGAGCACCCTGTGGACGTTACCTTGCGCTCCAAATTCTTCTCCAATTGTTTTTTCATTCTGATAATAAAAATTCATATTTGCCAAAACAAGAATTTCATTAATTGTTGAAAATAAATTTTTGATATTAGAAATTTTCAAAAATAGCTTACCTTTTTAGAAATATTTCTAACCATTGTTTCATATTCTTTCTGATCTTGTTCAGCTTGAAGTTTTTTCAACCTTTTAACAAGTTCGGGTGACTAAAACAATATATAGACATTCACATCACATTATATATAATCGCAAAATTTGTGCACAGGTAAGGCGGTGGCTGTTGTTGAACTCGAAGATTTATCAACTATGTACCATCGGTTTAGTATGCATGTGATATTATTTTCACGCTACGATGACATTACCTTTTCGGGAATCTTTGCTGGTTGTTCATAAATGCTACTTCCTGCCAATAATTCATGAAGATAACATGCTTTTTTTGGATCTGCAGATCAGAATTATAGTAATTATGAAAATAAATTAATGCACTAACAAATATAAGTTTGAATGTGCAGAGTAACGTCAACGTGAATCTCATACTTACTTGTTGCTTGAATTTCTTTGAATAATTTCAAAAATCTTGAATAAGTTATAACCTGTTTTTCATCCTCTATGTTTCTTACATAATTAGAAAGTCTTTCTTTCTTTGATAGTTCCAAATCTTCCAATATACTCCACATTTTACGAGTCAAAATAATTTCTACATTGTCCGCCATGTTGGAAAAAAAGCCTCGATCGAATAAGATCTTGTAAACGAGGCATCTTTTGCGCAATATTTCAGTTTTGGCGCAATTTTTGCAGAACCAGATGCAAGCATGGCTGTCGTGAATTTTGTAGAAGTTGAGAATGTTTTAAGCAAATTTAGAAAGCTGAACGATGCATTTAAGAATGGAATGGCTTCAACTAAAGAGATTGCCCTTGATTGTGAAGAAAATGATAAAGGAAGCTCAGAAGTTGCAGTATTAAAGACTTCAATGTTGAAATATGCAGACATGCGCAGAGATCTGGAACAATGGGACGAAGCTGTTCGCCAAACTGTGTCAGATTTCAAAAAATATCACGCAAAAGAACCGTAAGTACCATTTTATCTTTATTTATGTTTACTATATTTACGCAACACAAATTAATTCCTGCTTCACTTTGTGTTTGTTTATAAAAAGAGTTAATTTAATTGTTGTTGTTGTTATTTAGTGAAAATGTTGACATTGAAGAAATATTCCACAATGTGCTAGCTGAAAAACAAGCAAATAATAAAGAAAGTGATTTAGAAGAAGATCAGGCTGTAAAGGAATTTACTACAGAAATTTGGAATGAAAATCATGCTGGTATTTACCCAGCAGATAATGAAATTGATAATGAAATGATAGAAGGTGAAGATATTGTTATTGCTCAAGTAGTTGGGAATAAATTACTTTGTCCCATTACAAAGGTTAGTATTTTTATTTTGATATAATTATCTATTTTAAATCTACATGTATCATCAAAGAGATTCTTTGCAGAAAATATCATTACAGTCAGCTGTGAATATATTGTGTAATTGAAGTTGAACCTATTCTTATTAAATAGACTGAAATGGAAGAACCAATGAAAAATAAACTATGTGGACATTGCTATGGAAGGAAAGCAATTGAGGAACACATCAGGCGAATGAGACATAAAGCAAGATGTCCTGTGGTTGGTTGTGTTCATGTTGTTAAAATGGAGCATTTGGAAGTTGACAAAGGACTTTTGAGAGAGCTCAAAAAGAGACACAAATAATATATTAACATTCAAAGTTTTTATATATCTAAAAAGAATTATATTTCCTTGTTCTTGTTATCATTCATTGTTTTATTTCATCTAAATTGCATCTACTGACAGATATCTGTCATTTTTTTGTTAGTCTTGTTTCCTTTGCTTCGCATGCCATTATTTATATATTGCAATGCATAATACACAGTGCTGCAATTGCATCTTTTTCACCACTAACATGTTTGCCTGCTTTTGTTGTCTGGTCGCTGCGCTGCGATCGCTGCGCAGTATTTTACGTCACTCTCTTCTTTTTTTCGGCAATGTGTGTGTTGGTGATTAAAACAAAATGGTGGAACTTTCAACAGGTATATTTCATTGTGATGTGCTTTGGAGCTTATTATATTTCACTAAGAGATACTTTATCAAGAGTATGTGATTCTAAAGCTACTTCACGGAAAGAAGGTTTGATACTTAATTGAGAAGACATTTTCCTGCTTAAAGCTATGGAGAATTCATCGAAAATAAAAGTTGCCGTACGTGTTCGCCCTCTTAACAAGAGAGGTTTGTAACCAGTGTATTTATATTTCATTCAAACTTTAATATTTAGTTAATTCATATGGTGTTTTCCAGGTGAAGAGGGCATGATTAAATTTATTCTTATGACCCATTTTAATTTTAGAATTAGACCTTGATACTGATGTTTGCATTGACATGGAAAACAATCAAACTTTCTTGAAACCGCTCAAATCAGAAAGGCAAGTAGGCCCAAATGTTATTCTTTTAAATTTTAGAGATTGAAAAATAATTAAATTTCCAGCTTAATGTTGATATTTTTCCGTGTAATTTCTCCATAATAATGCAAAGACAATTTCGATATCTGGAAACGAGAGGATGGATACGAACGCCCCGACCCGACCGCCCCCTCTCTCGAAACCAGAACGAAACGAAGCGAAAAATGGATGTGGACGGTATCTCACAAAAAGTAAACAAAACCAAGGTGGTCATCATTTTTGCTTTGAAATTCTTAGCACTACTATATACCCACAAATAAATAGTGAATTCATGCGTGCATTTTGTAAAGTTAACTTAAAAAGTTAAATCAAGATTAGGAAAATAAGGATGACCAACCCAAGCAAATGTTATATATATTGGACTCTAACTGTCAATAGAGTTGAAAGTTGTCAAATTTTTACTCATCATGCATTATGTAAAGGGAATGTTAATTATTCATTTCCATTCCATAGAATTTAAAAATTGACCCACTGTTGAGTTAAATTTAATGAGAAAACAACCAACCAGCTCCTGGCAATAGCATTATTGAAAACAAATAGTGCCTTATTTCCACTGTAGGAAAGTCTGTTATCAGTTTGGTCTCATCTTATTTTCTATCATATATATATTTATATTCTATTATCCAATTTCAATCCTATTACCATACAAGTTGCATAATTTCTTGTGATTTCCATGTGGTTATTCATGAAATGCAATTGATATGTGTGCATCTATTGCCAAGGTATTATTCACCAATGACATGTCATTGAGGTATGGTGAACAATAGGCTTAACTGAATCTCATAATTGCTTAAATTAACTCCATCTTCAGATTTCCTTCCCATTGGAATATACTTAGTTATATTGATAACCTCGTTTGGAAAAGCAACATTTGCGAATGATCAGAGCCTTTTTGAACCAATCAGAATCCAGCTGCATTGTAGACCTCAATCGTATGATCACGTGACTTAGCTATTCTCACATTGAGACAAAAACTTCCATGGAAGCTCTTTTGCCATGCGCGAACTTTATTGCTCGACAGATGTTATTGGCATGTTTATTTCATGATGTTATTATATAAGACCTCAAAATGAGCAAACTTTGCATTGATTGGCTAATACATCGATACAAGATGGTGTCACATTGTTGCCATGAACAATTTAATCAACCGCGAAAATCGTAAACATTTTGCTTTTAAAATAATCTTTGTTGCTAAGTAACCCGTCTGCACATTGTTTAATATCAGTCATTGTTGATAATGATTAATAATGGGCCACAAGTTATGTTGAAGTTGGTTGAACAGCTTATTATTATCAAGTTTAATGCTCTCTTTTAATTACTTATCTTTTTTCATTTCTAGAAAACCGCCAAGGGTAAGTGTGCAAAAGCAGCGTTGCGTTCTGTGATCAATAGGTTTTGTTGATCTGCTTGCGTCACTTTATGGAAATACCACGAGGGTACTTGAAAGTTTTAACAGCTAAATCAATCTCTTGCAATTTTACAGACATTTGCATTCGATCACTGTTTCTGGTCTATGGATGAAAATGCAAAGAAGTTCGCAGGTTTTTCTTCTATATTTGAAATTTCTAACCAATTATCTTTTAATTAGATTTTATGCTTTCTTTATGCTAAAAGGTGTCGTTTTATTTTAGCACAAGACTTTGTGTTTGATTGCCTTGGAAAAGATGTTGTTAACAATGCATTTGATGGATATAATGCATGTATATTTGCTTATGGTCAAACTGGATCTGGTAAAAGTTATACAATGATGGGTGTTTCTGGCTCAAAGGGACTCATACCTCGGATCTGCGACTCGCTTTTTGAACAAATTGCAATGAAACACGTTAGCTGCTTATTCTCTTTGAATTTGAAATTTTATGAGTTAATATTCTAGATAATTCAATTGCACCTTGTCAACGCTGAATATCATTTTATTATAGAATGAAGATAGCAACGTAACACACAAAGTTGAAGTTTCCTATATGGAAATATATAATGAAAAAGTGAGGGATCTGTTGTGCCCAAAAAGGTGATTCTCTTTCAATTTAATTGATACTAAATATATTATACTTTTAAATTGCATGGTATTGAATTATCAACGCAACATCTGTGCTGATGAGGTAACAACTATTTTTAGTGATAAACAAAACTTGAAAGTAAGAGAGCACAAAGTCTTGGGACCATATGTTGATGGTCTATCAAAATTGGTCGTATCTGGATACCAAGTGAGTAATAGATGAAATTGCTGTCATTGTGTTTCGTTGGGTTTGAAATATGTTGCATAACATGATTTCGTTGTATTTGCCGTAGGATATTGATTTATTGATGATGGAGGGAAATAAATCTCGAACAGTTGCAGCAACAATGATGAATGCAGAAAGTAGCAGATCACATGCTGTTTTTAATGTTGTACTTACCCAAAGACAATACGATCCACATACTGAGGTAACATTCTACCATTCTTCTCTCTTCTTCTATGCAAGCTGACATGTAGATTACAGTTTTATATATTCGAATGATGTTGAATTGAATTGTAGAGTACTGGGGAGAAAGTCAGCAAGCTAAGTCTTGTAGATTTGGCTGGAAGTGAACGCGTGTCAAAGACTGGAGCTGGTGGTGATAGATTAAAAGAAGGTAGCAATATCAACCGGTAAAATAAACATATCATTTATATTTATTTATTTTATATACGAAGTCTTTACTTGGACATAATTGTTTATTGTGCTAAATATTATGCAATGTTTTATTGTAGATCATTAAGCACCCTTGGGCTCGTCATTTCTGCTTTGGCTGATCAAGCAAGTGGTAAAAACCGGAAAGGATTTGTACCTTATCGAGATTCAGTTTTAACCTGGCTTTTAAAGGTTGGCATGTTACAGTGATCTTTCAGTGCAATGTTTATTATCACGTGTCAAGAATCGACCAATAACGGAGCTGCTTGTTTTTGTTTGCAGGACAATCTTGGTGGAAATAGTAAAACTGTTATGGTAGCTACTATCAGCCCAGCCACTGATAATTACGAGGAGACACTGTCAACATTACGCTATGCTGATCGAGCGAAGAGAATCGAAAATCATGCTGTTATCAATGAAGATCCTAATGCTAAGGTCGGTCAGAATTTATATCATTCAATTACCCTTGACCTTAATGCATCTGAATACGTCGTCAATTCATTGCTAAATGATTTTGTGTTAATGGTTTGCAGATCATAAGAGAGCTACGAGAGGAAGTAGATCGGTTGCGATTACTGTTGCAAAGTAAAGCCATTGACCCGGGTATTAATATTAAGTCCAAATCAAATAGAGACAGCGTTGAAGCTGGGAATATTCAAGAAGAATTGGCAGAAAATGAAAAACTCATTCAAGAATGTACACGAACTTGGGAAGAGAAAGAAAAACAAACTGAAATTATTCATAAGGTAAACATTTTATTTCATTCTATTCATATAAATGTAAAACATTTGCTGTGTTAATTTGTTTTTGATTGCAAAATGATATTGCACATAATTTTCATTGCTATGGTACATAGTACATTGCTTTACCATGAGTTTTTTTCCTGAATGCAAGAGTAAGATGAAAGATTATTTACTTGCTTTGCTACATTGGTTTTAGGAGAGACATCAAATTCTTGAAGAGATGGGAATAAGTGTGCAAGATTCAGGAATTGGTGTTAAAGAGGGCCGTTACTATCTTGTCAATTTAAATGCCGACCCTACTTTAAATGAACTTCTTGTTTATTATCTCAAGGTAACATTTCATTGTTTATTTAATATTTTCATTTGTAACCAAGTTTATAGTCTACCATGCTCTTTTAATATAAGTTTTTATTTGCCTAAATTATAGGATCATACTTTGATCGGACGTCAAACTGCTTCAACACCCCAAGTAAGATGTGTCTCATTGTATTCGTCATAATCAAAGCAGGAATGAAACATCTCTAGTGAATATGCTTTCATTGCTCTCACCTCTTCACGACTATTTGATGCAATATTAAAGAACATTTGGTTATTAAATTTTTTTAGGATATTCAACTGAGCGGTTTGGGAATTCTTAAAGAACATTGTTTAATTGATGTTGACGAGGAAGTTGTTTATATCGATCCTTTTCCAGACGCAAGGCTAGTAAACATGCCATTTATCATTTATTTGTTATTATTATTTGTCTTATGAATTCATCTATGCTTATTATTTTGGATTTCTTGTTTAGAACATGTGTAAATGGTCAGTTGATAACAGAGAGAACTCAACTACGTCATGGTGACCGTATACTATTGGGCAATAATCATTTCTTCAGGCTTAATTGTCCACATTCAACCAGCATGATTCAAGGTACGTCTGTCTCTATCTACAAACATTGCTTATACCCCCACTGTCTCTTTATCAAAGAATCAATATTTTCATTTACCCCTTATTATTTTCTATTTTTTATTTTCTTCTAGATTCAGAACTTGATCAAACTGTAGATTTTGATTTTGCTCAAAGTGAATTAATGTTAAACGAATTTCAATCTCTTGGAGGTAAATGTTCTTTATCTATTTAATATTCCTTCAACTATGATCCGATATATTTAATCTTGAACCATCGTGGTATTTGATAATCAAAACCATTCAATTCAAGTGCTGACGACACATGTAGAATAATACAAAATTAAACCCCAATACCAAATGAAAAAGCAATTAATATGTAAATCTTAAATTTTTGTTTTAAGCATATGTATACTGCGAGGCCTAAAGAACATCCTGTACAATAATAACAATTCTTCCATGGTGTGATAAAATATTAACGTTTCTCGCCAGATGAGATATTTCTTTCGTTCGAGACCATTTTTTTATTATCCTAGGGCCAACTATGGCCAATAAGAATGGCAGAAAATACAGTTTACTTAAAAGGGGTATGCAAATATGGCAATTAAAATTATTAAATTCCAATTTATCCAAAGTGTCGGCACTGCAAATATAGTTCAAGTGTTAATTTCTTTAAGAACCTAAAGCATAGCATGAAACCCACCTTTGATTGAACCAGTGGAGCTAAATCTAAATACGTTGTTTGTTTCTTTTTGATTATTAAAGATTTTAATTTTCTAAGTTGTTCTTATCTATCTTAGTTTTCTTTTCTAATGCGATTTCTTTTATTTTGCATTTCACATTGTATTCATTGATGTACGCACACGCTATTCATATGCTGTTATGGTTCATGTGACAGTATCTATCATGTGTGTATAATATTGATGTAAAAGTACAAGGTGTTTATTGTTGTTATTCAGAGCCAATCAAAGACATAATTAAGCAACTTGAACAGCACCACGAAAAAGAGAAACAAGGTTTATTATTTTGCATGCTTATTGATATTTTCTTCTTGTTATGTTATCTTGTCATTTTTTTATAACTTATTGGTTACTTTTGACCAGGTGCTCTGGAGTTGCAACGCAAGCAATTTGAAGAAGAAATTGAGAAACTTCGGCGCAATACCCCAGTTGATACTGGACAAAATATCGATGGTAGAACAAGTCTTACTACTTCAGGTTATGGTTCACGAATGTCAGATCGTGAAGGCTCCAACCCGAGTCTGATTGATGAAAGGAATTTTGCAGCATCAGAGTCCCAAGTGTTTGAAAAGTTAGTAGCAACACCCGATACATTATCTATTATTGTGGACATTTCAATATATTCTTATTCTAATATTTACTTGTGAATGATCTTGTAGTAGGGGAGAAGTTTCATTTGAAGACAGTTTCCGGCTACTGAGAGAAGAGGTTTTAAAAGCAAACACATTTGTCCGGTAAGAAATTTCTGCATTAACAATGCAGCCTAGTTCATAGCGCAAATACATGGATAAATAGAGTTTACAAGCTATGCTGGGATTAGTACACTAATTTGATTGCGTTGATTGTATTTTCTCTTGTCACAGGGAAGCGAACCAGCTGAGCGAAGAGATGGGAAAGAAAATTGAATACGCTGTGACATTACAGGTACTGAAAGCATGACAAACGTCATTCCATATACATATACTTATCCTCTTTACTTTATATGATGGTTATTGCTATACTTAATCTGTTATAGATACCAACATCCAGTTTAAGTCAAGGAAGAAACAGAGCTCCATTAACCAGTGAAGTTGCTGTTATTGTTAAACACAATAAACGTGGCACTCAAGGTTTATATTGTCTTTTTACAGTCAATTTCGTTTAGTTTTTCTCCAAGTTGTTTCATCATAGCAGAACAATTGATTATGAAAGTAACTGAGACAGCAAGTGAGTGTAAAATGTTTTGTTTATTTTGCAGTTTGGTCAGTGGAAAAGTTAAAGAATAAACTTTATGGAATGAGAGATGTTTATCAGCAGACAGTTGTAGAAGATGAGACTGACAAGGTAATATTCCTCATCCCAAGCACCGTATACTTAACAGTGACTTATGGCTGCCTTGACCTTCCTCGTTTAATTATTACGCATGTTACAATTATAGGAAAGTCGAGGTTCAGATAGTGATGGTGTTTTCTTCGAAGTTGAATGTCACACATTAATCGGAGTGGCAACTGTTTGGCTTGAATGCTTGTTTGAAAATGTCCCATTAGATTACGCTGCCCCAATCATCAGTCAACAAGGAGAGGTATTTTATATGGCATTGGCCTTTTTTTATAATTGCATTTAGTAGCTACAGATTTGCTTTATTTTGAAAGTTTTATTGTATTAAAGGTGTGTGGCAAACTCATGGTCGAAATACGTCGCCTCATAGGTATTTGTTTATTGTTTTTTCTTGCCATGCATAAAGTTTGTTTATGAAGATTTCGGTTGTTTGATATTGATTTTTATAATTGACAGATGAAAACGACACAGATTCAACGACTTCAGAGGATAGTTGTAAATCAGAAAACGAGCAATTTGAAATGGGCCGCAGTGTTCAAGTTCAGGTATATGGCCAATTGTAATACAACATCGTAGTATGAATAAGACGATACTGAAGCATTTTGTTCATCTTATAACATGATACATGGCATATACAATCTGGTTTCAATTCTTTTTTATTGCAGGTTACCATCCATGAAGCGACAGGGTTGCCTCCTATTCTATGCAATTATGTGTTTTGCCAATATATTCTGTATGACCAGCCATTGACAGTTGTACCGCCGATTAATGCTGCTTTCTCTGATGACATGACTCCCAAATCTAATTCAATGCAATTTCAACATACTCAGGTACATATCACTAATATGTCGCCTACTTATGTAGATGGGTTACTTATGGGATAATTCTTATAATAATCAATTGTTTCTTGTCTTTTTTCAGGTTTTTACATTTGATATCAACGATGATCTATTGGAATATTTGTCAGATGCTTCGTTGGCAATAGAAGTTTACGGAAATCGAAGCCAAGGATTTGAATCTCCTTCCACGTATAATTGGGGACTTACATCGAATCACAGTGAAAATAAAACAACTGCAGAAAGGTATGTATAACCATCTGCTTTCATTTGATGTGATGTAATCAATTGCTGCAACGCCTTCTATGTAATTGTATAACATTCCAACTGCTCTTTCTCGTTCACTTAAAGCTCACCAATTTTAAACATGCAATTTTGTATTCTGCAAAGAATAAAATCAAATAAAAATATTAAGAATAATTAACAAGGATCTATGAAGCACTACCACTGCTTTGGAATTAAATTTACCAAAAGTTAAGAGTTGAATAATTGTATTGAAGCTCGTCATCTTCCTCATGAATATAATGAAAATCATTAGTATATTAAACTGTTTTCAACATCAAATATGAGATTAATTATTAATTAAGGCAAGATAGATGAGATATAACGTCACTTTGCATTTTGCATCCAATTTCTATGATTCTCATAAATTCATCGGATCCGGCATGATTATTAGCTAAGCTGATATCACGTGATTGATTATGGTTTTGCATTGCACTGTTTCATGAATACCTTTGAATTTAAAATTATCTCTGGTATGCATAAAAAGATCTTAAATATACATATAAAGATCTTCTAAAGAAGCACAGGGATATAAGCTTAGATTTCATTTCTATTACTTTTATTTTGTTATGTTATATGGTTTATGTTTTTATTATCATTATCAAGGCATTTAATGAAGCTAAATGTTGCTATAACCTGCTCAGTTTGTTAAGCAATAAATATAATCTCAAATATGTAATTATAAAGACATAAAGGTAGTCTCCAAACTGTTATATCCTTTCCTCTCTTGCTTAAATATTTATAAGGATTAACTGCCAAGCTTTTAAAAAAATAAAGTGATAAAGCCTTTTTCTGATTGAATTGCTCAGATCTCTATTTTTCCTGCATCTGTGAATAATATTTGACTAATGCTCGAAGTAGACATGTATCATTGACAAAATAACATACTAACTTTTAGCAAACTAATAAGCTTTGGAAGTTACATCCAGCGAAACTAATGTATTCACATGATTGAGTTGATATAATACTGAACTACTTTTATTTATTTCTTATTCATGAAAGCTTGTTGCCAAAGGTTCAAGTCATTCACAGAATAAGGTATTACCACACCCCCAGAGTTTATCTTTTCCTTATAATTGCATCCGTTTTTGCCTGTTATAAGTTTAATTTGTTTTTAATTTTTTTGTTTTTATTATTTATTATTTACCCGGAAGAAAAGCGGCTAGAGTTTTATATAGTGCAGTGCAAAATCATAGTTTTCAATTGATAAAAGTATCTACTTTGAATATTGAGATGAAGATATGAAATATATATAAATATATACATTTCATATTTTTGATGAATATAAGAATTTAGTATGCTTATTTTAATGCATGATAGTTGATCATTTATTATTATAGATGGAATGAATTGATCATTTATTATTATAGATGGAATGAATTGATAAGGCAAATTGTTCTTTGGGCTGAGATACATGAATTGAATGAGCAAGGAAGTTATGCACCAGTCGAACTTCAAACAAGAGATGCTATTGAATGTGGTGGAATATTTCAATTACGTCAAGGATTTTCCAGACGTATAGTTGTGCAAGTTGCTGTACCAAAACAGGGTCAATTGCCAGTTGTTTTAGAGAGAATAAAAGGGATATCAGTTGGTAGTGTAAATGTAAGAGCTAAAATACAGAAAGGATTGGATAGTTATCAAGAACGAGATCTTCAAAGGTATGCCCTGTTTTTTTTTTTACTTCTAATTGCTTAATATCACTTCACATAATAGTACTATGCAATGTTACCAATGGTTCAATTTGTGGTTCTATCAGTGCTCAATATTTACAAACAATATTTACAAAGGTTGAGAGAAAAATGGTCAACTTCACTGTTAAGACGAAGAGAATATCTCGATCAGAAAATTCAAGATTTGATTAGCAAATCAGGTAAATTTTGTTCAGTGAAAAATCTTCAACTCTAGTTAAATGAATTATTGCAAACGTTCAGGTTGTTTATCTGTTGTGTTCTTTTAAGATAAAAGTGCCGCTGATAAAGAAAGAGAGGGATTGTTAATCGATCAATGGGTGTCGTTGACTGAAGAAAGAAACAATGTTTTATGCCCTGCACCGGGCAGTGGAGTACCTGGAGCTCCACTAGAATGGTAAATATTTATTATATTACAAAACAATTGTATGCTTGTACTGTATTTTTATTTGCCATGTGATTATGTTTTACTTTAAAGGTAGAAACTTTCGCAGGAAGAAACTTTCGCGAGGCGAAAAAAACGCGAGATTTCTGGAATTAACTTTCGCGTTTTAAGCAAAATCGGATATTTTGCGCGAATAAACTTTCGCGAATTCCAAGTCTGAACAGAAACTTTAAACAGAAACCTTGAAATAGTTTTTATTCAAAGTGAAACTTTTTCATAAATCTTTCTCATTTTTACAACGTTAACAGAAGAAGAACAATATTGTAATAAGTCAGTTTCGTTTCCATATTCACTCTGCCTTTTCTGCCTTCCCTTTTCTTTCCATGAAACTAACTAATGAATAAATATTTTTCTTTGTTAACCGCCTTTCACTCTGGGATTACCAGTTTTTCACAATAGCGTTTTTGCGAGAATAAACTTTCGCGAATTTCCAATTTTGAAATTTTTATCAAGAATAAACTTTCGCGAATTTCATATTTTAGAAAATTTCGCGCAATAAACTTTCGCGAATTTTGGCCAAAAACGCGAAAGTTTCTTCCCGCGAAAGTTTCTCCGATTAATGTATAATCATTATGCCATATGATTTAATTATTGTAGGACTCCACCAGCTGGCATGGAAAAACACATTCCTTTGGTGTTTCTCGATTTAGACGGTATTTGCATGCTGTTTATCCCTGTTAATTTCGTACTTGTTTTTATTTATGCTTACGACACACTACGTGATGTTATTAACGTGATTTTTGTCTGTTATAATTCCGTAGAAAATGTTCTAAGCGGCTGTCCTGATATTGAGCCCGAGGGGGCTGGTTTGAAAGCATTCATCCAATTAGAGCAACCAGAGAGATTAATTGATCTTCCTATTTTGAAATATGATCAACAAAAAGTCACTGCATATGCATCATGGGATTCATCAATGCACGATTCAGTCTTTCTCAATCGTGTCACTCAAAACAATGAAAGAATATATTTAATTATCAAGGTAAGAAGGAATGCTGAAGCAGATCTTTATTATTATATTGTAAGCTGGTTTCCCAATGCAATGCTGTGTAACATTAATTTCAAGTTGAATATTTCTTTATCAGGTAACTTTGCGACTATGCAGCCCTGCTGTTATGGATTTGGTGTTAAGAAAGAGAATCTGTGTACGTATCTACAAAAGACAAGGCATCAGAGAAAGTTTGATGAAGAAATTTCTTCGTCCAACGGTATGTCCAATGACCTTCAAGTAAACTGTTAGAGATTAAGCAATAAGGAATTCATGATCCAAATTGACTATCGTAGTTGTAACAGTGTATAGAACTTTCTTGTAGAACATTCTGACAAGAAGTGGAGTAACAGTGCAACTGGTTTCTCATATCCCAAAGGTATGTTAAGTTCAAATGATGTTACATCACGTATTATGTTATTGAAGACTCTAATTTCATTGTATTAATGTTTGGTTTGATTTCTTTTCAACTTCAGCAATCGGGAGAAGAGACAGAGGAGAGACAGAAGCTGGCGAGAAAGGCGGCAGACGCGATGGGTGCTGAACATGATTTATTTGACGGTGATGCTATTGAGCGATACAGTAAAGGAATTACGAGAGTCGAAAATATCCTTAATTTACACAAATTGAGACAGAAGGTCTTATTAGAAGAAAAACTTGCTACTGTTGGTAGATCTGACCAATCTTTAAGGAAATATGCAAGTACACCAAATCTGCTCAATACCAATCAAACGGTATGTCTGACTTATTGTAATGTCTATTCTTATTAAAACATTCTTTACGATTGATCAACACCTTGAGCTTTATTGGTACAGAAGAATCAATAAATTTTCTTTCAATTCTCAGCAAAGTATAACAAATTTATTCAAAGCTTCAGTTGGATTTCCTGTAAGTATATACTTATGTTTTATTTTCTACATTATTCATTAATATTGTTTTACTGTATTGAATTTTCAATGCTGATTTTGTTTATATGTAGTCTAATTCTGAACTCAATGAAGAAAATGAGCAAGCCCAAGAAGAAGCGTTGAAGAAAACAAAAACAGAAAAAAATGATGTAAGTAATCTAATTATAACTGATTATAAATGACACCACACAGTACAACATACCAACCAAAAACTCAACTATGTTGTGTTTCAATTCAATTTGCAACATGATTGATGCTACCCTTCTTTTCAGACATTATTTGTATCAAATAATTCATCTGGCAATGTAATAAGGCGCAATAAACCTGTTGGAAGGTCGGCTGCTAATCGACACAGTTTCTTTGGATTTGATTCTCCGAGTATGATCGATTCAAAAGAAGCTGCCAAGACAGTTGATTATCATCTTCCAGATTCATCTTTGCTTAATGCTGTTAACTTGTCAAGTACACCACGGCCTAAATTATTGCATCCACTAATTGAAGTTGATACATGCACGTCATATCCTGCTTCGCCAGCGCATAAAATTGTAAAGAAGCTTGATTTGACTGATGAAATAGAATCATCAAAAAGTGAAGATGGACCGCTTTTAATTGATGATGATAATCGAAAGAATGACATTGATCAGGTGTTCGGGAATAACAACATCCAAAACTCGGTTGTAAATAGTTCTGATGATACTGTTGCATTAGCAATGTCTAAAGATGAGACAAATAGTTTTGACCTTGGAGCTGCAACCGGCATTGAAGTGGAGGGCTTAAAAATCGGCGATACTGTTCAATTGGGTACTGGCAAGGCAGCTAAAGTTCGATTTCTTGGAGAAACAAAGTTTGCTGATGGGCTTTGGGCCGGGTTGGAATTGAATATAGCTGAAGGCAAGAGTTGTTTAGATTATATCGTTTCTTTTCTTATTTCAGCCACACTTGATGTATTTTTTGACAATTCCTTATTTTTTCAGGAAAGAATAATGGTTCTGTCAATGGTATTTCGTATTTTGATTGTCCGCCAAGACATGGATTGTTCATCAAAGCAGAAAAGTTGACAGCAATGCTTGGTGCAAATAAAAGTAAGCCTTAAGTTCTATAGTAATGCATGAAGACGTTATATTTTTCATGGATTTTATGTTTTACGTAGTTTTACAATAGAATTTTCAGGCAAGTATGTTTTATGTAGAGAATGATCTTAGAAAGGCAAACAATTACAAATGCCAACAACGGGTCTCCATAATAAAAAAATAAACTATTGAACTTATATATAGGTCGCAATTAACTTTTGTTGTCTATACCAAGTAAGTTAATTATAAATATGAATTAAATTTTTTATGAGTTGTCGTAAAGTTTGCTTTAATCTGCGATAGATTTGCTCTGAATTAAATTTGAATTAACTATATTTGATTGCATTTCAATCCTTCAAGAGAAGGAATGCTTTATAAGTCTTCTTTCGGTTTTCAACATGTTTGGATTGTTTTGAAAACAAAAGAATTGCAAGGATAATTTAAAATTTGTTACAAGTTACCATGTAATTGAACTTACCTGTTCTTTATCTAATAGCTTAATTATTTTTATAGCAACGTTATCTTATCCATGTGATAGTATTAAAATAAACGAGTGTAGATCAGGATCTTTACCTAATCAGAGTTTTATAACCACGATGATTAATAAAGGTTATAAACTAAAGATTAGTTTAGCTATTTAGTTTTCTTCAGCATTATTGGCACTATTTAACACATATCTATGCATACATGCGATCCACTTAGCGAATTTGTCGCTTTGAATTTCAGATTTAATGCGTGTTTTCTCGCGTGTTCCATGAATTTTCCGCGGTTTAAGTCGCACGACCACGCAGTAGAGCTTGGTTGTTGTGTTGTGTTGTAACGCACAACAACGGCAACAACGCTGTTTTGGAATTTCTTTTCAAATTTTTGGACAGGACAAGTGGAGTGAAGACCAAGAAGGCAACCATTAATAAAAGATTTCAGAAAGCCAAGGTAATCGACTTGATATCTTACTTCAATCTTATTTTTCTTTGTTTTTACCGAGGTTCCACAATGTTTTTTATGAGAAATCAGTAAATTTATGGGCTATATTTCGACTAAAAGATTACGTCAAGTTGCTGCGTCGTGAAATTTTTTGCTTTAGGCCCCATTTAGGCCCATCACTCGAGCAATGTAATTGTTTTTACTTTTTGTTCAACTGCATTTGCGCCTTTTTATCTTTATGTTTTATTGCTTCTCGGCATCTGTCATGTTTTTGCACCAGAACACTTATTGAAATATATTTACCCTCTGTTATTTTTGTCTCTTGCAAGGTACGAGAAAGACGGATGGGGAAAGTAATGGAGCAGCGAAGTGAAGAAGCAGTAAAACCAACAATCGAGGATTTCAGTTGGAATTCAAAGTAATTCATTCAATGTCTGACTTTAATGTCATTTATCTTCGGCGTTACGAATGTTTTCACTATATTTAGGGTTTCAATGATAATTTTAGTTATTTCTGGTAGACTGGTTGTTTTGTGCTAACTAAAACATTGATTTCTTGCGTTGTAGATTCATCAAAGACTTTGAAGAATGAAGACATTTCTACACAAGCTCGACTCATGGACAATTGATTATTATATTTACTTTTTCTATTCTTGTTGAATTTATTCCAATTAAAAGCCCAGGGGTTGTGTCCTTCGTTGTCTTGGGTTTAGGCGTAGGCTAAGTTTAACAAAATAGAGTACAATCAATAGGATTTGTTAAGGATTCTGCCAT
The DNA here is from genome assembly GCA_013076295.1 of Sanderia malayensis. Lineage (NCBI taxonomy): Eukaryota > Metazoa > Cnidaria > Scyphozoa > Semaeostomeae > Pelagiidae > Sanderia > Sanderia malayensis. The sequence continues at coordinate 3,247,282 of RQOL01000718.1, forward strand.
TTATTCTTAGGATAATTTCGTAAATAATAATTGTAATGGTGTAGTTAGTACATCAAATAGGCTAGTGGGGAATTGGGTGGGTCAGCTTGGGTGGTTTACGCTGGGGGTGGGGATACCATGAGAGATATGGGGGCCAATGTGGACCCTATATCTTTCATGGAAAATAGTCGTAGGGTGACCCTGCCCTACGGCTGCTGGTTTGTCCCGGACGGTCTGTTTCGTAAAAGGTGGGAGGGAGTAATAATATGCTAATAAGGATACGCTCACTTCTTCTGCCATTGCCAGGTTGGTCCTTTGAGTGCTGCCAGAGTACCTTGCATCATATGGTCCCCATGGAACTGGTGACCGATTCCCCAGACCACTTTGTTGACAGGTCCTTCTTTTGTTTTCTCCATTCCAATTGGTCAAGGAAATATCTTGTCTATAATGCAACTCAATCACAGATCTTATCACAATCTATATCCAAGTTCGTTTTTCGAAAAAATTCTAACAAAGAATGGCTATGAAGCATAAGCTACAATCAACAAAACCATGAAATACAGCTTTTGAAATGCGAAACTGAAACCTGTTAGCACATAAGCCGAAATTTCCTATGCAGTGACATTTCTGAGAGAATTAAGCATTGCCCCCCGTAGGCCATAGCGTCATTGCATTTACTGCACCCCCCAGGTCGTATCATCATTATCTGATCAGACGACTGCCGAACAACACAATACAAGAGCATGCATCACTAAATTTTTCGGTCCTTTACTGAAGCAATTTTATGAAAATAAATATTTCTAAATAATGAAAAAACCCACTTCAAACAAATGAATATTTTTGTGCAAATAAAAAACTAAAAAGATACCAGCTTAGCTTCAACACTTAAACTCGTAATTAACGTAACGTAATGCTTACACTTGTACTGATGCAATATTCTATGAATCACTGCTTGCATAAAAGGCAAACCAGGGACCAGCTGCAACCCTTACACTTATAACTGAAAACTAACACTGTATACTGGTGCTAGAGAGTCCAAGTAATGCATCACTGCTTGCATAAAAGGCAAACCAGGGACCAGCTGCAACCCTTACGCTCATAGCTGAAAACTAACACTGTATACTGGTGCTAGAGAGTCCAAGTAATACATCATTGCTTGCAAACCAGAGACTAGCTGCAACCGTTAAACTCATAACTAAAACATGATAGTAACACTGCAAATCATGCGATGAAATATTGCAACCCTTGAATCTACAGCTTAACATTAACTTCATGCTCAAGTTCTGGTCTTTTAAGATTAGGCTTGTCAATCATGCACCTTCAAGTGAATTACCACAGGGTTGCATCCAATACTAAAGCTGTATCAAAGCTCCATTACAACAAAGTCACAGAAAGAAAGTTGCAGTCTTAGTTCTATATCATGTAATCTCCGCAAGGCTGGTAGTAGGCTAGTCAATTATCTAAAAGCAAATTACTAAATTCAATACCAAAATTGCAGTAAAGCTTCACTATAGCAACGTCACAAAAATGACTAATAAATAATAAACGGCTGTAATAAGGTCTTAGGACCACAAACAAACTATAAAACATAGAAAAATAAAAAGATAAACAAAGAGAAACTCCCCTATTTCTCTTACTTTACCTTCAATCTATTACTATTGATAATCAATATTCTACCTAACTAATGAAATGTAATAACTTATCAAATAAGTGCACAAAGAAATTAATTTGAATCAGTGAACTATAACCTAATTGGGAAATCAGGGTTCTGATGCATACCCTTGCGTAAATGAGGTCAAAACAGCCCGATATCAAATTCAGCGACCCAGGCTTCAACTACGATGACGCGTACAATGCTTAATACATCTCCTAGTTTTGGATGCTAACAGATCACAGATCCTTTCTTCTCAAGCTGCATTCACAGAAATGAAGAAATGTAAACAAATACCTCAAGCATTTTAGCCCTGGTCCTTAAACGTTTTTGAACTTGGATACTCATGTGATAAGCGTGAAAGAGAAGCAACATAGACAAAAAATTTCTCTCACCATTAGAATGGAGATTACAAACGAAGGACGTGCCAACAAGGTGACCAGAGAATAAGCTTAACCAGTTCCATGGAGACCATACGACACAAGATACTCCAGCAGCACTCCACCAGGATCAACTCTTGACAACGGCAGACGAAGTGAGCGTATCCTTTTCTTTACGATGCTACAAAAAATTAAAACAAAATTAAAATTACAATTCAACAGTAATTGAAAATAATCAACAATGTCACAAGCATGAGATGAAAAAAGGATTCGAGCGCTTAAATCTTCAAAATGATATAATTTGAATCTTATCTCACTCAACTCATGTTTTAGATGGTCTAGGGAAACAATCAGCAAATGTATGTTTGGGATCAAACTGTGCAACATAATTACAAATCATCATCTCATGATTGTGAAAGTGTCAATATTTACAACAATAGAAAATAAATTAAGCATTAATAATAAAAAATAATACAACAAAAAAAGAACATCATGAACGCCTTATCCTTAATCCCTTGTCATGTGACTTGTACAAAATATTCAAGCAGTTCCAAATCTTCTTCATCCTTGTACCAATCTCTTTCAAACCAATCAGTAGATATGTACACAAGATAGTGCGCAGGGTCTACAAAAAGTATGGAGCTTTGATGAGCTAATGCAAAGGTATATAAGAAGTTTGGAGCTTTGAGGAGCTAATGCAAAGATCTATAAGAAGTTTGGAGCTTTGATGAGCTAATGCAAAGGTCTATAAGAAGTTTGGAGCTTTGATGAGCTAATGCAAAGGTCTATGATAATTTTGGAGCTTTGATGAGCTAATGCAAAGGTCTATAAGAAGTTTGGAGCTTTGATGAGCTAATGCAAAGGTCTATAAGAAGTTTAGAGCTTTGATGAGCTAATGCAAAGGTCTATAAGAAGTTTGGAGCTTTGATGAGCTAATGCAAAGGTCTATAAGAAGTTTGGAGCTTTGATGAGCTAATGCAACGGTCTATGAGAAGTTTGGAGCTTTTATGAGCTAATGCAAAGGTCTATAAGAAGTTTGGAGCTTTGATGAGCTAATGCAAAGGTATATAAGAAGTTTGGAGCTTTGAGGAGCTAATGCAAAGGTCTATAAGAAGTTTGGAGCTTTGATGAGCTAATGCAAAGGTCTATAAGAAGTTTGGAGCTTTGATGAGCTAATGCAAAGGTCTATAAGAAGTTTGGAGCTTTGATGAGCTAATGCAACGGTCTATGAGAAGTTTGGAGCTTTTATGAGCTAATGCAAAGGTCTATAAGAAGTTTGGAGCTTTGATGAGCTAATGCAAAGGTATATAAGAAGTTTGGAGCTTTGAGGAGCTAATGCAAAGGTCTATAAGAAGTTTGGAGCTTTGATGAGCTAATGCAAAGGTCTATAAGAAGTTTGGAGCTTTGATGAGCTAATGCAAAGGTCTATGATAATTTTGGAGCTTTGATGAGCTAATGCAAAGGTCTATAAGAAGTTTGGAGCTTTGATGAGCTAATGCAAAGGTCTATAAGAAGTTTAGAGCTTTGATGAGCTAATGCAAAGGTCTTTAAGAAGTTTGGAGCTTTGATGAGCTAATGCAAAGGTCTATAAGAAGTTTGGAGCTTTGATGAGCTAATGCAACGGTCTATGAGAGTTTGGAGCTTTGATGAGCTAATGCAAAGGTCTATAAGAAGTTTGGAGCTTTGATGAGCTAATGCAAAGGTATATAAGAAGTTTGGAGCTTTGAGGAGCTAATGCAAAGGTCTATAAGAAGTTTGGAGCTTTGATGAGCTAATGCAAAGGTCTATAAGAAGTTTGGAGCTTTGATGAGCTAATGCAAAGGTCTATAAGAAGTTTGGAGCTTTGATGAGCTAATGCAAAGGTCTATAAGAAGTTTGGAGCTTTGATGAGCTAATGCAAATAAAAAAGTTGATGAGCTAATGCAAAGGTCTATAAGAAGTTTGGAGCTTTGATGAGCTAATGCAAAGGTCTATAAGAAGTTTGGAGCTTTGATGAGCTAATGCAAAGGTATATAAGAAGTTTGGAGCTTTGAGGAGCTAATGCAAAGGTCTATAAGAAGTTTGGAGCTGTGATGAGCTAATGCAAAGGTATATAAGAAGTTTGGAGCTTTGAGGAGCTAATGCAAAGGTCTATAAGAAGTTTGGAGCTTTGATGAGCTAATGCAAAGGTCTATAAGAAGTTTGGGGAGAGCGGTTTGAGGGAGCTTGAGGAGCTAATGCAAAGGTCTTGATGAGCTAATGCAAAGGTCTATAAGAAGTTTGGAGCTTTGAACAGTTAATGCAAAGGTCTATAAGAAACATGGAGCTTTTATGGGCTGGTGCAAATAATTATAAAGAGTATGGAGTTATGAGCAGGAGTATAAAGCATACTGTCATCTGAAAGATAATATAAGCAAAGAAAATGCAGGTAAGTAATACAAATGGTAAATATAAAACAAACTTACTAATGAACAATGAAGCAAATGACCTTCATTTTTCATAGTCATACTGCCATAACCATATGTTACCCAGCCAAATCTACACTGCCAGTCTTCTCTTCATAGGTTCTGCAAATTATTTACCAAGAAATCTAGGTAGTCTACCTGAAGAAACAGGAAAATAGAATAACATCAATAAAAAATAAAAATTTTCAATCACAAAAGGCCATTATTTTCAGATGTGGCATGAATTTTAAGCTCTAACAAGCACTACATAAAACAGGGCAGCCAAATTCTTAGAGCGTTGTCGTCGTGCAAAAGTATACCGGTCTTGAATTCAAGTCCAGCATGACAGGGACAAGGAACAGAACTGAAGCAAGCAATGCAATAATTATATCCATAATACATTCTTAGGGCTAATAAAGTAACATGAGCATTGTAAGTTGAGAATGAACGACTTCAAAAGAATAATTTCTTACCAAAAATCACGCCATGCCAATTCTAAACCAAAAACGCTTGCCCCATGTTTGGAATGCTCCTTCGCAGTTTGCTTGGACCTTCGTCTGTTGTTGTGTTGTGCACGATGTGTCGTGTCCTTTTAAACTTTTTCTTGTCATTTGACGAGTGCGAAGGTCAAGTCAAATCAAACCAGAAAAGAAAGAAGGAAGAACGTCCAACTTTGTTTTTCTGCAATTGATTGTCGAGCCCTTGTTCAGGGATACCAGAAAAGCAAATAAGTGAAATCCCGCCAACTGTTAGTAAGAAGTAAACGAAAGCTATAAGCATGGCTATTATTCCAGGTAAACATTATCTTACTGCTGCAAGAGGGCGAGGGTGGTGCGAATAATGAGTTCCACCATGTTATGTTGTTAGGAAATCTGACCAGGAGTTTTTGTTTGCTCGCAATCTTCAACTTTCTAATATTTGGAACCAGAAACTACTTACTTACCTACTTTGAATTAATATGAAATCTTTTTATTCAGATCGATATATTGATTTTGGAAAAGAAGTTGCAAAAATGACGTCCTTCAAAGTTGTGATGGCATATTTAACTATTGTTACTGTTTCACCAGTATTAAGGAAATTCACCAATCCGTTGTCATTAAAAAGGGTAAGAAAATATAATATTGTTATGTCATGGCATATGTTATGTCTTCTGTGTTTAAGAAGTATACAATTACTATACAAATAGCTTATATACCTATTGTAATGATTTTTAATTCAGGCCATGCTGTTTTACAATGTGGTTTGTGTTGCACTGAGTGGAGCAGCACTTATTATCTTATGTGGAGGCATTCTTAACAGTGGAAATGTCTTTGACATGCAACCAAACTCTGTCATCAAAATGGGATTATTCATTTATCTGATTTCGAAATATGTTGAACTACTTGATACAATCATCATGGTACTAAGACACAAGCAGAGACAGATCTCATTTCTCCATGTAAGTCTTATTATTGTTTGTTACCCATCTTTAGAAAACACTTTAGATTATGATATCAAATACAATTAGAATTGAAATGTTATTACCTAACTTTGCAGGTGTATCATCATTCAACGATTCTTTTACTTGGTGATTATTCATATAGATTTGCTCCATGGCCTCCAGTGGCAGTAATGGTTGGAATGAACTCATTGGTTCATGTTTTTCTTTATGCATATTATGCCAAAACTGCAATTTCTTCTAATGTTAGTCAAAAATGGAAAGAAAGACTAACACAGCTGCAAATTGTGCAGTTTTTTATTGGGCTTATGCTCTGCACAAAAGGCTATCTTTATCATGGTTTTTGTATTCATGGTATTTTTTATGGGCTTAGCATGATTCTATTATTTTCTAATTTTTACTATTGGGCATATGTTAGTCCTCCAAGAGATTCAAAAAAGAAGCAATGATTATTATGGTAGATATTTTGCCTTAATGTAGAAATTAAATTGCTAATAAATCAATCTGGCAAAAAATGGTTATAATTTTCTTCATAACTGTGCAATCCACACAGTCTTTGCAAGCACAATAACTTGTACATGCAGAATGTGTTGACCAGAAAGATGTTCAGCTTGACAGCTTCTTGGTTTGGAGATTCAAATTTTAAAATTCATCAATTGAAATTGCAAGAAATGGACAAGAAAAACACAATTTAAAGTTCAAATGTCAAATATACAATAAACACTGCTTTAATTGACATTCCTACTTTGCCTTTAATCAAACAGACCTAGAAAAAAGAAATGGAAATACTAGTTATTTTCTTAATTGCAACATCTTTGTAACAAGGCTGGAGAAAATCTGAAACTATAAATTAGATGAAAGTGAAAAGTATAATAATACAAACCGAATCCCATGTCATCATCAGATTCTTCTTCAGACTCTTCTTTCTTTTCTTCTTTTTTCTCTTCGGTTGCTTCTCCACCAACTGCACCAGACGATGCAGCCACAGCACCACCGGCAGCGGGTGCAGATCCAATGTTACAAATTAAATCACCAATGCTGTGACCCTCGAGAGCTTTGGCAAATAAGGTAGGCCAAAATGGCTCCACGTTCACATTGGCAGCTTTTGTAATCTTCAAGATCTTTTCAGCCTTAAAACCAACATTTACAAAATTGAATCAGAACATACGCTTATCCGATCAAAATATAATTGTTGCCTAAATTCTGCATCAAACCCCGACTTTTCGTATTCAAAATAAAAATTATAGGCTTACCCAACCCAACCCCCACCCACTTGTTACAAAAATAGCCTATCTTTTCAAGGGTGATCGTGATGTTTCGATAAATATTACAATATTATGACTATTAAGCAACATTGTAATTCATTTGGCAGTGTATAGCCTGAACATGATTAAAAAAAATGTAAATATTCCCACCGTCACTGGCACATCATCGTCGTGAAGAATCAATGCGCTGTAAACACAAGCAAGCTCAGAAACTGGTGCCATATTAATCCAAATTCTTTTCGAAAGGTATAATACTAAATGTAATTAAAATGTAGGTTGCTAGAATTCGTGATTAAAACGGATTCCGGCCTTAGCTGCAAACAGAACTCTACACTTTGCAAATGGAGTCGTCGAAAGAAAGAAATCAGCAAGGCCAGAAGTGAAGAGCAACACAACCTCCACATGAAAACGAGACAAATCGTACATGATCGTCTTTCTGACAAAACAAGAGAGGTTGGTGAAGAGGTCAGAGTTATTACACGAAGTTTCGAGCATATAATCTAAGCGTCGTATGGTAAACATACTTGATAATGAGTATATGCTTGGAGCTTCCTATATTGTATTTTGCTAGTACTGATTGCTCAAAACACATTTTAGATCTGTTAACTGCAGTCCCGGGGAATTGACTCCATGAGCAAAAATAACAAGTAAACATGCAAAGAAAATTGTAAATTGCATTTTTTGTAAAGAAATAACCATTTGCAATAATATAAAGTCATATTTAAGCAAATAAGATTAATATCAAATGACACAGCAGCCACGCCGTCAATGTAATGTGAATTATTATATGATTCACGCAATTGACTTGCTGCTTTCAACAAATTTTAAGGTATAAACTTGATTGAAAATATTAAAAGCATTTCTTAATGGCCAGGTAGGCAAGATTGCTGAAATGAATTATGCTTTTATTACTATATCACATCCTATTTTAAAATAAAAATGCAAAGAACGCTTATAAAAATATAATGTGAAATAATAATTAATAAACTCTGCTATTGAATGGTTTTGAACTTATATCCAAGACATCATAACTTTGCGTATAATAGAATAATCAGAGCTATTCAATGCGTTCGAGGTTGAATTTTGGCAAATTTACGAATACATATATATTTGAAAACAGTCAGCAAGTGAATTTGATAATTAAATTAAGATAAAATATAGTCGTAAAATTTACAAAAATATACCTGCTTGCTGTTACTAAAAGATTCAGCTGGTTAAAATATGAACAAAATTGATTGGAAATACTCCTTTTCTTCCAGGCTTCCCTTCAACTTCGCCATACTAAAAAGGATAATCCAAGTAATAGAAAAAATCAGACATCTACAAGAAACATGTTTTATGAGCGAGAATGTAGCTGAGATATTATTATAATAGCAAAACAGCATACCAGCCATTCTGGGTCAGCTTCACCATAAATCAATATTGTGTCCCCTTCATTAAATTCCAATTCATCATCATGATCAGCTTCACAATCGTATAACGCTTTTGCTCGCCTGTGCTTCGCTTGAGTTCCCTAAAATATTATAGAGTCAGATTATTAAATTAAGTACTGATCTGACACTATAAAGCTATAAATCAACTTGAAGAAATAACATTTACTTACATCAGTTCGTTTTTCTTGCAAAGGAACACGTGGTGGTGGGACAACAGGGTTCGTTTCAGAAGAAGCAGAGGAGACACTTACGACTGGTTTTACTAAAAACAAAAAACGAGCAACAGTAAAAAGCACAGCTGAAAAAAACAATCGCAAATAAAGGTGAATAATAATATTTACATGGTATTCCCTTTGGTCGTGGCGGTGGTAAAGGCGGAGGCTTGTCATCAGTCTCTCTGAAGAAACAACAACAACAACAATTTAGCAATAATAATAATAATACAAAAAAGCTGTATAATTAAAAGTTGTCAACTTACTGTATACGACTTGCAGGCCGAGAATCAACTTGTGGAACATCTTTCTTTTGTAGATTACGGTCTCTAGCCACAGCATTCAAAACATCAATGATATCACCATCTGAAGCATTTCTTTGATGTCTTTGAAAACGTTGCGGGGGCGCAACTGGTCGATCAGGTCGAGGCATAGATGATGTAGTTCTAGCAGGAGGGGTCGGTGCAGGAATACTACAATAAAAATAGTACAAATAATAATTATCACAAATATGATTTTAATACTTGAAATAGAATGCAATGTGCAACTACCTTTTCTCCTGGTGTGTTAGATTTGGACCAGGTAAATTAGATTTTGGGGCAAAAGTTGATAGAACATTAGAGCTGACAGAGCCAGGAACCAACATATTCCCTTTAGAGTTGGCTTTATCGGATGATGTAGATTGTAGTTGTGGCTTCTGCTTTACGCTCTTCCTCACTGGAGGAGGTGGAGGTAGATGT